>JAWQEG010000641.1:0-100000 GCA_033782935.1 Petrolisthes cinctipes
CGTAAAGAAGGCTTCTCCCAATCCATGCATGTACGGAAAAATTGAAGCATAGAATTTATATAGGAAAGCTGATATAGACTATGTGTATTCCACTATAACATTTTTTTCAATCCCTCACACCCACTCCCCTTTTAAATCCCTTTCTCCTCACCCCACCCACCCTCATACACACACATCCCTTTTTAACTCGAACATTTCAATCCCTCGCACTCACACAATCCCTTTTCAAATCCTTCCCTCTAACACCAATCCCCTTTTAACTTGAGCATTTCAATCCCTCACACACTCCCCTTTCAAATCCTTTCCTCCCACCCCACACAACCCACCCTTATACACACACATCCTTTATACTTCAACATTTCAATCCCTCACACACTCCCCTTTCAAATCCTTTCACCCCCACCCACCCTCATACATACACACACATCCCTTTATATTTCAACACCAATCCCTCAAACACTTCCCTTTCAAATCCTTCTCTCCCACGTCACCCACCCTCATAAACACACATCCCTTTATATTTCAACATTTCAATCCCTCACACACTCCCCTTTCAAATCCTTTCACCCCCACCCACCCTCATACACACACACATCCCTTTATATCTCAACACTTTACCTCTTCTCTCGTTGCCATATTCAAAACCATCATCATAGCATGTACGGTAAACTTGTCGGTATGGTAAACAGACACTTGTAAACACAGAGTCAATCAGCTGGTGAGCCAAAAATCCGGTGTTCCTGAAAATACTGTATGTACTGCCTGACCTAACTGGCTTAATTAAGGAGATACGGGCTACTGATTCCTTCATATTAAGCAAATAAACAGATCCCCTATTAGTTAACAGTGAGGCCATCTGTTTTCCTGACATTGTTTGGAGGAATCATGCAGTAGCCTTCCAATTCACCAACAAGAGATTATCCCCTTCAATAACAGCTAACAGAATTGGTGTTTTATAATTATTGCATACAAGAAATTATCGTAACTCTAATATACTACACAATTTTGAATGGTGTTTAAAGTGGGGTCATCTCATAAAAAATTATAAATAAAATAAAATAAATCAAATGGCTTTTCATGATGCCTGCAAGTTATACCACACAGCAGGACCTACACAAGTATATATACTAAGGGTAACTGTTTCGTCACAAAGGCTACAGGCAGGAATCAGTGTTACTTTCATGTCCAACCCCTATCCTTTCTCTCTCCTCTTCTTCCCTGCCCCTATTTTTGCATCTATATCTGTCTGTCTAGTTCCCCTCCCTCGTCTCTCTCTCTCTCTCTCTTTCCTTTAAGTTTTTTCTACTCCTTTCCCTGCCTCCACTCTTTCTCCTCTTCCTCCTCTCTCTTTCCTCCCTCATCTAGTAATTTCCTACCCTTATCCCCATCCCCTCTCTCTCTCCCTACCTCCCCCTCCTTGTTCTATTCATTTCCACTTCTTCCTCCCTCCCTCCCACATCTAGACATTTCCACCCCTTCTCTCCCTGCCTCCCCCTTCCACTTTTAGTCATTTCCTCCCCTTCTCTCCCTGCCTCCCCTCCATTCCGATGATCTAAACATAACCTAGAGTTGCCAGGCCACGCCCTTTTCCCCTCATAAATTTACCCATCCCTCTCCATTCCCTTCCCTTACTTCCCCATCCCCTTTTTAACTTCTTATCTACCTTCCATTCTCTTCCTTTTCAATGCACTTAATCTCACCTATGCCTTCCCTTCCCTTTCCTCTACACTCAACCCCTCCCTTCCTTCCCTTTCTTTTCCTTCCCTTCCCTTCCCATCAGTCACCATTATCTATATTTAACCCTCTCCTCTCTCGTCTCTCTCTCTCTCTCTCTCTCTCTCTCTCTCTCTCTCTCTCTCTCACTACAACTCCACCACCTTCATTACACCACTATCTATTTCTACTCAATTATATCTGATGACACCAAACCTTCCTTTTTTTCTGCCATTCCCTCATCATTCCCTCTACTCTTCATCTTCTTACTCACTCACATTTGTATCTTTATTCCCCTATCCTCTCTTTCCGTCGTCCCTCCCTTTTTCAATGTAACCTGACTAAGCAAACAGCAATCTCTTGTTTTGTATACACCGTCTCAACACAACCACATAACGTAGTGTGTGTGTGTGTGTGTGTGTAGGTCCTTGGCTGTTTCTATATATATACCGTATGTCTCAGTCTGTCCTTCCGTATTCGTCTCTCTCTCTCTCTCTCTCTCTCTCTCTCTCTCTCTCTCTCTCTCTCTCTCTCTCTCTCTCTCTCTCTCTCTCAGGCATTGCGACATCATCTCATTATCTAGAAACGCTTAGATTACAACTCCCTTACTGTCTCCTCTCTCTACGTATACATCCTCCCCCTCTGTCACTCTCACTCCCTCTCTCTCTCTCTCACTCTCCTCACAGTTATTTCCCCCTTCTCTAACCTCGCCAAACAATCTCTCTTTCTGTGTGTGTGTGTGTGTGTGTGTGTGTGTGTGTGTGTGTGTGTCGCTTCCACACGGTATTTAGGCCAAACCTTTCCATTAGCACACTCTTTAATCGAACGCATTCATTCTCAAACTCACTCAGCGTATTCACTCTTCTACCCATTCACATTCAACCTCTCAGCACTCTTATTACTCACTGTCTGTCCCAATTCAATTACTCACTCTCTCTACTCACTTGAAGTAAATTATTCCTCCAAACTATCCATCCCAGACAACCAACAGGCCACCATTAATTTTTTTCCACATGGGTCTGGTTCCTGGCATAAGTTAGTTAGAGGAATCAATGCTCTCCAATGTACCAAAAGTGAATTCCCCCCCCCCCTAAGTATAAACTCACTTTTACTCCAAATTCACTGAGTGCTTCGTGGTCACCTTCACTTTCACTCCTCCAAAATCACTAATGCTACTAATCACACTCGCCAATCACTATCAACTATATATAATCACTCTCATTTCTCCACGATCACAATTACTTTCACTCTCATATCATAGCCAATACATTTTAACTACCAAATTTCAAACTATATATTTTCATCGCCAAATATAGAACTTTCACTTCCAAATTACAACTTACACAACAAACTGTCACTCTCAAACTAGAAATAATACACTTTCATTATTTTACACTCGCTCACTTTCTCCTCCTCTTCACCACCGGTAACGTGAACACAATCAGCTCTCAACTCCGTACTCCACTCTCTCTCTCTCTCTCTCTCTCTCTCTCTCTCTCTCTCTCTCTCTCTCTCTCTCTCTCTCTCTCATACCGTACTGATAACCCTACCTGCTCTAATCTTTCTGGTGAAGGGGAATGTTAACACTTTCATCGTGCTTTCATTACTACGACTTACGCTCGCTCTTCCAAACCCAATAATATGTCTGGGCAACTCCACCGAATTGGATCATCATTTTGGACCTGTGTAACTCACTTCTCAGGTAAGGACACCAAACGGGCATCTTCATTACCATTTATAGACATAATATTCACACACACAAAGACACACTCAGAGAATTATACCTACATAAACATAAACAGATGCAATAATAAAGAACGAACACACACTTTATCAAAACCATACCGAGAGGGGAAGAGGAATCTGATAAGGTATGAGATGGAGTGTATGTTTAGCTACCGTTTCCTGCCTATGTGGTCATGGATAGATGGATGGATAGTACAGTTCAGAGCAGATGAAGTGGAAATTCTATATATATGTGTGTGAGAGAGAGAGAGAGAGAGAGAGAGAGAGAGAGAGAGAGAGAGAGAGAGAGAGAGAGAGAGAGAGAGAGAGAGAGAGAGAGAGAGAGGGTGGGGTGATGAGAAGGAGGAGAGGCTGTGACGTCAGACAAGGTTTTCCAAGAGTATCGCCCCCTTTGCCCCCCCCCCCCAACATCCTCCTAAATTACACCTGCCTTCACTACACACACACACACACACACACACACACACATACGTCTGCCAGTCAACACCATCCTACTGACACACACACTCTATACCTCTCTCACACACACACACACACACTGTAACGACTGATTCCGTGTGACAATATATTACTTTACTGGGTGTTGTAGTTGGTCACAAGTCCACGAAATTAACTTGTACAATGTCTCAGTCTGCAAACCCAACAGGCATACTCACTCACTCACTCATTCACTGTTAACGAAGTAATTTAAGTGATTTCAAGTTCTTATAAGTGGTAGAAGATTATAATATTATGGTCTAAATGTCTTCCTATATTCAGTAAGGTTGTGTGGACAACAGACACACTCACTTACTCTCTCCTCTACTCTCACACTGTTAACGAAGTAATTTATATGATTTCAAGTTCTTATAAGTGAGAGAAGTTTATAATATTATGGTCTCGATGTCTTTCTATGAGCAGTAAAGTGTGGGGGTGGATGTGGATGTGGGTAGGGGGTGGAGGTAGGTAGTGTGGACTGCACCTGATTTCAATTTAAAACATTTGAAGGCTCTGAGCAATGCATATTAAAACTTACACCATTCTGCCTGTTAAATGCACGTGTGTAAAATATTACTCGCTTGGGTAATGAAGGTTCTCCAAGTGCCAGCAATTTTAATGGGATAACTCACTTGTGGGCGAACTGTAGGTCTACTGGTTCCTATAAACTATGATACGAAACAGATCGCCCACTAGAATCCTGGGGTTATCTATTTCTTGGTAATGTCTGGAGGAATCACTTACCAACATGAGAACATTCCAATCGTGTACAGTATAACAAGACAAGGAATGTGTCTCCCACCACCACCACCACCACCACCAACCACTACACAACTCTGGCCTTCTCGGCGCGACAGTAACTACAGTGACGTCACACAAGGCTAAGTACAGTATATTCACAGAGAGTCACTGTTGGAGAAAATTGTTGTTCTCTATGGCAATGTCCCGTTCCCTCCGTGTTCACTCACCATACGAGGACCTGTGTGTGTGTGTGTGTGTGTGTGTGTGTGTGTGTGTGTGTGTGTGTGTGTGTGTGTGTGTGTGTGTGTGTGTGTGTGTGTGTGTGTGTGTGTTAATAATGATAATAATAAAAATAAATAATGAGAAATGAGTGGAAACGTAGAGGGATGGAGGTGGAAGGAGAAACATAGAGAGAGAAAGGACAACAACAGTGGGATGGGAAAGGATGGGGAGAGGGGTGGAATATAGGAGGAGAGGGATGGGGAGAGGGGTGGAATAGGAGAAGGATGGGAGAGGGGTGTTATGGGAGAAGGATGGGAGAGGGGTGTTATGGGAGAAGGATGGGAGAGGGGTGTTATGGGAGAAGGATGGGGAGAGGGGTGGAAAATAGGAGAGGGTGAGGGGAAGGGTGGAATAGGGGAAGGATGGGAGAGGGGTGGAATGTAGGAGAGGGTGAGGGGAAGGGTGGAATAGGGGAAGGATGGGAGAGGGGTGGAATGTAGGAGAGGGTGAGGGGAAGGGTGGAATAGGAGAGGGGTGCATTTCCTGCCGGCTCGTTAAAGGCCTTGTCTCTGCTACAGGAAGGCTGACCAACATTTTTATTCACACACATTTTTATGCTTCTAAATATATGTTGTCAACTACTTACGAGAATTCAGTTTTGTCACTATTTTATTTCGATCATAAGTGTGACGTCACGTTTGCTAACTTGCCTTTATTTCACGATATTTTTAAGGACCCTGTGATATAGTCTGATAATGATAATTGGAGGTAAATGAGTCCTTCAAATATTGCCACGAAACACCACCAATATGGAAGGAGCGTGTTTCGTGGCATAGTCAGGAGGAATCAGAAACCACCAATTCTCACACACGATCACAGGGTCCTTAAGTACTCAGTGATGTGCTAATGGAGAGCGTGTGGGAACCCCTTTTCTGTGTGTGTGTGTGTGTAAGAGAGAGGGAGAGAAAAGTAGGGTGATGGAGAGACAAGCTGAAGAAGTAGTAGAGACAATTATTAGATGATGAAGATGAAGCTGAGGGCTGGAGATACAATTAGGGAGGAGAGGAAAGCTGGAGACACAACCTGACGAAGGAAACAGACACAACAGACGAAAGAGACACAACCCGAAGAAGGAAACACAACCTGACGAAGGAGATACAACCCGAGGAAAGAAAGAAACACAACCTGAAGAAGGAAACAGACACAACCGAAGAAGGGAACACATACAACCTGAAGAAGAAAACAGACAAAAACCTGAAGGAGGAATCACACACAACCTGAAGGAGGAAACCGACACAACCTGAAGGAGGAATCACACACAACCTGAAGGAGGAAACCGACACAACCTGAAGGAGGGACGACAGCCTGAAGGAGGTGGTTGCAGTAAGCCAACACTGGGCCACATCTACCACCCGCCACCCATTAAAGATTATCGATGATCATGCTGTCTGAGCACCATGGAGGAGGAGGAGGAGGAGGAAAAGGACGTGGACGAAGAAGAGAAGGACGTGGAGGAGGAAGAGAAGGACGTGGAGGAAGAAGAGGAGGACGTGGAGGAAGGAAGAGGAGGACGTGGAGGAAGAAGAGGAGGAGGAAAAAGAAAAGGACGTGGAGGAAAAAGCGGAAGAGAGGATGAGGAAGGGGGGAAGGAAGACGTGTAGAACGCATAAAAATAAAAGATAACAAAAATGGAAAGGGGGAGCATAAAAATACCTAGACGAAAATGGGGTAAAATGGAAAGGGGGCGTATAAAAAAGTGGGTGTGGGTGTGGGGTGGGGAGGAGAATTGAGAGAAAAAAACAAGCCATCCATTCCTATAATTAAATACAGCTCACAAATCCTGGGGAGGCCTTACGGTTTAAACCCGGGCCACGCTCCTTAAAAACACGCCAGCCATTTTTAGCGTGGTCGTGCTGGGGGGGGGGGTAGGGAAGGGGGTAGAGGAGGGGAGGTAAGGGGGGAGAGGGATAAAGGAGGGGGGGAGAGGAGGGGGGAGAGGAGGGGGGAGAGGAGGGGGGAGGGAGGGAGAGGGGGATAAAGGAGGGGGTAGGGAAGGGAGAAGGGGGGAGGGAGGGTGAAGGGGGAATAAAGGAGGAGGGAGAGAGGGAGGGAGGGGGGGATAAAAAAAGGAGTGATGGTGGGAGGGGGAAAGAAGGATGGCTGATGGTGATGGAGGAAGGGAGACCGAATGTGGTGGTGGGAGGGTCGTGGAGGCAAGGAGAGGAGGACGTGGGATGGTGGAGTTTGGTGGAGAGGTGGAGACACAGGGTGGAGTTTGGTGGAGAAGTGGAGACACAGGGTAGAGTTTGGTGGAGAAGTGGAGACACAGGGTAGAGTTTGGTGGAGAAGTGGAGACACAGGGTAGAGTTTGGTGGAGAGGATGAGACACAGGGTAGAGTTTGGTGGAGAAGTGGAGACACAGGGTGGAGAGGTGGAGGCACAGGGTGGAGGGGTGGAGTCACAGGGTGGAGTTATGGATGGATGGTGGAAGAGGGGGAAGGTCAGGATGGTAGTGGAGAGTATAGGATTTACCAAGGGGGGTTTGAGGTGAACTTATATGGTGGAGGGAAACTGGAGGAGTGCCTGGGGGGGGGGGGGAGGATCTGATGGGGGGAATGATAAAGAAACAGAGTCGTGGTGGAGGAGGGGTGGTTGGTTGGTTGGAGAGAGAGAGAGAGAGAGAGAGAGAGAGAGAGAGAGAGAGAGAGAGAGATGGGTTGGTGGTGGAGAAAGGGTAGTGTATAGGGGAGGGGACTGGGAGGTGGTGGAAAAAGGGGTATGGTGGAAAGAAGGGGGTTTTTGTGAGGGGGGGTCGTGTGTGGTCGAGGGACGTGACAGTGGGGGAGGTGGGGGTATAGTGGAGGGGCTGGAGGGGGGAGAAGGGGGAGGGGAGGGTTTTCCAGAGAGTTCGATAAAGATGGGAGGGAACGGAAAGGTGGGGGGAAAAGGGGGGAGGAGAGGGGAGAGGGCTTGATGTGGGGGAGGAATAAGGAGAGGGATTGATGGGGGGAGGATAGAAAAGAGGGATTGCTAGGAGAAGGGGGAGGAGAGGGAAGAGGGACTGATAGGGGAAAGAGAGAGGGGCGAGTTGGAGAGAGGGAACAGGAGAGGAGTAAGAGGGAGAGATTGCAAAGGTAAGGGGACAGGGAAAGAGAGGAAATAAGGTGGAAAAGAGAGACAAAAGGAGAGAAAATGGAAAGAATAGAAGGGGAAGGAACAGAGGGAAGCAGAGAGACATGGAAACCACCCAATAGAAAAATATGTTGAAATTTCTGTCAGGGGTAGATTAGTCGAAGTTGAAAGTACAAGTTTACACACACACACACATGAAGATATCCGTCACACACACACACACACATGAAGATATCCGTCACACACACACATGAAGGTATCTGTCACACACACACACATGAAGATATCCGTCACACACACAAAGATATCCATCAGGGTCGTACTATAAGTGGCTGATATTCCTCCTTTCAGTCCATTGTTTTGATGATGCTTACAAACCTATATATTAAGTCAAGCACTCATTCATTCCCCCTGCAGATAAGAGTCAAGCAAACAGACATACCAACCCACACAGATAATAATTCTAATTCCAAGGCCACTCATGGTGACGTAATATCGAGTCGACTGTCCCAAATATAAAACACTCTCAGATCTTTTATCCACGTCGATAAATAATAAAATAAAAAAATAAAATTAAAAATGTAACACGCGTCCGCACGTCATGACTCGACTCGTTGTAAACATTCATTCTTTGGACGTGCATGCATATATTTTTTTAACCCAATATAGTCATCTGTATCAATCTTTTGTGTTGGCTTTTCTTCACACAAATCAACAGGAAGAGTATTTATGATATGAAAATACATGGAGAGAGAGAGAGAGAGAGAGAGAGAGAGTTGTGCGTGTGTGTGTTGTCATATGCCTTAATACGAATTTCTGTAGCATTTCAGAATAGGAAAGAGAACCAGCTTTGTAGCATAGTTTGGAGTATTCAGAGGCCCTCCATTTTACCATGAAAAGTCTACCCCCTCTGCAGACCCCGAGACGAGGCCTGGGTAGATTTTTCATGGTCTGCGATTGCATCCTACATCCGTCTCCACCAAGCAGTAAAAATGGTTGTTATTGTTTTGGGGGGACGAAGGTGATTGTCTGCTTGCTTCGTGTGTCACCTTATCATGAACTGCTTCCCCTTATCTTTACCTGAGGCTGGGTCACGGGAACACCTACTCTCTTATCACACCCACATTGTTATCTCCTTCCCTCCCCCACCATCTACTGTAGCGACACCAAACCCCACTTTTATCCCCCATCATGCTGTCTCTACCTATCCCCTCTTTCACACACCCCCCTCTTCTACATATATCCACCCACTTCTCTCATTATCCCTACCAAACCCCTTTTTCACCACCCCAACCTCTAGTTAACTCTACCCCCCCCCCCCACAAGCACCTCGCTCCCACCCTGCATTTTACCCCCACCACACCACCTCCCTCCCCCACCCTGCTTTTTACCCCCACCACACCACCTCCCTCCCCCACCTCACTATCTCCCTTCCCTGCACACGCCTTTCATCCCGTCTCTGTTATGAGATAAGCATTTCGATGGATGAATGTAGATATGGGTCACATTGATACAGATCCAGGTAACTGATGAAGGAGTAATCATTTGGTACATCTTAGTGTCTTGATTCATCCAAAGTATGCCAGGAAACAGGACCAGCTTAACAAAAAAAATAATGGTGGTCTGTTGCTTGGAATAATTTGGAGGAATCAGTTGCTCCAGATTTACCAACACTCTACTACCCCCTTAAAAATGAGTAAATAAGTACAACATTAATTACACAAGTACTGTATGAATAAATAAACAACAAAAGAAACTTAAGAAATCGGTCAAAAACGATCACCATATTTAGACCTGCACCATTACTTAAGGACCCTGTGATCGTGTATGAGACCTGGTGGCTTCTGATTCCTCCTGACCATACCACGAAACAAGCTCCTTCCCTATAGGTGGCGTTTCGCGGCAATATTTGAAGGACTCATTTACCTTTCAATTTTCTGACTGCATCACCGGGTCCCTTAACTTCTATACTTCTATCCTTAATAATTGCTCTTCATGGGTAACTTCTTAAGGGGGAAGTTTTGTGTTGGTAAATCTGGAGCAACTGAATCCTCCAAACTATTCCAAGCAACAGAACACTATTATTTTTGCTCTTCTGGTCCTGTTTGCTAGCATACTTGGAGAAATCAAGGCACTCCAAAGTACTAAAAAACAATTGACCGTGTCTGTACAATTATTCAACTGCCAGATAATTTAATACATTTTTTTATATGTATATAAAATGGGTTAGGGAACAACAGGGACAAATTTATCAACCCACAGCCGTGCCTGGAATGAAGGAAAACGAATCACCACTACTTCATATACAAATAATGTTGACATACACAGACCTCTTGAATACGGGAAGGAAGGAAGGTCGTAAGATGAGGACAATACAAAGGACGGTATAATATAAGTTATGCCATAATTTAGCAGTGGAAATAAAGGGTGAATATTCATGTCGTGTTGTAATAAAGGTGAAGGTCAAAGTTTCCTTACACCTGGGGATGACATAAGAGACCCAGTTATGTTGTAGTAAGAAAAGTGGAGGTTAATGAGTCCTTCAATTATTGCCACGAAACACCATCTATATGGAAGGAGCTTGTTTCGTGACATGCTCAGGAGGAACCAGAAGCATCAATTTTTTATACACGATCACAGGGTCCTTAAGGGGAGATCCTCTTGTTGGTGAATTGTAAGTCTCTGATTCCTGCAAACTATGCCAGAAAACAGACGTCCTCAATGGTGCTAATAGGGGATCTGTTTCATGGTACAGTTGGGAGGAATCAGAGACCTTCAAATTCACCAAAATGACAATCTCCCCTGAAGTAAACATGTAACATCTTCCCACTTATAGTGTACTGGATTGGATTCCATTCACTATAGGTTTAGAACAATATATATTTAATTTGTTGCTGGCAGGTTCTCAATAATCGAACCAAATAAAATCTTCAACAAAAGTGTCCATGAAAACCCAAAAAGATAAACAAAAATTCTGTAATCAATCCTTGTAATTTTGCATCGAATTATTATGACACCAAATATACTTATGAATTATTATGACACCAAATATACTTATGAATTATTATGACACCAAATATACTTATGAATCCATATAGGCTATATACATAATAATGAGTCAGTATGAATCACGCCTGGAGGAGTGGTATGGCTATCTCATATTATACATAATTGAGGCGAGGTAATACCGTGGAGGATAGTGGCCATAAACATACACCGTGCGTCATCTAATGTTAACCTTATGGTGAAGATCAAGTGTGTGTGTGTGTGTGTGTGTGTGTGTGTGTGTGTGTGTGTGTGTGTTGGTTCGATTGCTTCTTTGTAAACGATATGTTATTGTGGATTTGTTTCTGTGTGTGTGTGTGTGTGTGTGTGTGTGTGTGTGTGTGTGGTGTGTGTGTGTGTGTGTGTTGGTTCGATTGCTTCTTTGTAAGCGATATGTTGATGTAGATTTGTTTCTGTGTGTGTGTGTGTGTCATGTCAGAGACTGAGTAATACCTTGTTGATAGTGATAATGCGGGTCTGTGCGTATATTCATGTGTGTGTGTGTGTGTGTGTGTGTGTGTGTGTGTGTGTGTGTGATGGTATAAATCCTACTAATGTGTGTTTCCTGTACTTGTATTTGTGTATGCTAGATAATATTTTACACACACACACACACACTATAATACCACCATACCCTTTCCTATACCATCCACCACAATACACCACATCTCTACTCCAGCACATATCACTAACCATCACAGCCACACACAGCCACACACACACACAAACACCACTTCAACCATCACTTCAATACCTATACCCGACCACGATATACCACCACATTCCTTATACTCTACCACCATCACCATCTTAAGGGACCCTATGCTGTAATCTGAAAATTGGAGATAATTGAGTCCTACAAATATTGCCAAGAAACACCATCTATATGGAAGGAGCTTGTCTTGTGGCAGGCTCAGGAGGAATCAGAAGCCTCCAATTTTCATACACGATCACAGGGTCCTTAAGGACCCTATGATCGTTAACGAGAATTGGAGGATTCTGATTCCTC
Source organism: Petrolisthes cinctipes (assembly GCA_033782935.1). NCBI lineage: Eukaryota > Metazoa > Arthropoda > Malacostraca > Decapoda > Porcellanidae > Petrolisthes > Petrolisthes cinctipes. Next base: position 12,086 of record JAWQEG010000641.1, read on the forward strand.
CTGACTTTGTCACGAAACAAGCTTCTTCCATATAGGTGTGTGTGTTTCGTGGCAATATTTGAAGGACTCGTTTACCTCATTTTTCTGACTACATCACAGGGTCCCTTAATATCATACATTGGAGGATTCAGTAGCCCTACAGTTCGCCAACAGAGGATTATCCCAATATTACCACATCTAAGCATTCAGTATACTACCACAACTATACATCACCTACCCTCCTCTCAATACCATAACATTCTACCACCCGCACAAGTATATATATATCTAATAAGAAAATTATCCTTTTCCTGTCACCACCCCTATTGGTTTTCAAGTATGCATTGTATCATCATTATTCTGTCATCATCAACATCATTACTGTCATCCCCACGTCACCACATCATTCCATCATCATCAGGCACCATTACTATCATCATACACCATCACTACTACCACCATCACTACTACCACTACTACCACCATCACTACTACCACTACTACCACCATCACTACTACCACTACTACCACTATCATACACCATCACCTAGCGTACTGTCCCATCATCACAACCAAATTCACCATCACACACACACACACACACACCTCTTCCTCCCACCCTCCCTCAACCCTCTTTCTTTAACTACTACAATAAATCTAATCTACCTAACCCGTATAGCCTCAGGTGGTTGGGTGGGTCTCTGGGTGGCTGTATTACTGGTATCACAACCAACCAACCAACAGCCAGGCAGATCGATTTCGGGTCTTATCTTCCCTACCATACGTTCCATTGCTTAATACCACATGACTCTGTGTGCTGATAACCCACTCAACACACAATCACACTCCTCGGCTGCTATGTCTTATATTTACACCCTCCCACTTTTGACATTCGTGGCTGTATGGCAAAATTTTTACACAAAGACAGACAAAAATATTACAGTCATAAAGATAATAAAAATTCAAGTATAAACACAGAGGCAGATAAAATATAAATACGAGTATATGCATCAATGCCTAATAGCTTATATTATGGCCTGAATTACAGTACAGGCATTTGGATACGCCCCAATACAATGTCAATTATACAGTATACCTTCTCAACTGTGACCTCCCTGAAGTTTCACAAACATACATACATACACAGAGGAAGGTGTAAAAAGATATTGATGTACAAGTGTCTAAGTGTTTATACGATACGATCCGACGATGAGAGGACTGACAACATTACAACCAGCAGCCGTATACATGCAGCCTCTGTAACCTTCACCACTGTATATGTGACAATCTTACTAACGTGAATATACAGAATGTGTGTGTGTGTGTGTTATGTTGTTAAGATTGACTGTGTGTGTGTGTGTGTGTGTGTGTGTGTGTGTGTGTGTGTGTGTGTGTGTTATGTTGTTAAGATTGACTCTGTGTGTGTGTGTGTGTGTGTGTGTGTGTGTGTGTGTGTGTGTGTGGGTTATGTTGTTAAGATTGACTCTGTGTGTGTGTGTGTGTGTGTGTGTGTGTGTGTGTTATGTTGTTAAGATTGACTGTGTGTGTGTGTGTGTGTGTGTGTGTGTGTGTGTGTGTGTGTGTGTGTGTGTGTGTGTGTGTGTGTGTGTGTGTGTGTGTGTTTCTTTCGTATATGTTGTTAAGATTGACTGTGTGTATGTGTGTGTGTGTGTTCCTTTCCTATAAATTGTAAAGATTTACTGTGTGTGTGTGTGTGGTGTGTTTCTTTCGTATATGTTGTTAAGATTGACTGTGTGTATGTGTGTGTGTGTGTTCCTTTCCTATAAATTGTAAAGATTTACTGTGTGTGTGTGTGTGTGTGTTTCTTTCGTATATGTTGTTAAGATTGACTGTGTGTGTGTGTGTGTGTGTTCCTTTCCTATAAATTGTAAAGATTTACTGTGTGTATGTGTGTGTGTGTGTGTGTGTGTGTGTGTGTGTTTGTGTGTGTGTGTGTGTGTGTGTGTGTGTGTGTGTGTGTGTGTGTGTGTGTTCCTTTCGTATATGTTGTTAAAATTTACTGTTTGTGTGTGTGTGTGTGTGTGTGTGTGTGTGTGTGTGTGTGTGTGTGTGTGTGTGTGTGTGTGTGTGTGTGTGTGTGTGTGTGTGTGTGTGTGTGTGTGTTCCTTTCGTATATGTTGTTAAGATTTACTGTTTGTGTGTGTGTGTGTGTGTGTGTGTGTGTGTGTGTGTGTGTGTGTGTGTGTGTGTGTGTGTGTTTCTTTCCTATATTAAGATTTTCTGTGAGTGTGTGTGTGTGTGTGTGTGTGTGTGTGTGTGTGTGTGTGTGTGTGTGTGTGTGTGTGTGTGTGTGTGTGTGTGTGTGTGTGTGTGTGTGTGTGTGTGTGTATGTTGCAATAATACACATACAAACACGTATATATTCCTAGCAGACCTCTTCCTCCTGTCACCACTAGTGCTGTCAAAACTAAACAAACGTACAAATGTATAAAAAAAAAAAAAAATACAATTAATCAGAACACTGAATATGATATAATTATATACGTATGTGTTTACCCGGTTCATACCATCTAGTTTCTGGTACTGTAAACAGAGACACAATCCACACTCCATGATGGGCGATATGGAGGGATAGGGATTCCTTCATATGATGCCAGGAGACAGGATACCTTAATATACAAGTAGGTAGGGGCACTGTTTTGTTGCGTTGTATTGATAAGTCAGTAACCCTTCAATTCACCCTCAAAATCAAAGCATTTACCCACATAAAAATATATATAAAAAGGTAAATCTTAACAACATATACGAAAGGAACACACACACACACACACACACACACACACACACACACACACACACACACACACACACACACACACATACAGTAAATCTTAACACACACACTAACACAGTAAATCTTTACAACATATACGATACACACACACACACCACCTGATTACCAACCCTGATAACGCCGCCGACCACTATAGCCTACTCCACACCCACCCACTCTCTCTGACCTCGAAATATGCTGTCTGGTAACGTTGTGAGAGCTGGGCGTGAGGAGGAGCAACAAGAGTTTCCACACACACACACACACACCTTCTCTCTCTCTCTCTCTCTCTCTCTCTCTCTCTCTCTCCATAGCAGACCACTAAGTACAATCACCATCCATTACTTCAGTACCTTGTTATATAGGGTACTTGAGTCGCATCATTAGTTTCCCTCATTACAAGGCTTGTGAAGTAATGTATGACCAAGAGTCAGGGCTTATATTTTGATGCTTGTGAGGAGTAGCGGTAATTCAGTATCTTGTAAATTGGGTTTTAGAGCTGCAATTTCTATTTTAATCTCATAAAAATCTAGTGAAATAATGAAGGCTTGGGATAATACTGGCTTCAATGAGGGGGATACTGCAGGAACGTTGGAGTGTGACTGTATAAATGAGTAGGTAACTTTGGTTTCATCACATGCCCTTCAAAAACTCGCAACTATATTGATCCAGCACATGTGAGGTAGAAAACGTATTTTTATGGGTGCTAGTACGTAATGTGGCATAAACCTGCATATACCGTAAACAACCTTATACATCATATCGTTTTTATTTTCCCGAGTTCGATATTGGCGAGTGAGACAAGCTTAGTGAATGACGATAATATTACCGCCGGGGTAGTGTTATGAAAAAGGACGTACCTGTTGCCACTGTCAGATGTCACGCCCTCTGTCTGTTGTGTACAGTGTCCTGGGGTGAGTGCCTTACACCACTCAGTAGGAAGGTAGGTAGGTAGGTACAGTACTTAATGGAGGGTATGCACTACAAGTCAGGACAGAACCACCACACATTCATACGCCCACTTGTGTTCAGAGCAGAATTTTGCTCAAGGCACGCACACGCACGCAGGCAGGCACTCCCCAAGTCACGCCGGATTGCTGGTCTTACGATCACCACAAAGTTCTGTTCTCTGATACTGCCGAAGATTATTACTTGCAAAAAATACTGTTGGGTAGTCGAAAAAAACAGGCTATGTCCGCTGCAACTACAACTGCTGCTGCTGTACTGTTCTGGGTTTGGATAGTTAATGTCAGTGTGAGGCTGCTTACCCGCGGGTCTTCACTCACACACCACACCGAACACAGTGCCCGTGCCGCCCCACAACCACACAATATGTACAGCTGATGGGCCCCGGGGGTAGGTATAGGGGTGGGGAGTGGGGAGGGTGGCACACGGCACCTGCCACCACCACCAGGTGATAACAACAACAACAACAACAAGCTCGGGCTGACACAGTGATGCTCCCGCCACCAGAATGGAAGGAAGGCGGTGTTGTGAGCGGACGAGAGTAGTGGAGGTGGTTGTCGTGATGGTGCAGGCAGCCCTTGCCGACTGTTACCTGCGGCGCTCACACCCGGCCGCCTCCTCCCTCGTCCCACCCGCCCGCCCCCTTTCCGATGCCGGCTTCCCCCTGACATGGTGTATTCCTAACCCAACCATGGCACTTCCCATCTCCTCACTTCCCCCTACATGACCCAGCTCATACTAACCTATGCTACCCAGACATTATTCCCAGTGTTATGACAGTGTTACATATGATATGTAAGCCTGGTGGTGAGGGTCAGTGGGTGTGGATTATCATCATTCTGCAACAAGCCAAGACAACCCCCGGCCCAGAAGGGATATGCTGGCAACTCCCCCCAAGTGACGTCATCCCTACGTCATTACCTACGTCACGCCAGCTAGCTAGCCGCCCCTCTGCTACCAACACTACCTCCACCACTACTACCACTGCCACTACTACCTCTATCATCACAACTATCATTACAACTACTTCTATCACTACCACCACTACCACTACGTTCATTACTACTACCATTACAGTTACCTTCACTACTACCATTACCACTGTCTTCAACGCTACCACAACCACCACACAAAATCCATCCCTTCTCCCATTACCCCTATTTCCTTTACAGAATCACTACCAACACCATGCACCATTACCTTCCATAACTACCACCGCCCTTACCACTGTACCATTACTGTCTGTTATTAATGTCACAACTGTTGCAACCATTCTCACTACCACCACTACCACTAATAACAACACACCACAACCACTATCACCAATAACAACACTACCATTCTCACTACCACAATCACCAATAACAACACACCACAACCACTATCACCAATAACAACACAACCATTCTCACTACCACTATCATCAAAAACAATACTACCATTCTCACTACCACTATCACCAATAACAATACTACCATTCTCACTACCACTATCACCAATAACAATACTACCATTCTCACTACCACTATCACCAATAACAATACTACCATTCTCACTACCACTATCACCAATAACAATACTACCATTCTCACTACCACTATCACCAATAACAACACACCACAATCACTATCACCAATAACAAAACAACCATTCTCACTACCACCACTACCACTATCAAGACCACCCATACTACCACCCTCAACACCACTCCCACCATAAATAACACAACTATTATCACCACTATACCACCACCAGTAACAACACAATCATTATAACCACTACTTCTACCACCACCATCACCACTACCACCACCACCAATTACCAAGACGAGCACCTGCCGTCTGCCAGTGCCAAGGTGTGGGCCAAATAATTACACTGAACGAGCGAGCTACCTGTCACCTCTTCTCCTTCCTCTCCTCTCTTCTCCTCCTCTCATCTTCTCCTTCCTCTCCTCTCTTCTTCCTCTCCTCTCCTCTTATCTCTTTTCTTCTTGCTCTTCTCTCCTTCCTCTCTCATCTACTCTCCTCTTCTACTTTTCTTTCTACTACTCTACTTTTCCTTACTCTCTCCCATTTCTCCTCTCCATCTATATCATTCATTATTTCTTTATCTATATTCCAGTCATCCCTTTTGCTCATCTTCACTCTTTCTCCCTCCTCTCTCTCCTAACTCCCATTCTTCCTCGTGTTTCTCCTCTCTATTTCTATTCCTCAATACCACTTCCTCTTTTCTCCTTTTCAGTTCTTTATTTCTCTATATTCCAATCATCTCTTTTCCATCTCCTCTTCTTCCCTCGCCTTTCCTATATTTTCCTCTATACTATTTTCTTTTCCTCTTTTCACAACTCTCCTATTCCTTACATCTATTCTTTTTTCATTATTTGTCGCCTCTCCTTTCGCCTACAAATGTATTCCCATTTCCTATTCCCCTTCTCTTTACCAATTTTCTCAATCCATCGCCTCTTTTGCTGCTCTTTCCCCTCCTCTCTGTTCCTGCTCCTTCCTTGCTCCTCCCCTCTCCCCTCCTCTCTTTCTTCGCTCGCTCTCTCTCTCTCTCTCTCTCTCTCTCTCTCTCTCTCTCTCTCTCTCTCTCTCTCTCTCTTTCTCTCTCTCTCTCTCTCTCTAGCTTCTACTCATCAGCCTCTTCTTATCTTATTGCTGTCTTTTTCATACTTCCAAATTACTCACTTCTCTCATCATCATCTCTTCCTGCTCCCTTTTCCTTACTTATTCCCTACTTTCCATTTACTCTAATAGTCCAATGTAGAATGGTGGCAGATTTCCAATAAAGGGAGATACAACCAGAACATCCAATCCACGCTTTACATTGGAGTGTTGGTTTGGGATTTATTCGTGAGGAAGTGGTAGGGTGGTGTATGTATGTGAGGAAGTGGTAGGGTGGTGTATGTATGTGAGGAAGTGGTGGGGGGTGGTGTATGTATGTGAGGAAGTGGTAGGGTGGTGTATGTATGTGAGGACGTGGTGGGGTGGTGTATGTATGTGATGAAGTGGTGGGGTGGTGTATGTATGTGAGGAAGTGGTGGGGGGTGCTGTATGTATGTGAGGAAGTGGTGGGGGGTGGTGTATGTATGTGAGGAAGTGGTGGGATTTATTCGTGAGGAAGTGGTAGGGTGGTGCTGTATGTATGTGAGGAAGTGGTGGGGGGTGCTGTATGTATGTGAGGAAGTGGTGGGGGGTGCTGTATGTATGAGAGGAAGGTGTGGGGGGTGGTGTATGTATGTAAGGAAGTGGTGGGGTGGTGTATGTATGTGAGGAAGTGGTGGGGTGGTGTATGTATGTAAGGAAGTGGTGGGGTGGTGTATGTATGTGAGGAAGTGGTGGGGTGGTGTATGTATGTGAGGAAGTGGTGGGGTGGTGTATGTATGTGAGGAAGTGGTGGGGTGGTGTATGTATGTGAGGAAGTGGTGGGGTGGTGCATGTATGTGAGGAAGTGGTGGGGGGTGCTGTATGTATGAGAGGAAGGTGTGGGGTGCTGTATGTATGTGAGAAAGTGGGAATGTTTTATGTATGTAAGGAAGTGGTGGGGTGGTGTATGTATGTGAGGAAGTGGTGGGGAGCATTTACTGTAAGTGAAAAAGTGGTGGAGTGTTGTATGCATGGAGGTAGTATAGGTGGAGTCGCCATGGCTCACTAATCCAGGGGAGTAAAGTGAAGCCGCCGAACTGTAATTTTCGGCGCCTTCAATATGGCGGACACCAAGATATGTTTCAGTAAAAGTGGACTTCTGACCTGACATACAAAGGAATGCGCCATCTTGAAGGCGCCGGAAATGACAGATTGGTGGCTTCACAAAACAGGTCCTAATGGCGCCTCCACCTATACTACCTCCATGGTTTTATGTATGTGAGGAAGTGGTGGAGTGTATGTACGAATATGTGAGGAAATGATGGGGTGCTGTGTGTATGTAAGGAAGTGGTGGGGTGGTGTATATATGTGAGTAGGCCTCTACCTTGTGTTTGAGTGCGTGTATTATGTACGAGTCTGTATGTAGTCTGTTTCTTTCCTCAGTATATACGAGAGGGTAGGCCTATCTATCTATCTACAGTACCTTCTGCTGGGTGAACAAGGACACTGGGGTTTGGGAAGAGTGTCGAAAATTTCCCCGCCAGTCTAAATATAGGAATCGAAACCGGGACTTCTCGCTTATCCACAAGCAGAGCCGCTGACAATGAGAGGTTCAATTCGGAGCACATGAAGGGGAAACATTGCCTCGATCCGCTTCTCGATACTTGAATTGAATCGATTTTAATTGTGTGCTTCTTTCTGCGTCATATTTATGATTGTGGGGGATAGTGTGTTGAGTTTAATTTATCACTATGGGGGGAAAATTAATAATCACCTTCTTACAGGGATACACACACACACACCAGCATAAAATTTACATAGCACATTATTACATACATACATACAGGTGCACAGTTCTAGTACGTAAGTTTTATATAAAAGGAAAAAATACAATAAACACAAAATTAATCCTTAGCAACATTAAGAAGTGGAAGGAGGAAAAGGGGAGGAAAAAGTGAGGGAAAATACACGAGGAGGAAAAGAGGAAGGAAAAATAATAGGAGGAAAGGGAGAGAAGGTAAAGAAAGGGAGGCAAAGTATGGAGGAGGGAAGGGGAAGTACAAGGGTGGGTGGGTGGTGGGGGTGAAAAGGGAAGTATTGTATATAGAGGTGGGAAGGGATGTGACCTTTTGAACCTGAAACACCATCCATCCATCCTCTGACCTGTCGTTTTCACCTGACATACATACATACATACATACATACAAACAAAATACATACATACATACAAACAAAATACATACATACATACAAACAAAATACATACATACATATAACACACGTACACAATACATAACTTAGTATCCCATAGCATGATATATACATTTTCTTCCTTACATGTTTGCCTGATACGACTCGATACTACAATAATTATGATGTTGATTTGGAGGCTAAATGTTCCACCAAACTGTACCTGGAAACTGATGACTTCAATATTATTAACGTGGGATTCTGTTTCGTAGCATAGGTTGGAGGGACCAGTAGCCTTTGAACTCACCAAGAGATAACTCCTAAATGTATGAGGTTAGTATAGGAGATAGTACAACACTTTTGATATATTGGACTTCTTTGATTCCTCCACAGTATGTCAGGAAACAGGACCAGATTAATAGAAAAATACTGGTGGCCTGTTGCTTCGAATAGTTTGGATGAATCGGTTACTCCAGATTTACCAACACTGTAATACCCCTTCTTAATTAAGGTGCTGCATACGAACCGGAGTCCCTCGTTTCCTCCAAGTTGTCCCATGAAACAGACTGCTTCATACTATATAGGTTGTGTACTTTATGGCAAGTTGATTTGAGGGTTCTGTAGCCTTCAAATAACAACATGGGCTTCATCATCTCATCCTCATTAAGGGGGATCTTCGTGTTGGTGAATTGGAGGGTTATTGATTCCTTTAAACTATGCCAGGAAACAGGACCAGATTAGCCTGAATAATGGTGGCCTGTTGAGTGGAATAGTTTGGAGGAATTAGTTGCTCCAGATTTACCAACACTGTACTTCTCCTTTAAGCTTTGGGAGAGCACACCCGATACATAGTGAATCGAACATCTACAAAATTACTTCGGGATTTTTTTTTTTTTCGGCGCAAAAAACAAATAAACAAATAAACAGACAGATAAACCAATAATTATTATATATTTTTACTTCTGCTAACAAACAAAAATAACATGACAAAACGTGGAGTCACCTTGGCTTGTGGTGGTGGAGTGAATATTTATTTATATTAAGAGAGGCAGTACCCAGAAACACCAGAAATATTATATAATTCACCATATGTGAAACGCAGTACACCTAGAAAAAAAAATATATAAAATACAAACTAGCTATATTACGCTGTCTGATGTTACTGTGATTCTGGGCCACCTGCAACACTTTTGTATGTATGTATGTCACTGTGGGGAAAACTATTGACAGTATTAACTCAGTCATGTCTGAAGGGGATGGTATAGGCTACAGTCAGAGTTAGTAAAATCCACCACCATTTGCATCACCATATTAATTATAATAAAACTACTCATCATATCACCACCATCCTCACTACTCATCACATCACCATGCACCACCCTCATTACCTCACATCACATCACCATGCACCACCCTCATTACCTCACATCACATCACCACCTACTTACCTATCAACCTACCTACCATCTACGGTACAGTACACACTTGACCCTCTTCAGCCACCATCTCAGGAGGCCGCCCACCTAGGCTACCCACTGACCCTACTGCGCTTATCATCACTCTGTCGCCTCACCCACAAACAATGGGCTACTTTCTCGTCCCACATCTTCATCGTAATTGTTGCATGAATTACCTGAAGCATATGACCGACAAATCTATACCTACTCCAAGTGTTCAAGGAATAGTCAGAGTCCTCAGGTCCTATAATGAGTTTTTACTTCATTACAGTGGCTTGCATTTATCACGGAACCTCTACACGTTTCTCAATTATTCATTTCCTTGCCATGGTATTATATAATTTGTTATGTTCATACGACTGCATACATTTTTGGCCTCTTTTTCCTTCTCCACTTCTTTTTCATAATTAGTCCGAGCCTTTCAATACCGCCAGACAAGCCCGGCCACACGCCTCAAGAAAAGGGTGATGTAGTGGTGGAGGCAGGGGGTCGAAAGGAGAGAGAGAGAGAGGGGGGGAGAGAGAGGGGGGGAGAGAGAGGGGACGAGGACCCCCACCTCACCCTGCGTCTGCCTGGCTTTTGTACCTCTTGATCGATGTTCCAGCCTTTCTCTACACTTTTTTTTTCCTTCTTTTGCTGTTGATGGCTGATAATGACTTTACTTCTTAAGAACGTTCTATATTCTGGACAAGGTGTGTAAGAAGTTGTAGCACAGAAGTAGTAGTAGTGGTGGTGGTGGTGGTGGTAGAAGTAGTAGTTGACGAAGTAATTATTGTTGTTGTTGTCGTGAGACATATAAAGATAATGTACGTTTTCTTTCATTGGGGTCTGAGTTTCCTTTATGCATCCAAGAAAATTGGTGAAAAGAAACGGAGGGAGAGTCATTGAGGAGCAGCCAAGCCTACAATGTCGAAGGATGGGAGGGGTGGGAGGAAGAAGGGAATGGAAGTAGGAAGACAAGGTGGAGGAAAGATGGGCAAATGGGAGAAAAGGAGCCATGCTAAGTGACTATATATATATTATGTAACAGAGAATTGTGAACAAACAGACGTTTAAATTGAAAGAATATAAGGAAATAGATGGGGTTAGTTGTGAAGACCACTTGGCAGGAGGGTTGTGAAGGGCAGGAGGAGGAAAAAGAAGCCAGGGAGGGGTTCGGGTCAGATAGGGGCCTGCAGGTAATACAGGAGAGTTGTGAATGGTATAGGCAGGTAGCTTACTTCCTCCGTGCCAAATCATCCATCCAACTAGACTAGACAAACCTGGTTGCTAATTACCGGACGGGGGGCGCTTCCTGTTGTGAACCTTCTCTATACTCCTCACCTACCTGGTATACACTTCCATTACACTCCTCCTCATACTCCCTCCGTTACTCCTTTCCTTAGTCTCTTCCCTCCGCTCCTCATTACCACCGCCTCACTCGCTTCCACTCGTCTCTTCTCTGTTCCTCAATACCACCTCACTCGCTTCCACTCCTCTGCTCCTCCACCCTCATCCCTCCTTCACTCATTAGCAACTCCACTCCTCGACTCTCCTCATTACCACCTCATTCACCTCCTCCTCCACACCACCAGGACCACTGTCAGACTCGGTTGACGCACACGTGGCGTCTGTCTGTCTGTCTCTCTCCTACGAGTGAATGACTCTCTCAGCACCACCATTCATGCCCAGATACACACACACACAATCCCTCCCAGTGTGTGTGTGGTAAGGTGAGGGGAGGGAAAGAAAGAAAGAGACCGGAGTGAGTACAATCAACTAGCAAACTTGCAAGCTTCCTCATCAGTACTCTTGTTCAACTCCATTGCTGTTAAGTATATATAATACCATTCGATTCGTCAACACGTTCAGTACTGGATTCATGTAGAGGGAGTCGTCTTTTCTAATCAAACTGGAAGGCTACTGGCTCCTCCAAACTATGCCAGGAATCAGACTCATTAGAACCTCAGTAGCCTATATGAGTTGGGTATCTGTCTAATGGTGTAGCTCGGAGGAATCAGTTGCCCTCCAGTTTCCCGACGACGGTGGCCTCCACAGGTTAAGGTGTCAGGAATGCTTGAAATTTTACATGAAACTATTGGAAAAAAAAAAAAAAAAAAAAAAAAAAAAATATATACTGTAGAACAAAACCTTAAATGTGACCCAAATACAATAGTTACCAAGAGTCCGGTTGCCACCCCAGTCAGGTAAAATATCTAGACAGTATGAATCCAAGGTACACACTCGAGCTCGTAAATTCGCGACCACGTACGTACCTATATGTTTACGTCATCAGAGCTGATAACGCTGTGTGGGGAAGGTGTCTTTGTAGGCGAAAGATTGCATCATGTCTCTCTACTATGTTCCACCTACTCTAATTCCTCCCCCGATCAATGTTACCAGCTCTTATGACATAAACATCTCAGTACGTGGTCGCGAATTTACGAGCTCGGGTGTACATCATAGTCGAGCACAAGAAGCGAATAAGGTATCCCTAATTAACGACACTTCGACCATCGGAGGTAACCACCTTACCCTACAGGCGACAGATTTTTGGTGATGACTGTACAATTCAGGCACTTTACTCCAATAGAGATAATCAAGTCTGGACCTACTGACTGACGAATCACACAGTCAATTTAGATCTAAAGTAAAGGAATGGGACGAGATGATGGGACCATTGTCAAGTTCTACTCGCTTTGCCTGACTCGAGTCCTCCCTATTCAATTGCGGTCGTTTAAAATTAAAGGGGATGATAATGCCTTGTGGAGTCTAACAGGAGGGTTACCGATTCATCCTAACACTGCCAGAAAAAGACAATTTTGGCATATATATATATATATATATATATATATATATATATATATATATATATATATATATATATATATATATATATATATATATATATATATATATATATATATATATATATCACAAGGCTACTTTTTACTATTCTAGAAAAGTCTAAGTAAAACAAGGTATGGGTAAAGGCCCATTGGGGACCCATGATTGCTCCACCGTCCAGGTCTCAGGACACCCGTAATCCACCACTGAACAGAACCACCACAAATAAACCGAGGCAGAACTTTCCCGCTATAGATTTTTGAGAAATCGGTAGCTTTCACATTTTCAGTACCTACCACTTTGTACAATCACCAAAAAAAGGGCTATAGCCATATTTGCTACTTAGCTAAAAAAATTTAAAAAGCACTGGCAGGGAAGTGATTCAGTGTACAACAAATTTTGTGAAGAACACCGAAGTCGAGCCATAAATATAACTATATAGCCTAACTACTTTAACTCCGCAATTTTATAAGAGATAGACGGTATTGCAATTTCAGGTGGCATGTGAATTAGTTTTACCAGTAATGACTGACTTTTACTCCTGGTGTTTTCTTGTACTGGGTATGTACTGGATATGTACTGGGTAAATAGTGGGAGAAGCCGAGCACCTCACACGGGGGACTGGAGAGTAGAAGGCCGAGGGAAAGCTTAGGTTACTAATGGGAGGAGACTTGACCCTACCTCTAAAAATATACTTCTATTGACGAAAGTGGTTATATAACATCGCCAGTGTCCAGATCAGGGTGGCAGCAATAGAGTGAGGGACCAGTATGACCAAACCATTACAGCTGATCCTTTCTCCTTGTATTGTCTCCATACCTACCATAAGTTCCCTTTCCTCCCCCCTTCCATCCCTACCTATTACAGTCGGCTAGTTTTCTTCTGATCTCCGCGAATCGTAGATGGGACACCTTCGCAATACATATTTCACTCACTACTAAACTCATTATAAACATAAATATAAAGAACGACTTCATCATTATTTCCTTAATCATATTTCAATGGAACAATCACAGCTTCCATTCTAATTAATAAGTCTCATATATAGGGCTCTGCATTGACACCTTACCATATACAAACATAGCTGCTCAGGTGCCACATCAACAACTCGCGGAGATCAAACGAAAACGAACCGACTATAGCTGTTTCTCCTCTTCCTCCTACCGACTTACATATCTATCATCTATCCCTTCTTCCTATTCCTTACCCACCTACCTACCTACCAGTTACCGATCTACATACCACCTGTCCCTCCCCTCTACCTACACAACTATCTACCAGTTATCTACCTACATACCATCTGTCCCACCCATCTACCTACACACCTATCTACCAGTTATCTACCTCCCTCCCTCCTATACCTACCTACCAGCAGGGCCACGGTCACGGTCAAGGAATGGTTGAGGCAATGGTGTGAAGATTCCTCTGCCAATCACACTCAGGTCTTATCAATAGGGTGTACAAGGGGAGAGGGGGAAGGACAGAGTTGCTAAGGAGGCTAGGGGTAGGGAGGAGGGAAGAAGGTATAGGAGGTTAGGGAAGGAGGAAGTGAAAAGAGGAGAAGATGGGAGGGGGTGAGAAAATGCAGAGGAGAGAGGGAATGAGGGAAGAAGGGAGGAGGTTAAGGAAGGAGGAAATGAAAAGAGGAGAAGACGGGAAAGAGTAAGAAAAGGAGGAGGAGGGAGGGAATGAGGGAAAGGAGGGAGGAGGTTAGGGAAGGAGGAAGTGAGAAGAGGAGAAGGCGGGAAAGAGTAAGAAAAGGAGGAGGAGGGAGGGAATGAGGGTAATGAGGGAAGGCAGTGAAAGGGGGAGCAGGAGGAATGAAGGGAAGTAGAGAGGAGGAGAATCGAACTATAGCTCAGCGATTGTCAGAAAAGAGGAGCTACTCACTACACCATATACCAGATTACGTCAATTTTTGGTCTTTTGTTTCATATGGAGTTTTCTTCCTTCTTCCTCTCCATTTGAGTGTTTTGTTTTCTGTCTATACATAAAAACAAAACTCCCTTTAAGGAGGTATTTCTTTTATGGTACATTGGAGTGCCTTAATTCCTCCAAAGTATGGTAGGAAACAGGACCACAAGAGCAAAAATAATGGCGTTCTGTTGCCTGGAATAGTTTGGAGGATTCAGTTGCTCCAGATTTACCAACACCAAACTTCCCCTTTAATGTTACTTTATTTCTTTTCATAGCGTCCTCTTTCTGTACGTTTCCAACCCGGGTATGCTCTTTTCCCATCAGGTATATAAGCGGCCCGGCAGACGTTACCTGGCTGGCGGGTTCACGACTTGCCTCATTACCCTCACACTCTCACCTCACGTCTCAACGTTCACCTTTCACCTCCATGCATGACACTACTCTCTCGCCCTCAACCCCTTACATCTCTTACCTTCCTCCCCTCACCTTAACTATCATCATCACCTACTCTCCTCCTTCCTTTTCATTTCACGTCCCTCGCACTGCACAAGATACTCATTTCACCCTCTTGGCAGCCTTTACATTGGCTGTTATATGGCATGGCAGGTCCTAGATATAATACTAACATATTTAACACTTTTCACTTAACACACACGCGGCAGATAATTTAGTCTGTATGCATATGAAAAGCAAAATCCTGGGGAAAACGTTTGGGGATCATTAATGAGTGACTAGGTATAAAATGAAGTGTTTGTTACATGTGGGCTATTTATTAGTGTCGCCGTTATATTCGTTCTTTAAATATCAAGCAGTTCTCTAAAGACCGATTCTATTTAAACAGTAAACCAGAAATATATGTTGGTCTCGGACTCTTGACAGGAAGGTTCAGTACCGTACTCATCAGTCTTACTATCTACACACTTGGAGTAGACAGATATCCAACACATGGCAAGTGTCTTAAGTCAGTGGCCTAGTTTCCACGCTATAGTACACACACACACACACACACACACACACACACACACACACACACACACCATCCTCTAAATAAACCGTTTATTATTATTATTATTATTATTATTATTATTACACACACACACACACACACACACACACACACACACACACACACACACACACACACACACACACACACTAGACGAATTTGAGATATAAAGGGAAATAGTACAATATGAAGTACCGTACTGTACAATCGCAGCACATAATCCTTGACCAGACTTCTCCTTACACCCTGATCAAGGACTATGTGCCGCGACTGTACATGTAGAGAAGCATTGTGACTGGTAAGGGCGACTTGCACGAACAGGACCCCATTTCAGACACAGCAAGAGTCTATACTGTACATTTATCTGCTTAGTTCCTCCATCATTCATATAGTTCACAGTTCCCAATTCGGTATCCAAACTCCAAATCACCACAGTGTTCAGTCAGTCAAAAGTCGCTCAACAATCAAATGTCTTGTCATCCAAATATCTCCCATGCACACCACAAGATATGGTACACCTTCTGTATCACATTCACTCCAGCTGAGCCACGACCACTGACACACGACGCGAGCTATAGAGTGCGGAAGGTGGCACACAAGGAATTGGAATTTCTTGAGGGAAGAAAATTGCATTCAGTAATGGGAAAGATGCGTATAGCAGAATGTGGAAACAATATCATGCGAAATGAGGAGGGCGCGACGTCCCCGCCAAGTGGCGGTATTTTCTACAGCGACACACACACAGACAGAATCAGACAAACAGGCAGGCACACGGACAGGCAGAAGGCAGACAGAGAGGACCCGGGTGAGACAAGCAGTGTAAAGGTCAAGTGTAGTATTTCGGGAACTGACTTGATAATGGATGACCTGGGGAAGCCTACAAGGACGACCTCCACACACAGTCCACATCCAGCTCTCTTTAACTCTCTCCCCACCCCCTACCCTTTCTCTCCTACAGAATACAGGGTTGTTCAGCACACGATACATTAAAAAAAATGGAGGATGAAACACATGGACAATTTTTATAACGTTGTCTCAAAGGTAAATCTTTACCTTAAGCAGTTTCCGCAACAAAAAACAGTAAAGTTGGTGTATTAATGTAGCAGAGTTTCATACGAGATTAATCACAAGTGTTATGTACACATCACTACGGTGTGATACAGGTGGCTGACACAGGTGCAACGAGATGGGGGACTGTGTACGATCAAATGCAATAATGGCAGTAAATAAAGTGTTATGAAACTTTCAAGAGGTTTCATATCAAAATCGCTCTCACTGTCTGATACATCTTAACTGTCTTGTAACAGGACATTTTAAGTTTTAGCCTACACCCACAATACGATATATACAGCTCCTATTACCTTCACTGTCCATAAGAATTACCCTCACGGAAACAAATTCTTAATTCAATTCAAGGGATTAAGTAAAGGCCGGTACCTCTTATAACTAGTTACTCAAACCTTTGGATATGCACAAATCAACAAAGAACAACTGCACAATACCCCCAATGTCAACATCAAATGGTCCAAGCCTTGCACTGTATGTAATCAAGTATGACCTCCACTTTGGTACTGTAGGGACTCTCAGCTGTTAACTATGTACTGTACCACGACCCCTACACAGTATATAACGTATGCATGTGGTAACAACAGGGGTTAAAGGGTCAACGGTGACTTAAAGGACTATATTTATCATTTATGTGTTGGTGGTGGTGTTTCTGATGGTAGTCATCCAGGTAGTAAAAATAAAACAAAACAATTATGCCTACATATCAAAGCGGACACAGAGGCTAATAAATGCCAAGCAAATTTATCATCCTGATAATAACTTTCATAATTATACCATAAATATACTCAAAGTACGATCCGTATAGTGACATGTTTTAAAGGTCGTAAACTTTTAGCCAAGAGAAATGTAGAAAATTTAATGGAACAATTGCATTCTCCTAATATATATATATATATATATATATATATATATATATATATATATATATATATATATATATATATATATATATATATATGTACATTTATATATATATATACATATATGAGAGAGAGAGAGAGAGAGAGAGACGACAGGGGCATGGCTTCCCAGCCCTGCAGGTTAGAGGTAATCAATCCTTGATTGCAGTCTCCTCCTCCTCCTCACCATCACCAGCACCAGCACCAGAAGCAACTTCATCTTTTCGCATTACTCTTCACAACTGTATTATACTATACAACTTTCTAAAAGTTATTCACATTTCTCCTATTAAAGGAGAGGGAAGATACAGTTGCGATTACATTTTTCAGAAGTATTTGAAAATCTCCGGTATAGCCTATAGCCTCATTATGAAATTACTGAAAATACTTTGTTGGGTCTTCCAGCCTTAATAGTTTTAACTTGACCTTGTACTGTGTTGCTCACTCATAACTGGCGAGGTACAGACGAAATCAACTCTTCACAAAATATTTTCTTTCATTGTCGTATCAATGGTGGTAACAGAGCACCTACACATATAAACTATTTAACAACGTACACATCCACTGTCCACATTACATGCAACCTGCAACGCATTAAAGGTTTATGTTGGTCAGCGCTGCATCAGGAACACAAGATATTAATGGTAGAAATATTATGGTAAAGTTATCATTTCGGCTACACTGTGTACTTACACCATACAGATTGTGTTTGTACTGACTCTTACACCAAACAAACAGTCAACCAACAGTTCATCCACTGCAACACTGTACACAGTAATCAAAGTCATAATCACGATATCCACACATTCATAACAATGACATGCATCCACACATAACAAACATTACACGTAAAATTATTTAGCATAATCATCATAAAACTTCAGGGAGGTCTTACCCACCACTGTGTGGCTATATAATATACGTGCTCCCGTTACATATTATGTTGGGACCGTCATGCAAGCAGTCTGTGCATAGTACATGTACTTTGTTGCAGAACAGATATAAAGTTTATGTGCTTGACCAACTTATAGCAAACCAAACACACTCGCAATAACAAAAATATATTATCTATTTCATATATATATATATCTGAAATAGTAAATCCTTGAAGCCTCTTGCCACCTGCCCGAGCCTGGGGATCCAAGAAGTGAGGTGGGTGGCCCTCCATTCTTTTCTTAACTTCCCCTCATCTCCCACATTTTACCCCACCTTCTCTCTCTCTCTCTCTCTCTCTCTCTCTCTCTCTCTCTCTCTCTCTCTCTCTCTCATTGAATGTTCTTATTTAATGTTTTCTTATTTAATCCTCTTATACTCTTTCCATGCAGAGTTCCCTCATTACACACACACACACACAAACTCAAACTCTCTCTCTCTCTCCTTTTTCCCGTTGCTTTTCTTTGGTCATACGAGGCAAATGACAAGGATGAACCCTAAACAAGAACGAGGTGGAGGGAGGGAGGGGAGGGAGGGACATGAGGACGAAGTGGAAGGAGGGAGGGAGAGACGGGTTGAAGGCGGCGGGTTTGTCCACAGCCACCCACCCACCCAACCAGAGAGAGAGGTTAAGGGGGAAGTAGGCTATACAGTGTTGGTAAATCTGGAGCAACTGATTCCTCCAAACTAATCCAAGCAACTATTCCATTTGTTTTTGTTAACCTGATCCTGTCTCCTGGCATACTTTGGAGAAATCAAGGCGATCAAATGTATACCAAAAGTGTATTACCTGCTTAAATGGGGTGGTTTATTATTTTTAGTCACACTGTAGGTTACCTAAAGACCATAATTATCAGCTGTGTTATGGGAACGCTCTCTTGTGGTCAAATTGGAGGGTTGTTCATTCCTCCAAACTGTGGTATAGAACAGATGCCCTACTCGTATACTGAGTTAGTCTGTTTCCTGGAAGGGTTCAAAGGATTCAGAGAGAGAGAGAGAGAGAGAGAGAGAGAGAGAGAGAGAGAGAGAGAGAGAGAATCAAACTGACAATTAGAAAACAATAGATGAACAAAATGACCATTCGTGCAGAGAGAGAGAGAGAGAGAGAGAGAGAGAGAGAGAGAGAGAGAGAGAGAGAGAGAATCAAACTGATAATTTTAAAACAAAAGACCATTCGTGGAGAGAGAGAGAGAGAGAGAGAGAGAGAGAGAGAGAGAGAGACCATTTGTGTCCGGGGCCCCAGGGTTTATTATGAAGGCAACGAAGGCCCAAGATCCCCCACTCCACCCCACCCCAGGGTTACAATGTTAGAGGTTTTGTCCGCAAACTGGGTTGGTTTTGAAACATGGTGAAATCTGACAGCCGAAATCCCGTCTCTTGGGTTTTGACGCTGATTTTCAGACACAGCATGGGTCACAATTTTTACAGCCGAATTCAAGGTTTTGACACTAAAATGGGGTGATATCAATAACGGGAAGAAGGAAATATTCTGCCAAGCCACGCATTGAGTCTTCATAATAAGGGAAGAGAACAAATTTACGTTCGCTAGGGAAACTCTATTTTTCCTCCTTCACCACTAGCCTAACTACCTACATAATGCACCTCCCCCCCCCTCAGTGTGTGTGTGTGTGTGTGCTAAGGCTGCCACCAGCAACATAAAGTCACGGAGACTTTCAAGGGATTTAGGCTGGCAAACATAATGCCTCTATGTTTTCCAAAAACTATTATATATATATATATAGACATGCGATACGTTACTGATCAGTGATAACATTATTATTCACATAAACACAATTATAATTCCTTCATCGCTAATCGCGGTACCGGTATAGTACTTACCCAGTAAGGGAAATGGGGGGTACAGTACAAGCGTCATTATACCTCTATAAACTAAATCAGTGAAAAGATAATGGCAATGAAAATGGATATACGAGGCTACTCAATAATAAAACCTGTTTAGGAAGATAGTTTGGAAGAATGACTTAATATCACTTTACCAACACATACTTTAACACCTTCATCACAATTCTACTGGTCAACAATCAACACAAATAACTATGTGACATAAATATAGAGATAAATAACGCGTCTCTATTAATGTAACTGCATGAAAATATTCTGCGCTTCCCGAAATATCCTCTCTTACCGGTTATCATGGTGTATAATTAGGGAATGTCACGCGGGCTGTCATCATCAGAAGTGTATAATACGTGCCCAGACTCTGACATCAAGGCAGTGTGGCATATTATCGTACACTCCAACACTACAACTCACAACAGAGAACTAAAAATATACTACTATTAGGCTACTGCTGCTGCTAGCTACATTAACAACTACATCATCCAAGCAGTGTGGCATATTATCGTACACTCCAACACTACAACTCACAACAGAGAACTAAAAATACGACTACTAGGCTACTGCTGCTTCTAGCTACATTAACAACTACATCATCCAAACAAGTGCACCAACAAATGCTGTGTGTGACATTACCAACTATAACGAACATGAATTGAACACGAGCTATGACTCTTATTTTAACAACAATATCAACAAAATGTACCCCAACAAATACATCATCTACAACTACATTTACAAGCGCATTAAATAATACAGCGACATTGCCAACTAACCAACAAAACAGCAACAATAGGCATTATAACTACATCAAACAAAAACAACTAGTCAAACATATACAGCAGAATTACCATCAGCTGCAACATAAAAGGAACTGAGAGAGAGAGAGACCCACGTGCTTCGTTTACTTGAGGTTGTGACGAGGAAGCAATGAGGTGATTTAGGCTACTGAGTACTTAAAATGATAAAGAAGACGAGTGAGTGATGCTAACATCTGTGTCACGAGGGTGTCAAGGCAACGAATGACGTATTTTGGAGCATCTTTATCTATCACTGTGGAAAAAAAATATATTCATGTACACCTAATCATTCGAGTATCTTGGAGGAGGGAAAAAATATATATATATATATAATTATAATCACTGGAGTGTCTCTATCTTTGACGGCAAATAAAATGTAGATGAGTAAGTTGGTGGTGTTGGTGGAAGGTGTGGGTGTCGGAGTGGTGGAAGGTGTGGGTGTAGGAGTGATGGTGGTAGGTGTGCTGTAGTTAGGTGTAGGGGTGAGACAGGCGCTAAGGAGGTCATGATAAGCTCAAGACAGTGTTCCTAGACCGCCACGTCATGTTATGAAATATAATACAAAATAATCTATGTAAACTATGTCATTCTTGTGTCCTGGATAATAACAATCAACAGTTACTATACACTTCCTCATCAACATTATAATCAACGTCAGCCATGTCACTGTCGCGTCCTGGATTGTAGTGTGAAGTCTAAATTTTGTCTTGATGGTTCAGCCTTTTCCTAACAATTGTCTGTCTACAAGTATTACCGTATTACACAAAATGTTCTCATCCTGTCTATGTGTTGCACACCAACCAGTTTCATCTCTCTCTCTCTCTCTCTCTCTCTCTGTCTCCCCCCCCCCCTACAGTCAAGTTGCGGCTAATTACTATCAGATCACAAGTGTTCACACTAAAACACCTTTCCTTACTGGCCACTGCTCCTTTTCCTACAATTAATCCTCTCTCACTCCTCATCCACCTTCTCATTTAGCCTACTCCACGGTCACACTTTTACATTTTATCAGAAAGAAAAACTGCCGCCACCTTATACATTTATATACAGAGAATGATAGGTATTGTATAGGTCACAACTATTCCTGTCCGGAATATTTATTTACAGTAGAAGTGTTTTCAACTTTATAAATGAATGTACAGTATGTGTTCAAATAATCATACAGTACTGTAATGGTAGCCGTTCTGTTGATTTGATTCAGCTTCTTGAGGTTTCATACAGTTGTTTTTAGCAGATTATTATCATGTATCAGTTTCAGTTCAGTCATTTGCCAACAACACCAACATAAAGGTTGTTAGAATGCAATACTCTGATTTATCTTTATATCTTAACATAAAAATGGAAATGAAAACCAACTGAGCAGTGCCATACAGATCAGGTATCCCATTTAAAGAATACAGTACTGTATAAGGTAATCAGTTAATTAGAATACATCAAGTACTGTACAATACTCAAATATTTGTGTAGAGTAGTAAACTGTAAGTAAGGCGACAATATAGCTTGATGCAATAATTTGGGGTTAACTTAATTTAACCAGAGTACTTTATCACTCTGTTCCTAGGCAAACAGAATCCCATCAAGTAATTTCCCAGCTACAGTATGCAGGGAGATCAAACTCGCCATTTATCTTTCTAGATCCCTCTCACTGCTAGCCAATAGCACTGCATCATCTGCACACATCAAATTTGACACTGATCAATTTACTCTACCGTGCACCATTTCCATCCTCCTTTTACCAATACCGTACTCTTGTGCCTCTTTCATCATTATATCCATGTACTGTCAACAATGAACAATCATGGTTACATCACACATCATTGTTTCACTCCAACAGAGACTGGGAACCAATCACTGGATTCTTCATCTATTCTCACACTTGCACAGTGCCATTATTGAGGATCTTAACTCCATTCAGCAGCTTTCCCTATCCAATTTATCTTAGGCTTGTAATCTATAAAGACTAAAAACAGTTTCTCGACTTTTTCATAGGCTTCTTCCATCAATTGCCTTACAGCAAACCTATGATCATTACGTCGAATGTTCTAACGCAAAGGCATACAAAATTTTTAACTTGCGCATAACTGTACTGTATACGAGAACAGTATGTTCAGATTACGACCATATATGCAGTAATATTTTTAGCATGTTTCAGCACAATTCTTCGTTCAACTGGGGTAACTGCAGTTAAACTACGAGGTCATACCAGAGCAAAACTGCAAGAACCATTGATTAACATTCACTACACATAATCCAGGTGACTACTAGTAGGCACTTGGTAAGAATGTGAGAGAGATGGAAACCCATGTTATTGAAAATGTTAAATAAAGTTAAGTTAACATACTAAATTATTAAAGAGTTCTCTGTAGTTAATCAAAAGATCTAATGGTTGTTGTTGTTGAAGTTCCTCAAGCTGTCTGGCCGAGCAGCCCCGAGCTCCTGAGGAAGGCCATGGCCTAACCGGGCTTTCCCACAATGCCCTCAGAGAGTGTATGTTGTGTTGTTGGCGATTGTGGTTGTGTGCGTTGCAGTCTTCAATAATGTATTTAATAGAATGGGGTGCTGTGTTGCATCCCGGACAGGCATCCGCTAATGGTATTTAATAACACATGAACGTACAAAAATTATGGAAACTCCCAAAAATCTCCACACTACTTCCTGTTAGACATAATGGTTGAAACAATATGGAAAATTAAATCATCTGATCAAGTTCTTTTTGTTGATATCACATAATTGTAACTGCTTTGATAATACTAATATGAGAAGGGGTCATATGTGCACATACAATGATCTTATTTCCATCTTTAATGTTCTGCATGCTATTACTTCAGGAATAAGTGTCATTGATCACGGTATGCTGAGAAACAGCTAAGGAGATGCTTCCCAGGTAATGCTTAGGCCTACTAGAACCTGCTCTGACCTACTGGGATTTGTCATACTACCTTCAAACAGTACTGTATTCCTTTATTTATTTATCCATTCCCTCTTGGCTCTTTTCAATTCTTTCTTCCATTAAACAATGGTATTGAGTACAGTATTCAGATACTGTACCTCTTACCATCCTAAACATCCTGAACTACTTTCTGCTATTTACTGTATGCGGCAAGAATTATCCCTGACTTAGCACTGTTGCATGTGGTAGGACAGTAAGTAAAGAGTATGAGGTATGTATGTCACAGATTCACAGTGCCAAACCAACATGGATTTAAAACACACCTCTGTTAAATGTATTAAAATAAATTGTCTAGTTAGGCTCGTCCACTTCATGTTAAACCTGTCCCAGAGCATCTTTGAGCTA
Source organism: Petrolisthes cinctipes (assembly GCA_033782935.1). Lineage (NCBI taxonomy): Eukaryota > Metazoa > Arthropoda > Malacostraca > Decapoda > Porcellanidae > Petrolisthes > Petrolisthes cinctipes. The sequence continues at coordinate 36,658 of JAWQEG010000641.1, forward strand.
CTAGAGGCCTTCACAACTCCTTTGCTTACCTGAATGTCTGGGGAAAGGTATAAATTACTAGTGTTCAGGGGGAATGCACATTATCAATCACAAATGATGCACTGTAATGATAAACCTTCATCTGATATCAGTGTTTATCTATCTTAGTAGATATAGAAAAGGAAGATGGTGATATAATTCTTGTAGATGACGTTTACATCAGTAATTTTTTAATTTACGAAAGTCTTATTTTCCTTTCCTTATGTATGACATTCGCCTATAGCAGCATATACAATGTTGAAATAAATTCTATATTTCAACCATACCATTCTCTACTTTATAAAACTGGGTTGACAATTTGTTTCTGCAGCTTGCTAAGTGCCCAGTTTAATTGGCAAATTTGGTTGGATTGTGTATTGGCAACAAATCCCCAGATGGATTAGCAGTAGCTGATCAGGCTCTATATAAATGGGCGACACGTAAATAGTAACAGCCAAGTGGACAGGTTATTTAAAGTGTGCAGCAAATATCTACAGCAGTTTCCCATGGTATATTCCAAGACCAGTTTTATTGCCCCTATAGCCTACATTAAGCTCTGCTCCTCACTGTAATGTTATAGCTTTGGTCTAATAAAATTACTTATATCGTACGATTTATAGATCGTATAATCTTCATTTTCTATTCAAATAAGAGTTCTGCTGTCTACCAAGCAAAACTCTCAAATTTTCAGAGTTTCACCAAATATTTTAATGACATGAATGAGTGGAGAAACATATATCGAATGTCACTTGTGAAAGAAACAACTAAAAAAAAAGCACACATTTCTGAGTCGCATAATGAGTAAAAACATAATTCTGATAACCCATTGAGCAACAAAGTGCTTACTCACAAATATGACAGTTTCAGTGAAAGTGTCACAGTAGCAGTGTTTCTAAAAGGTAAAGAAAAATGTTTTAAAAATGCAGTACTGCTTATCTTCACATCTGGACAACAGCTTATCAACATATTGTATGACCTAATTGAATGTACTCGTGATAAGTGCATGATTACACTTTGGGATGAGGCATATGACAACTCTCATAGGTTTTATATAATTGACATCATCATCATCATCTCCCTCCAAATTTAATTTTGCAATTAATCAATGGTAAACAACTATTTTTCATATTTGCAGGTCTAAAATGCCATTCTATATTACTGTACTCTTAGTTTCTTTTTGCCAGAAAAAACAACCCTACCTAATCTTATCAGGACCACAGTTCTTTTGGGACCTAACTTTGTGTCCTTTGGAACCTAATCTATGGTAGTGTCCTTTTGGATTACTACTAACCTCACTAATGGCCAAAGAATACTACGGTACATCTGGTCCCCCCAAAAAATAGGTTTGGTATATTGGGCCTGGGGGGTCAATAATTCTGTCCTGATCTGAGGCACAATATGAATCACTACCAACTCAAGTACTGTAATTCTGTAGGAGTGGGATGTGAGGTTGGTACAGATTCATGTTGTGTCTTAGCATGGATCAAGACAAAATTATTGACCGTTATATAGTGTACCAAAGAAAGCCACGGTCCTGGTTAGGTTACATTACGTTGATTTGTCTGGCAACATGAAATAATTATAACCCTCTATTATTATTAAACAGTGATATATAACATGAAGCTATAGATCTGTTGTAAAAATAAAAATGATATAGGTGGAGATCTCAGTAAGTTTTGCTTTACATGGTAACAGTATAGCACCACAAAAAAAGAGAATGTAAGGTATGCTCGTAGTGAAAAACCTTCCTCTTCTTTGGATCATCTCCAATTATAACTCTGTCATATTACTGGCTTACTGTAACTACCGGTAGTTTTAAATTTACACACCCACGAAGTAATTTAGGGCGGTATGCAAGAATGTTCGTGGTGTTGACGATGGCATGGTACCGGTACGATGGCTCTATTGTTTTTCTATGGAGCCGTCGTATGCACCACGAATGTTCTTGAATAGCCGCCTATGGTCCTTACACTCACCAATATCCACACCCGGTACACAACCACCAAGACATAAATATATACTGTATGCTACACACACACCAATATAAATTAGGCAAACCATTACATAAGTACAGTATAATGAGGTAAGTACACACACATATACATACAAACCCATTACTATGCATACATACATAACAACACGCCCACCAATACAAATTAGGCAGACCATTACATAAGACAGTACAGTATAATGAGGTAAGTACACACATACATACACACCCATCACTTTGCATACATAACGTTACATACATATACAGTATACCGTACTATGTATACGCCCACCAACACACACACAAACAGACAGTCACACATACACCCTTCACTATACATGCATACATACATATACGCCCATCAACACACACAGTCACACCTATCACTATACCGGTACATATATACATACATGCATATACGCCCACCAACACGCATACATATACGCCCACACACATACATATACATACATACATACACATACAATACTCCATTATATTTACTTGCCTTCTCTCTGGGTCCTCTTTACGCCCGGGGAAACACTACACTTTCCGAAATAAAAGTATAATACGAGCCACAGTAGATGAAATAATACAGTGTGTGTGTATGTGTGTCGTCCCTACTACAGGACCGACAACAACAACAACAACATGACAGCAGTGTTGCCAGGTCTGCTTAATTAACGAAATATCCCCATCTTCAATATCAGAATTTTCCTTTTTGCCTCAGCTTCTACATCAGCCAGAATTTTTCTTTTTATCTCATCTTTAATATCAGAATTTTTTTCCCTTTTTTCCCCAACTTCAACATCAAATGTTCCTTTTTACCACAAATTACCTCTTAACTTTGGAAGATAGTCGTATATTTAATATCTTAATATTTCGTCTGGTAGAAAGTTCCCCATTTACACCAAAACAATTTTATATAATTTCCCCATTGGTACCTCTAATTTTCCATTTCTTAGGAAAATTCTCCATACTTTGCAACATTGAACATTACAGCAGCAATAGACAATCTCGTCTCTATTCTTATTAACTTCTCAACCAGAATCCAATATGGAGGTTGTTTGGCTTCACAGAATTAAGACGCCACATTTACGCCATTAGGGTATAAGCAGGAGCAGCAGCTGCAGCAGACTAATTAACCTATCTTCAACAATTAACTTGAAAGGGGATTCCAATTTACATTAGTACTATCTGTAGTACTAATTCACATTCGTGAATTGTGATCCTAACTTATTTTTTAGTTTTATTTTATTTTATTTATTTATTTATTTTTTGTACCTTACTCCTGTGCTGGCTTACCATGAATGGATTGTGATGATGCTGACCGCCTTGGATGGGAGATACTTTTTTACTGCATGTCCGTAAAACTTGGAAGAGGTCATTATTTTCGTGGGCGTTGATGGAGGCATCTAGGTAAATATTGAATGAATTACCGTTATTGCGTACGGTTTTTCTACCTTCATTATCCACTATTTTAGACCATTCTAAGGCTATTTTCTTCTATGGCATTTTCTCCGCAAATGCCCCACTTACAAGATATTCAAATGGGGCATTTTGAAATTAGCCTGACCTTACCTGACCTGACCTAACCTAACCTAGACCGCATCAGACTACCGGGACCTAACCTGGGCAAACTACCGGGAAATAATCGTGATAAAATACAATAAATGACTGGGGCAAAATACTGGGACCCAGCCGGATCTGGCAACACTGCTGCAAAACGGTAATTCTTTCAATAAATACCGGCATGTATCTGACTGGTTAGCCTATTGATAAAAGAAATTGCTGATATTGCTCCTTTTTTGCCTGGTCGAAGGACAAAATTCACACACTGAACACCATTCTTCAGGGCTTATACTGATTATCCTGAAATTACTGATGCATATTGAAAAAAGGGGCACATGGGCATATCACGGAAACGTGACATTTTTTACGCAAGTACCATTGAAGAAAAGTGTCTTAGAATTGTCCATATTGTTGGAATTGGATGTAAAGATCGGGGAGTAGGCTCCAAGGTATATATAGCTATATTTACCTTGGTAGGCTAGCTCTCTCGGAAACATGGTAGGTATTTGAGAAGTAAATGCCACAGAAGAAAAGTGTCTTAAGAATAGTCCATTATGGTAAAACATGATGTACAAAATGGGGTCCGATTTAGAAGTAAGGCTGGAATAATACCTTTTGGAGCCTATAGTATTCTTAAATTTAGATCTTTCTTCCCCTTATCATTCATTCACTATTCACAGTGCTGACACGTGTCACTACCACCAAAAAGTGTACGAGGTGCCATATGTAAGGGGAGATTTTCTTTTTGGTAAATTGAAGGGCTACTGATTCCTTTTAACTATGCCAGAAAACAGACGCCCTCAATGGTACTAATAGGGGATCTGATTCGTGGCATAGTTTGGAGGAATCACAGACCTTCCAATACACAAACAAGAGAATCTATCACGGCCACCAGTGTCGAGTCACCGTGACGTGACAGGTAAAATCAAGATCCAGGGATCAAATCCCTTGATCTAAGGTAAAATTAATCCGGTCACCACTTTTTTTCTGGATACCAAGAAGAAAATGGCACTGTACAATTGTACATGCTCCCATGCATGTTTCATATCTCGAGGCATTCTCGCCACGAAACAGAGGCAGCCACCGTTCACTGAAAAGCGGCCTGTGTGCGAGACTGAGCGAGTGCCTTGACTCACCTGACTATGGTTGAAACTACGATTACAGTAATTAACACAACAGGGTTCTTATAAGAAGAGTCAGGAAAGTGCAAACCACAACTTCCCGTAATAATTTTAATTTTGCGATACTTTCAAATGTTGATAAATATTGAGAATACTAAACAGTAATACATCTTGACGATTTCAGTACAATAAATGGAACAACATATAACAGGGTGCATGGATCTCACTCCAGGCTAATTAAGAAGGAAATTAAAGTTCTGTACAACTCATACTTATGGAAGAGTACAATAGGCAATTATCTAGTATATTGCCGTTTTCTATTACGATGTTTTTACCCTCTTTATCCACTAATTTACACCATTCTAAAACACTTCTTCGGAAATGCCCCATTTCCAAGATAGGGCATATTCAAATGGGTCATTTTGAAATTAGCCTGACCTAACCTAGACCACAGCAGACTACTGGGCCCGCCCCTAACCTGGGCAAACTGGCGGGACCTAACCGTGGTAAAGTACCCAGGACCTGACCGGGGCAAAATATTGGGACCTAGCCGGATCTGGCAACACTATTACAATTCGGCAATATACTAAATAAATACCGTAAAATATTGTCATATATGACTTCACAAGGATTGTGTTATGACCGGACTATATTTTCTACTTAAGATGGATCCCGTGATTATTGTGAAACCCAGAGATAAAATATATCTTTATAATAAAGTTGCATTAAAAATTTCGGCCTCCTTCACCAGACTAAGCTTGTACTGTATAACAAAGATGACTTGAAGATGTAGCAATTCACGTAATTACATTTATGTGTATTTGTATGAAGACTGTTATACATATTCATTTTCCTTCACAAACTCAGAAAATGTTAAGTTGCCTGCAAATGTTTTTATACAAATTTGGGTGCCTTATTAGGCAAACATCTGACAATTATCCTCTTGCAGTGAGTTGGATTATAACAAAGTTTAGCAGAACATTTTGTTTGGTTGTGGGTTGAATCTCGCATATCAATCAAAACTATTGTAAGACGATTGAAAAGAAGGCTATATAATTTGCTTGACTCACCCTCATGTCTATCAAAACTTTTGCAGGTAACTGTACTATTATGCACAGAAGTTCATTCCCACAGTCCGCCACATTGTACAGGGCCATGCCCATATGTAAGAACATTCGCGGTGTTGATGATGGTGTAGTACTGGTACGATGGCTCCATTGACAAACAGCACCATGAATACTCTTGAATATGGCCCACAGTACTGTAACTAAATCACATGTGGTTCGAACGACTAAGCAGCAGAGGGTAGATGGCGAACTGTGCTTTTTCGTTTAACCCAGTTTGAAACCACAGGCAATTCAGTCGTATTATAGCAGGCTGGTGAATGAACTTTTGTGATCCATTGGGCACGAAAGTTATTGGGAGGGAATCAGACATAAGAACAGTGTGTCCAAGACTTGGCTGATTTAATTTCAAAGGAATGTAGAGATTTTTATTTTCATGTGGATTGCAGGATTGAATTTACAGTAAAATATACTATTATACTCTTGCTAATTTATTTACTGTAACTTTTATGTTATGCCTAATACCTAGATACTGTACTCACTGAGTAATAGACTATGTTGTGCCAATTGTACCAAGTAAGTATTGTCCTTATGGTTGAAGGTTCATTACAATAATCATATTGTAATCATGAATATGTACGGCATAAAATTCAATATCTTGGTTATTTTTAATATTCTTTTTAAATTGCATATGCACATAATATGATTGCTTAATATAAAGGCTATCATTTTATGCTGATTTCAATTTACTATGATTTAGTGGAAGAGCACCATCTATACCAGTGTCGTGTGAAGAAAGGAAACAATTCTCATGTGACCTGCTTGTAAAGGTAAAGAGCAAGACATACTGGAAAATGCATTACAATGATGTAAAGAAAATCATCATCATCAAGACCTTGTTTCCCATTTACCCAATTTCTGAAAATAAGTTATCAAAATATGAATGCTTAAACTCTGTGATACTCTAGTTATACTGTAATGCACTTTGCATGCTTTACAGTTAAACATTGAAAATGCTGATACACAGGGTGAATAATAATCACATTCCATAGCCAATTTAAGGAAATCTAAGGACAGTACTCTACTGTTTCTAATTTCAGAACCAAGTTTGTAAAAGCTTTCTTATTAAGGCTAAGCATAAAGTAACTACAGAATATAAGCTTAATCACCCCTTTTTTCAGAACAAACTTCTTCCATAGCCTTGAACAAATTCTAAAGTAAATATACCAAACCCTATTACTATATATTATTTGTACAGTTGTCTTGCAATACAGCATAACACACTTTTCCCCAGTGAAACCTGACGGACCATGTCTTATTCATATGAAAAATGCCAGTATTTCAGTTTACTATAAAGATCAGTTAAAAAGACATTTGTATATAAATTATATACTGTACAGTACTAATCATACATTTTTTTTTAAATAAAACAATTTGACAAAAGAAAGAATATTTTTTAGCTGTGAACAGCAAACATGTATTTAAAGAACTATGCTAACTCAGATAGAGTATTGTCCATGACCACAGACAAGCAAAAAAAGCAATATTAATTGTATACACCTAACATGTTTTCCAAAGACAAGTTACTTAAACATGTTCCAGACGAGACTGATTTACAAATAATGAGTTGCTGTACTATACTAACTTTCAAATAAATTTCAGATAAATTGAGCATGTGCAGATTGTAATGACTGTTTCTTACATGTAGAGTACTGTAACAGAAAAAAGTAACAATGATATCACACAAATTGAAAATACCTGTAGTTGTATTCTTTATGGGATAAAACTAGTAGCTTCTTTCTCTCAAAAAGCAAAGTTGTGTCCAAATACAGAACACCACTGCTCTGAAGCAACTGAAAACTCTTTACCATACTGACATCAAATAACACTATTTTGAAGTGCACAGCACTTAGCAATTATAGACTTTGAGGAAAGGTAAATACAAATAACTTTTCCATGACATTTAATTAACTTTGAGCATTGTTCCTTGATAATCATTCAGAACACAACTTTTTCCTCCTGTAATGAAACAAGATTACATTGATTATCATGTACTGTACTGTTCCTATAATGTATGTACTGAACTGTATTTTATAGTCTACATTACCCACTCAGAAGAATTACACTGTAATAAGTAAATAAAAGCATTTTAGATTCGACTTAAATTAGGGAGCAAAAACCACCATATTAACATAATTGCTTATATCAAGCCATTGTATTTCCAGCACTGAAAATAATAAGAGTACTGTACAATGATCTAAAACCCGTTAATTTGCATTACTTGATTTCTAGATATGTGACCGAGATTAGTACTAGATTCTGGAATGTTTAGAAGAGTGGTCTGCCACCTGTCTGACTACTATGTATTAGGGGCACAGAGCAAGGTACTGTATGTACAGTTGCCTCAAGGTATTTCTTTACCCCCTGCGGTGGCTGTGAAGTGCATGTGGCATCGCTGGACATGTTCGGATCACATTTAATACAGTATATTATCACATCTTATGCATTATTTACATTGAAGATTCAGATACAGTGATTCATTGTGTTATCCGTATATATGATTCAACAGGGGAATTGATCTCATTCATAAATGTTACTTTACTATTGCTACTCTGCCAAATCTACTCCAGACACAAATGAGGGGGTAAAGGAATACCTTGAGGCAACTGTACGTGAAAAATTTACCACAGCACCAACCTGATCCCCAGCAGCATAAGGAGTGAGGAGATGAAGTTGTCATGTATGAGAGACTGATAAACTGAGATAAAGTACATATAAGAGTGAGCAGGAGAGAGGAAGTAGAATGACTACCTGTAAGTTAGGGTGTTCATGGGTGGGAAAGACAATAGGTGGAGGCATGGAGCAAAGATGAACAGCATACTGTAGATGTGACAATAGAATATGACTGGGAGAATGACAAAATAATGACAGGGGTGAAGATGGAATGGAGGAATTTAGTTCATATCACACCAACATCATTTCCCATTTTAAATTTGTGGTCCCATTCCAAGAGTTAGGTGTCTAAGAGTCATTTCAATCACCCCAGCCCTCAGTTCAACCTATGCAGAGGGTATTGGGGACCAAGGGTTTTTGTGTTTGAACTCGACATTATAATTGGAACAAAATTTGCAGCCAGATCCTTTTATTCACCTTCTATGGTATGCAAGAGATAAAACAGGCCTAATCTGGAAAAAGACAAAATTACTGTACAGGTATATTCATTAACCAGTTTCACCGCTTTCAGTCATGACTCTCTACATGTTGTCATGGAGCCATTTATTTCTATGTAAATTGCAAAACTGAATTTATGCTTTTTTTTTTTTCACAATACTGTACTGTAATGTACAATATTTTTGTCAAGTACTCTTATATATCTGAAGTGCTAGAAAAATTAACAATATTCACTGACTATTCCATTGAATATTTCATGAAATTGATTTTCCAGATAAAATAAAATACTGATAGTGAACAATAGTGCTAAAATGCTTTCTACATTTAGCTGCTCACTGCATAAGTCCATTACTTATAATGAGTAAAGTTCAGTTAACATGTGCTATTCCTCTATTACTGTACATAATTATGATGCTTGTTATTCAATCATATAATAGAATGTATAGTACAGTACTTATATACTAATGCTTTAACTACAATATATATGTATTATAGTTGTACTAATACTAATAGAATATATTTTTAAGCTTTCATTATCAGGTAGTTATGTAGAACAATTATGTGTACATGTCTAATGACTGGGGTTAGTGGTGCAAACATGCAACATTTGTGGTGCCATACTCAAGCTGATATTAAATACACAAATGAACTCACACACACACACATACACACACAACCAGATTATCAGACTGATGTTGAATTATGGGAATGTTCAGTCACTGAAAATGCAATCTGGACCTTATTAGCACATTGATCTCTGAAATATTGGGTGAATAAACATGTAGGATACACTCCTAACCTCACGGCACATTTGTGTTTGTCATAATATTCATCCTTTGTCTTTCTTATAGAACCCATGGATCTAGATAATTTTCTGTAGGATTAAGCAGTACAGTACAATTAACAGGGGTTGAATTGAGTGCCAGTAATGTGAAACTTCAGTGTCTAAGTTACAATTTGTTTGTGTTTTTTCTAATGGACAGTAAATGTACCTAACCAACATCATTGACACTTCTGCTTTGCACTCGACTGGCTTATGAGTGAGTCCTAACTGGAGGGTCATAGGCTTCAACCAAGCAAGGATAGTGATTATGATATTGGTAGTACTGTACATATTTACTACTGCTAGAAAAAAAAAGTCTATACACATTATGGCTGGCCATGACAAGAGACATAAGAGAAAGATGCATGCAATGCTGGAGGCTGGGACTCTACCCATCATTCATCAACACCTCACATCCTGCTGGTCCCTAAACTTTTGGAGTGCAATGGCAGTGCTGTGTATAAAAGGGACAAAGTGCAAGTGCAATAAAAAGACAAAAATAATGTACATGCAATACAATTTCTTAAGGAGATTAAATATTATTAGCAACATGTAAGCTCCTGATTTCCCTAAAGTGTGGCACAAAGTTGACCAATTATAATGTAGTACTACTGTACAGTATCTGTAAACTGCTTCATGACAGTTTGGAGGATTCACTAGCTTTCAACTCACTGACAAGATCTCGCCCTCCTTATAATACATGCTGAATTGAATACATGTATGTACAGTTCTGTAGTGTGAAAATGTCCATCCTGTACCAAAACTGTGAGATGCATAAAAAAACCAGTCTCAGAACAGTACTGTACCATATTCCAGTTGGGCCATGCATTTTTGTACTTCGTCAAGACCCCACAAGGGAGAGATGCTTCATAACTTGAGCTGCACTTTCATTAACTGAACTGTATATTATTTGTTTAATTGCAGTGCTACAATAAGGAAAGAATATTTGTCAAACATTCTATGCAACTTGGCCTTGAATCTGAAAGTTTCTTTCAAAATTTAGTATTTAATGAAAGAGTAAAATATATACCGGTAGTGATATTTGTCAATAAATCTTGGCACGATAATATTTTCCAAAGGGCATATAAATACTATTGGTACCATAGTTCAAGTTTATATAAATCGTGTTGTCTTGCTGAGGTGAACTAAGTCACTGAATATTTGTTTAGTTTTTCATAGTGTTTCATCTGGCTGTATTCTTTGTCAAACTAGAATGACTGAAACAATGTCGATAACATCACTCCCACAAGTTGTTGCAGTCATAAAGGTTGTTTGTTATTTCATGTGATATAATTTCAATATTTCTCAGAATATATGGAAAGTATGAATGAAATTCTGTAGGCTATAGCTGTGGAGGAAATTCTCATTTGGCATACCAGTAGCCTACAGGTATTCAGTCAAAATTACACTTAATTTGTATTAATTTTCAAATATAAGCTTTTCACAAATATTTTTACAGTAGTTTGGACTTATTATTTAACCCCTAAATAACTGCTTGCATTTTTACCTTGACTTACCACAGACAAATTTACTCTCAAAAAAGTTTACATGCATCTCCGTCATATCCACCTAACTCTAACTGTGTACGATTGTATTTAGCCTAGAGTTAACTTATGGACACCATTTTTTTTCTTTGGAATATAAAATCAGCTGGTGTTAGTTTATACATAGTATCGAGTAGGAAAAGTAATGTTTACAGGATTAACTGAAAATCATTTTAACATTTAGTGGTAATAAGAAAAAAGTGTAAAATTTTTTAGTTGCTATACAAAAGTTACACATATTGCAGTGAAAGCTATAAGGGGATGTGCTTTTGTGGTCAAACTGGGGACAACTAAATCCTCTAAACAACAATATTCCAGACACAGGATATCTCGGTATCTGAGTAAGGAATCTGCTTTATAGCATAGTTTGGTGGAATTACTAGCCCTTCAATATGACCCTCAGAGAGTAACTCTTAATCCTTTGCATCATAGTGCGTGCCTGGTACAGTTGCCTTTGCTGCATTAATCTAATGACTGTACAGGGTTTCCCTATAGCACATATAACTATCCTTCTTTAGCCAAAGTAAAATCTATAGGTTGTATCAATCAGTCAATGGGAGGACTGCCTAGTGTTGCCAATTGTATTTTCCTGATGAACAAGATATTTTACTCATTAATTAGAGGCATTATCATACTTTTCTATTCTCAATAGTGATATTCCCTTGAATTCAGGGAACAAAATTCTCAAGTATCAAGTTAGGCAGTACTGTACCTCAGAAAGGATTGAGATATGTCTTGTTACTAATTGTATTGGATAAGTACAGTATAATGACAAAATACCAGCCAATGAGATAAGCATACAGTATATGCAATATGTTACAGTAGTTAATAGTAGAAAAATGTACTAATGTATAATTATCATGCTTGATGGTAAACACTGAAAATTCAGTGTCTCGAGCGGTGTAGACCGAAATGCCTTCATGAGTCCATGACCATACTCCCTATATTTCTGTACTTGTTTAGTTTAACACCCCATTATCAAGGTATGATATTTTGTATTGTGAAAATTCATACAGCAGCACAGAGTTAAGCAACAGTTTCTTTATCGTACATATTAAAATTACTGAAGGGTAAGTGTGAAGCTCTATTATGCTGTGTATTAAAGCTCTGAAGAAAAAAGCCAGCCCATTATTCCTCACATCATATAACAGACAGCAGTTTCTAATTCAAAATTATAGAAAATTATTTTCCACAAATGTAGTACTACTACTTAAAATAAGTAAAAACATAAACACATAACATAAAACAAGGGAAATGCTAAACTAAGCATAAAAATGCATGCTAGGAACACAAACTTTATGTTACCCATGCTTTATTATATCATGCCACCAATCAAACTTAATCATCTAGGATAAACAAAGCAAAGGAAACTGAAATTATTGCACTATCACAGCGTTAGATTTTTGTTCTTTTAGCACAACAGTTATACGACTAGTGGCCAAAACCTGATCAAGAGGAGGCTATCTTACACACTCCGGTGTTAACCTTGATGAAACAAAAGACAACCTGATGCCCAAAGTCTCCCTCAATAATCAATACATACTGACTACGTTTCTTATAGACCAATTACAAACACTTAAACACACAACCCATGCATTACCCTAACATCCACACAGGCAGCACAAATGATACTCTCATTCCAAATACAAAATACATAAAACCTCTTGTTGCAGACTGATCACATACTCTTAAGCAACCACAGGACTATAAGTAAGATATCTGAAGCACTAATACCCCTGTAATTACGTACAAAAATATTATGGGTTCTTCTGTAAGCTAATCATTATACTAAGTGTCCTCCCTTTTTGTATCCTGGCCATTTTCCTCTTGCATACAAACCATCATCTCTCAAAGCTGGTAAAACAAAGTGCACTTACAGTATGTAGTTACACCCAAGGTATGAAGATTGAGAAAATCATTGAAGACATTTTTCTCAGTTTCAATAATTTGGGTGTATCTATATACTATTTCACAACATTATGAATCAGAACCTCATGTACAGCAAATACACATCTTCATGCATACTACAGTAAGTTTTACACAAGTAAAGTAAAAATGATATTCGTGATATTGCCTCTTGGTTTCCGACATTTATCAGCCACACTAAATATTGAGCATTACTTGTATAATTATGCACAAGTGTCTGAAAAAACTGATCAGCTCTAAAGTGATCTACCCCACCTACACATAGTAGACTAACATGTGCATCATATTATTCACTTTTGTTTAATCTGGGTCAGTTCCCTAATGGTTCATATTTGTTGAAGCTGTTTGAGATGCATGTATGGTGTTAGGAGGTATCATTCTGTATTACTGCATGAATAGCATAGCTGATTCCTGAGAAACTTTTTGAAGATATTTGAGAAAAATAACATAAATATGACACAAATGTGAGTCATTCATGTGCAAGGGGGTTAACATACTGGCATTATTTGGTAGCATGTATATAATAAGTAAAGGGACTCTGATTTCTTGTCAAAACCTATGATTAAAACACCGTATAGCTGAAGACAAAAGTTTTGTCTCGCTCGTCAATCTGTAAGCTCTGATGATGAAGTCATCTTGAATATGTAACAATCAATGCAGCTACATACAAGTTTATATTTAAGAAGGCATTAGTACACAATTTTCCCCTCAAATACTGTACTGGTACAGTGTATGCAATAATTATTGACAAGATATTGAAGGGAATGAGAAGAGGCAAAACTTGTGTCCAGGGCTATAATTACACTTTGAGCTATTTCAGTAATTGTACAGAACTTCTTTCATTTCTAGGAATTAAAGATCTTTCCTGTAATATTCTTAATTATGAAGAATCCCCCGTTAGCTATTCTGTTCAACTATTATGGGGGTAATATCCAAACCTGACCACAAAGATAACACAAACTTAGATCTTACAGAAATTTTAAATGTACAAGGAATTGCATGGGAAAACACTGCATTGTGGCAGTAATTCTAATCTAGTAACAATAAAGATAATAATAGTAAAAATATAAATAATAATAGTAATAATAATTATAGTTGTAATAACAATAATAAAAAGACTAAGACCCAAATACCCCTCAGTTTAGTTGGCACTAAAATATCTCTACACTGCATTTAAAGCAAGGTGAGGAGGATGTGATACATATAAAGTAAATATGACTTGGAAACCAGTTATCCAGTAAACTCTCCCCTTGTTTTCATAATATTATACATTACTACCACATTGTACCACTTCCCATAAATTTAGTTCATTTCACCACCGGTGCCTCCAATTCATTTTTATGTTTTAATCTCACATCTTCCCACCTTACATGAACCAAATCTTTACATCTAACTAATGTACAGTGCATTCATATTCAGCTGTACTTTTCAACCCAAAGTTTTACTCCCTAATGTTGCCATCACACAATCATTCAGTCTCTAATTTTCCTACTGTAAGTATTTCATATCACCAGTGGAATATCCATTTTAATTACTTCAGACTACACTATTATATTCTTGTATGACTTAGGAAAATTGGCAATGGTAAGAGTGCAGTCTAGAGATGTTCCAGTGTACAGTATAAGCGTATAATTATGTCTACCTTAATCTGCTCTGTGCTGCAATGACTCACCCAAAGCAAATGCAATATAACATAATTACATAAACATATAAGAAGAGCGCTGCAACCATAACGATACAATTTTTTCAGTCACTTTAAACTTTTCCTTCTACACACAATCTGATACTTAGCTTAAATTCATAACACTGAAGCAATACCAAATTACTGCATAAAATCAGTTCAATAAAATGAAAATGTTAAAAGAAAAGCTACATAAACAAAATAAAAATACAGGACAAATGGAATCTTTCTAACTCATGATTTGCCTTTCTAACAAAATTTGCAGAGCTCTAATGTATTAATGTTCCATATATAATTATAATACAAGTATATACTGTATATATGAACAACAAATAAAGTAACTACTGTATACTGACTTTATCAATACTGGATACATGGTACAAGATAAAGATCTTTTAGAAGGCTGTCACGCATTTATGACATGTAGTTAAGGGAGTTGCCTTTTCTTGGTAAATTGGAAGACTAATGATTCCTTCAAACTATACCAGAAAACAGATACCCTCAGTATTGGTGTAGGGGATTTGTTTTATAGCATATTTTGGAGGAGCCTTCCAATTCAACCACAACAGGTGTCCCCCTTTTAATCTACATGCTCAAAACTAAATCTATTTCATTGAAGATAAAATGTTTCAGCACTGTTTGAACACTTTTTAAGAAAACATCACTTTGGAAAATGTGGGTTTAGCTACATAATGGATTTTACGGCACTGGGATCAAGAACTTAATTACTGTACAATACTGTTTATTATGGGCTTATCAATAATAAGTAATAGAACTGTGACCCTTGTCAAGAATTAGAACAAGGAAACCAAAATAAGCTTCTCAAAAATAGAAAATTAAAACAGACAGAGCTGTAAGGTAATGCCCCTAAATATGGGGACCATTCCATTTTATTTTCAGGGATCTTCTGTGTAAAGGGGGACTTTCAGATCAGGGAAATAATGACTGATTCATCTATTTCAACTTATATCATAAATTTAAAATTTTTATTTTACACCAACTCTTGATTTTAATTTTTGCTAATTATGATAATAGTGTGCATCTTCACACCAATAAAAAGGAATGGACATATCACCAATACAAGACACCACAGTTTTGCATTCAGGTAAATATAATAGAGTTTTGCTTCTGTCACGAAGCAACTGTATTAGGAAATATTTTGGAATGGGATTGCATCACTGACTGAAAAAATATTGTGTGAAATACTGAAACATTTATAGTTATTACACTCCGAACACTTCTGGAGAAATCTGTCATCTCAGATTCATTCCTTTACAGTAAACTGTATAGGCACCAGCTCATAATCACTGAATGGAGACTAGGAAGAGCTCCTCTGAATATTCACTGACCAGAATGCAAAGCCTTCTCATCAACTGCATATACATGTAAAATTAAAATATCATAGATGCAGAATATTTCAAAAAGTGTTCAGGGATAACTAAAACAACTGTATATGTCATAAAACGGGATATATAATATGTTGTATAGTGTATAGATAAAATAATATAGGAAATAGGAAGAGTATATATCTATATATAATATATTAAAAATTACGTCTTTTTAAATTAATGATATTAACACCTTACTTGCCAGTCACTCATTGATTCCTGTCGACTAAAAACTAATTGGCCCTTAAAATGAAGAATGTCTGACTCCCATTGTCCACTCTTGCTTATGTTACAATACTGCAAACTAGATTCATCTGTATACCAAAATACTAATATAGATCTCTTTTAACACCAACAGCTTAATTATTACAAAATGTTTCTTAACACACTGATGACCTTAATTATGTGGCTGATGAGCACCATTCTCTTTAATCTTCTTTTTAACCACTGTAGCTTTATATTAATAGTTTTGTTCTTTCTACTGACACAAGGGACTTCTGCAAGATGTTGGGATAATGGAGGCTACTGATGAGATTCATTAGAAATATTTCATGAATGAAATCCTTATAATAGTTATGATTATCAGTACCCAACAATGACTGTAATAGCAATTAGAAAGAGATGGGATTGCTTATAATTATGATTACAATTACAAATACAAATTGCATCACCAATAAAGACAGACTTTGACTCTTACTAAGTTGGATTTGTAAAATTTAGAGATTACAAGAAGTGACAGTAATTCCAAATTAGTGGGGGCTGTCCTGATATGCCAAATGCATGAACAAGAAAGCATGGTAACCAGCATCCAAGGTCTAGGAGAGATAGATGCATTCAGGTAATTTTGTGCATCTTGTAATTCCATGGGCAGCAGTACCATCCTGGGTGAGGCTGTTTACCCGTACCTCTAGATTAATTCAAATATTTTATATCCAAGTCATAAACCCTGAAATACATAGCACGATCTTTAAGGGGAGTAATCTGTGAAGGGTAAATTGGAGCCTACATAGCCCTCAAAACTCTACTCAATCAACTGAAACAAATCCTTGTCTGTCACATTCAGAGCAATACTGCTTCCTGTCAATGTTTGTAGAAATAAGTAGCCCTCCCTTATTGCAGGATGAATTATTCCCCTGTACATGCAATAATAATGTAAGCATGGCTGTGATTACCTCTTCTGTTGAATAAGTTATTACTATAATTCCTTGGTTTACATGGATAAAGAAATTTATTGCAATAAAAAAAAAAAAAAGTTTCAATGATCATGATTCTGTCTGTCGAGTCTATTGTAAATTTCCTCAAACTGTGTTACACAACAGACCACTTATTTAAAGAGGCAGTAAATTTTTTGGAGCAGTTAGAAGGAAACAGTAGCCTCCAATCTATACACATCTTATCCCTCTTATGTAGCTAACTCTCAGTTAGTGCTCAAAGCATCACTGTCCTTCCCTCTCTCTTATTCAGTCTAAGACCTATAAAGACTAATTTTATTATTCTTAATACAGTATGCTCCTACACTTTCTATATACAATTACCATTATTTCTCATTATAATCCTACTCTATTAGGCATTACTTCCTACCCTTAAAAATTTCATACTAGTGTTATTGGTATCTCTTATCATGATACTGTACAAGTGTACTTTATGGGGAACTGTTTCTTACCCTAAACAATTCCATACTAGAGTGTGTCATCTCCAAGAATCTCAAAGGCATCATTCTCCACCGTGGCCTGATTTGCCATGCTGTTGTGAGAGGTGGTAGAGGACGGACGATCAGAGGAGGAAAGCAAGTGCAGGTCGTTGAGGCGCTCACTCAGTCGACGTAGTGACAACTCTCCAATTGGGGACTGGCTGCTGCTGCCACCATCCTGTTCATTCATTCAAAGGAAAATATTACTGTACAGTACAGTTCTTAGCACAACTTAACTAACATCCTTACTATATAAGATATGTCAGGTTGTGTAGTGAGAATTGTCAGGATTGTAATGCCAAATAATTGACTTATATCATATGCATTGATGCCTGTACAGATATTTCAATGGGAATTTACAAATCATTGGTATATATTCCAAATATTTCGAACTTTGGTTTGCTAACTCCCAAACATATAAATTGGGTAGAGTAACAGGGATCTGGTTCATGGTACAGTACTTGTAGCACTGTGAAAGATCCAGTATCAACTTCACTCACAAAAGATACTGGAACCAGCTAAAGGAATGTTATGCACCTATCCATTCTTTAATCCTTCAGGTTTAATTATGAATATGAGCCTTCAAAGCAAAAATCAACACCTAATTATGTCCCTAGGCATTACCATAGAAAGGCTCTCTCCTGTGTGGTTGAGTGTAACTCGGGTACTGCTACCATCTCTTCGCATGTACGATAGACTCCCCTTCCGCACACGCTCACTTGGCTGACATAGACATAATGCATCATCATCAGAAAAAAACTCATAATTAACCAATATATCTACACAGTATATTAATGGATGAAGCACATGTAAGGAAAGATTGCATTTTAATATCTGTAATTTTAAAAATGAGGGAAAAATACAATTATTTACAGTATAAAAACAATGTACACTCACGGTCAGAAATTGTGTCCTGATCCCTTGGCACGATGAATCACAACTAGCCAAGCTTTGATGATTCAAACAACTGTGTTGTAGAGAGACGCATCGTTGTTCGAACCTTCAAAGCTTGGCTGTTTGCGATTTATCTTGCCAGGGGATCGGGAGACAATTTCTGACCGCGAGTGTACAATCTATATATTGTATATACATAACCCTCTAGGTTGAAGAAAAATTCCCTACATACAAGGAATAAGTGCCTCTCATTTTTACATCCAAACTAAACTACATTTTTCATTTCATTTCTTGACTTATCAGGTATATGTAATGAAATCCAAGACAACTTGCACCAAAATATTTACACAACTAGGTGCTAACTGCAACTCAAAAACAATTAAATGTATGTACAGTACAGTAAATGAAATGTGTATTTCAGATCCTATTACTTCTATGGGAAACAATACATTTTTGCCTGTTAAAGAAAATAAATAAAATAAACACACATTACAGAACTGAAAGTACCATTTCATGAATATCATGTAATCCAACCATTTTGTGAACAAACTTATGATATCAAGAACTGGCAAAAGAAAAAGACTGATGGTAAGTACAGTAATCCAAACAGTCATTGCCCAGGGGGGCTGACTTTATTCTCTGTGAATACTAGCCATCCCACAAGGCTAGAATAAAGATTGTTGGAGTATCTAGTCACTTTCTAGTGGATTTGACGAGATCTGCCCACAAGGATTAAAAATCCATGTGAGGTGCACTGCAACCGGAGGATGCATTATCCCATTGCATGCAGCAGTCCAAACTCCCTCCCCTTTTATGGTCCCTTCAGGACTGGTCTCATGGAAGGCGCGGCCCCACTTGTAGCTCTTGTGGTAACATGGACTTGGGCCCATAGCACTGGCTGTGGGATCAAAGACCTTCCTCTCAGTCTCCCTGGTGGTTGGAAGCCCCCAGACTCCCTGTTCCAATAAGCTCTAGTCCCATCTTCCTGGGATTTGCTTCAGAAGCCCAGGCATATAGGGCCAGCCCCTCCTTTATTTTAATTTGTTTTTTTTCACTGAGACCAGAGCGTACTGGGGTTCTGTGGGGCAAGACGCCATTCTGCCCTTGGAGAACATCAACTACAACAACACAGTCACATATGCATAGAGAATTAGAGATACATACACACAGGGAAAAACAAACAAAACTGTAGTCAAGAGCTCACCGTTCTGACTTTGTATCCTCGTTTGTGGGAGAGTAGTTCATGCACCATGCCCTGAAGACACATGGACATGAGGACAGCCTGTGGACTGGTGATGGTGATCCAGCGCATGTCATCACGGCTCATCAAGTACTCAAATGACAGCTCCAAGTTGATGTTGTGACGGTTAATCTCTTGATTATTGCTGTAGGTTCCTCTTCTGCTTATGCTCGTGGTTCTGCTTATCTCTTGATTCTCACCACTGCTGTTACTATTATTGGTGCTTCTACTACCTTCCTGCATACTGCTGTTGCTATTACTGGAGTCTCTGTTGTTTCTATTATTACTACTGCTTGGTTTACCAGAGTCCTCTACTGGCTGGTAGGGAAAGAGAGGTTGTCGAGTAACCTACAGTTCTACAACCTAGTTCATAAAGATATTTACCAACAGCACAGCAACTTTGACTGGATAATTTTAACACAAACTGATTGAGATTTGTTTAACTGACATTACTTTATAGTACTGTACAGTAGTCCCTCCAATTTTGCGACAATTAGGGGGACACTTGGGGCCGCAAAATTGGAACAATTAACCTTATGGTGAAAATTGAATATGATGGACATCTCATCGCCGATGGCTGATTTTTCGCCATAATTACAGTGCTCCCCCAAGTATGTATCAAGCAGGCACGAGTGTAGTGAGTGAGGAGTGAGAGTGATGGTTGACAAGTTCAGTTATCACCAATAATCCAGGAATTTCTACTCATACAAACACATTTCCTTAGTTTATATTTATTATTCTTTGTCACTTTCTCTTACAATCACTAGCACTTTTCGCCACATCAAATGTCTGTACCGGGATATGTGTAATAAGTATGAAAAATGCCCATTTTGAGAAGTTGTTCACTATAAAGGGGTTTGGTTTATCACGAGTGTAACGAGGGAGCGCGAGGGTAAAAAATTGTTCATTATAAAGGGGTTGGCTTATCACTAGTGTAAAAAGCGAGTGAGAGGGTGACATGTAGTGGTGTGGTTAGTAATGTTCAGTTAACGCCAAAACCCATTGAAGGCTGCCGCACGGCCTGACGTCATGACCCTACCACCCCTCCCCCCCTTAAACTAGTGTGGAAACCTCCACTTTCTTGCGGCCCGATCCGCAAAACTTGAACTTTTTCACAAAATTAGAATATCGTATTTTCAGCAGTATTTGGGGTCTCGGTCACAAAATTGGCGTTTTGCAAAATTGGAGCAAGCAAAATTGGAGGGACTACTGTAGGCTATATGAATTAGCAATTCAAATACGGAAAATACGGTTCTGTTCACACCTCAACTTTACTTAGTATTATAGACTACTTTGCACTATATTTGCATAATTATAAAGATCTATATCAAGTATTTAAATATACAGTACTCACCTCTTGCACTGTTATCCTCCAACACCTCATCCTTGTCACTTTGAAGTTACCTTCTTTCACTGATCCATCTTCACATTCAATTCTAGGGATAAAATAATATATATTAAAATCAAGTAAGCAAATACCTTAAGTCAATTCTAAATTGTTTTGCTCTTACTACGGGAAAAATCCTTTAGGTCAAGTTACTGTGAATGAATTATGGTTAATAAGTGAACCAAAAATGGTCTAACCTGAAGTTAAGCTCCCGATTGCCAGCGCTGATGAGGACGGGAGTGCCTGGTGTAGGAAAGTCACAGGTGCAGCGCTGGAACTTCAGGTACCCATAGTACTTCATTGTTCGGGCGACATCTAGGTACTGCAAGTCAAACACTCCATTACTTTCCACTCTGTATTCTTACATGATTTTGGAATCTGTCTGGTTAAGGCATGTCTAGTCTGGAGGGATTATCAGTCTGTACTACCAGTGTTTTGTGATATTGTTTCTAGATTAAAAGAGCTGTAGGATACTGTATACAGTATGAGTAGCACACACACAATATTCTATTTCACCAACTGAAACAAGTTTGCACTCCTCATAATGTTTCTGAACTCTACCAGTACTCCCTTCCTGATTTAAACTTCATATGTTCACCTCTTTTTTGGCTCCTTTAGCCTGTAGTGCAGCCAGCTGTCTTTGTATTTCATGATTAGTGAGGATCCAGCCTCGCTCCACATCATGGACAGTCTGTGCATACAACAGGTTCAGTCCAACACGATCCCTCATCACAGCCTGGTCAATACTCACGTCCCAGTAACTGAAACAGAGTACTATCCTTGAGAAGAACAAAAAATGGGTACAACTGTACTCAAGATAACTTGTCATATGATGGGAAGTAATAAATTTTTATCAGCAATGTACAGTTGCCCAAGAAATGACTGCAACCAAATTTGGTGGTGTGTGGCAATATCTGGCAGCTGCTCCAAAGTAAACACTCGTATTTTATCAATGGATCACTTAAACCTACAACCTTTGTAAGGATGAGTGTAATTAGCTGAAGCCAATAACATCCATCCATACAAAGGTTGCAGGTTCTGAGTGATAAAATACGAGTGTTTACTATGGAGCAGCTGCCAGATATTGCCACACCAGCAAATTTGGTTGCAGTCTTTTCTTGGGCAACTGTACCAATACCTGTACTTACTTTTTTCTTAACATTATTCTCTGCTTTCCTTTCACAAATCTCTGAGAAATGTATGGACTCTCAAAATCTTGAAGCCGTTTCACAACTGGAAAAGAGAGCCCTTTATATTATCTTTTCCTCCAAAAGAATTTATAATACATGTACCATACATCAACTAACAGGTCCTGATGATACTTTACTCTTTTATGGGAACTCATATCATGTAGCCATGACAGAGGTCTCAAGAGCCGCTTTTCATAAACTATCAGATATTTCAAATTTTAAAATCTCTAAAGTAGTCTAGTATGCTGACAAAATGAATGACATCACACAAATTATTTTTCAAACCTTTAAAAACCATACATATACAAAAAAGCACTTACCAATCAAGTCATTTTCTTCCTTCTTGACAAGGAATAATGCAAAGTAATAAACCAGCTCATTGGGCAAGTGAATATGACTGCATACTTTCTGAAATGAGATAACAATGAAATGATAACCTGTGAGCCACACAATCTTCAACAATGAATGTAGCAAACTGTATGACAATTCTCTTGAAAAAAGCTCAAGCATGAATACACTACGGTATTTCACTTAAAAGTGAAAACATTCTACCTCATAGTGAGATTTACAGTATGGTTCCATAAGACTGCATGGTGTAATAGTAAATTAAGATAGTAGGAATAGACAGCACTGGCCAGGCGTCAGGAGAACCAAGGAATTGCCTGGATGATTATGTGGTAATATATCTTTCTGATATCATTATTGGGGTATCAGGCCAGCCTCAGTCAAACAGCACTCGCATTGGACCATGGAAAAATCCCTTACACCAGCTATATCTCTTAGAACCTAAGAATACTTCTCAACACATTTCACTATGCTACACAAAAACCCTCTGGAGGTTCTCCTGAGAGCAATGAGTATATAGACCCTTTGGGTTAGACAGCCATGGTCCCAATAAAACCTTGTCAAATGAGGGGAAGAGGACATCACTTTTCGGTCTTGGCTAGGGGAGATTCTTTTGTTGGTGAATTGGAAGGTCTCTGATTTCTACAAATTAACGCGAAACAAATTCCCCTATTACTACCACTGAGGGCATCTGTTTTCTGGCATAGTTAGGAGTAGTCAGTAGCCTTCCAATTTGCCAAAAGAGATATGGGAACAAGAAGTCAATCTGTTCAAAGATCGCATACTGGTACCACCAGCAAGGGAAAGCATCCCGAAACCTTTTATACTATATCAAAAGGCTGCATATCTTCCCCAAAAGGTTGTAAATGGTCTACGGACAGTGACGCTAATATTTCACTCATTATTTTATTCAAATAGCATTTTAACTGAGTTTGTCCAAGAACGTATCATTTGATGTGGGTTTGTCCAACAACGTAGCATTTCAACTGGTTAAAGTTGTGAACATCCGTGGGAACTGTAATCAATACAGTATTGCACTTCCTTCTTAACCCTTAAAAACACGGGCATTACCGAGCGTTGGCAGCTCTGCAGTCCGGACATTTCTCTCACACTCGCGGTCACTATGTAAACAACGGCTAATAGCTTGTAAACCACTCAAGCTACATAAATAAATGATATAGGATATTGAAGTACAAACCTTTAGCTGTCTCTTGATGTACTTGTGAAGACTAAATGGACATCTGTATTATGGGTAGCCAGCTCAGTATGACAGCAACTCAAAATTCACTTATACTGTACTCTCTATTTACATATCTAAGTATGTTTTCACACTCTGATATCATTATAAAACATATCAGAATCACATTTTTCAACACAACAATATGAAATATAAAATCACTGTCGTTTTTACGTACACATATGGTAATTACATGAAAATAAGAGCTCTGAATATACATCCTCCCACCCCTGCTCTTTTAACACTGGCAGGCTAGACTCAGGGAGTCTGGGGGAGTCCCTTGGCTATCACACGGAGTGTTGCCAGCCCATAACTAGCATGTTATGGGGTGCGCTGATTTAAAAACTGCATTGTCAAATTATTTCTTCACCCGCGTCTAAGGGGTTAAGTGCAAATATATCAATATAAAATAACTCTGGGATCCAGATCTCTACCACAATCTCATTACTTGTTACAAGTCACGAAACCCACCTTTAGTAAAAAAAAAAATAAAAAAAAATTGTAAACATCCACACATAAATCTTTGACTAATTCTCCTAACAAATAGATCCACAAATCAACCAAACCAGAAACGTAACCTCCTGGCAGTGGTATTAAGTGTGATATTATCAATCAGTAATTATATATTCTTAATTACCTCAAGTAAGTCATCAGTTTGTAAAGTTGCAGGAATACTGAGGGTAGCCTTCTGACCACTCATTAGATATACGTCAATCGGTACTTCATCCTGCCAGCCTCCCACCCTCTGAGTCTCATTTTGAGCAGACACAAGGAAGCCATTGAAGACATCGCTGTTCAGCACTCTTGGATCTTGACTTACTGTTGTGAAATAAAACAATAAACATGCATTGTATAAGAAAAGACTCTTAACTCAATTCTGAGGACTTTCATTTCTGGATATTGCATATGACACTGACTATACTGTACAGGTAGATCTCCGTAAACAAGGAAGTTAGGTTTCACCTAAACTACTCTTTCAATAATTTTTCATACAATGAAGCACATTTCCTAGGCGAAAAAATTCTATATTGTCCTTGGAGAAATTATTAACCATACCTACAGCTCAACAGAAATCATGCTTCTAACAAAAATATGGTATATAACTGAAATGCAGGTAACTGAAATATAACTAAAATCCACAGTACACTCACACTGAAGGATGTACTTTTCCAGGCTTATTCTACGTTCTTCTGTTTGAACTGGAGAAAGGGCAAGAAGCTTCTTAGGGGGGAAAGGAGGTAAAGATGAGCCTCCTAAATCTTTCTTGAGTTGTTCATGTAAGCTGTGAAGTTGTCGGTAACGAACAGTACAGTGGAACACTCCATTGATGTGGATGTTGTAAGCCTGAAATAATCATACAGTATAAACATGGATATTATATTTTGTCAATAATTAAAAGGTCAACATTGCCACTTTTACTGCTACCTCGACCAGAAACCTCATCTGGACAGAACCTCCTTTCTGATACACACTGTACCTCTGAAGCTTTAGACAGATCTATACATATAGACTGTATAAAGTACATCAGAGAGAGCATTGATCTAAACATCAATAAAGCATGAGGTCAAGACAACATACTGTACTGTACATGCAAAGATTATCAAAAACGCTACAGAAAAACTCTCGAAACAACAATCCTATTAAACAAGTCAAAACTGGAGAGTAGAAAGGAGGAAGTGGGTGAGATCTTCAAGATTGTAAAAGACATTGAGGATACTGACAGAAACCAATTCTTCCTGATAAACACCAACTCCAGGGCCATAACGAAAAAAAAATATATATAAATAGCAGTGTCGCACAAACACTAAAATGGCCTTCTCACATAGAGTAGCAGACTTATGGATAAATTTGCCTGAGAATGCAATGAGTTAAATGAATGAGTTAAAAGCAAATGAGTTTCCAATGTGAAAGACATATCAATGCACTCCATGCCCCCCACCGCCCCGGAGCAAACTACTGGGACCTAACCGTGGCAAACTACTAGGCCCTAACCAAAGCAAACTACCAAGACACAACCATGGCATACTACCAGGACCTAACCGGGGCAAACTACCGGGACCTAAATGTGGCAATCTACCGGGACATAACTGGGGCAAACTACTGGCACCTAAGCAGGGGCAAACTACTGGGACCTAAGCAGGGGCAAACTACTGGGACCCAAGCAGGGGCAAAACTACCAGGACCTAACCAGGGGGTGGAGGATGGATATATATTGAGGAAGAGAAGTGTCTTGGAAAAGGTTAAGAACAAAATCCAAAAGAGTGATTAATTATGGTTGAAATAACACACAACAGAAGGGCAATAGGGTAAATAAATACCAAAGATTATCACCCATATTAATTTCATACCATAAAGTTAACAAGTTTGGAGGCAAGCAATATAAGTTCCAATAGTTCACATATTATTACTGTATAGTATTGGTATGAGGTAACGTACTGCAATCTAAGAGATTTCATTTCTTAGCTGCTACACCTTACAGAGTGGCTGTACCAACTGGGACGAAGTGTGAGATAACTCTGAGGGGCGAGAGGATGGAGGAAGTGAAGGAGTTTAAGTACCTGGGTACAGTTATGTGTAAACATGGAAGTATGGAAGGAGAAATTAGGGAGAGAGCAGTGAAGGGTAGACAGGTCATAGGATCACTGGGGAGGATTATGAAGGGTAGAAGTGTGAGTATGGAAGTGAAAAGGGGACTACGAAATAGTATAATCCTGCCAACACTGACATATGCGTCGGAGACATGGACATGGAGTAGGGCGCATCAGTCTAGAATAGGTGCTGTGGAAATGAGTTACTTGAGAGGAGCATGTGGACTTACTAGATGGGATGGAGAAAGTAATGAGAGTGTGTATGAGAGATGTGGTATGAGTGAGAAGGCAATTGGCATTGAGTGTGGAGTGGTTGAGAGAGTGAAACGTGATACATTGAGATGGTTTGGACATGTGGAGAGAATGCAAGGCGAGGAATTTGTAAAGAAGGTGTATGGACGTGAAGTTGTGGGACCTGGTGTGAGAGGCAGACCTCCGGTCAGATGGCTGAACAGAGTGGAAGAGTATGTAAAGGAGAGAAACATGAGGGGTAGAGTAGGGATGGACCAAGTAAGGAGGGAGTGTTGGAACAGGGAGAACTGGAGACACTTCTGCCGTGGCCACCCCCTTGGGGGGAGTTCCCGGAGGGAGCGAGGCGTCGGAGCTATAGATAGATAGATAGATATGTACCATCTGCTACTATGTACCGGCTCCTATGTACCAACATTTTGGCATATACGTACCATTGCAGGGCTGCTATGTACTGGCTATGTACCACCGCTTTGGCTTATACGTACCATTGCAGGGCTGCTATGTACTGGCTTCTGTGTACAGTACAGTACCATGGCTCTGGTTTACATGTACAGTTGCCCACATATGAATCTGGTATGCCTCGCTACTTGAGAGATAGCTACAACAGGAAGGAAAGTGAGCAAAAGCTATAGTTTGTTGACAGTAATAATATTTTACTGTCTGCCTGTCAACAAATAAATCTTTTTTCACTTTCCTTTCATTTGTAGCTACCTCACAAGTAAATAGCCCAACCAGCTTCATGTGTGGCCAACTGTACCATTGTTGGTTGACTTTGGTGAGTATACTTCCAATCCACATCCTGAACAAAGGTAAACAGCAAATGCCATGGTTGTACCAAAAGGATACCATAACTGAATAAGAAGGTCCACACTCCACTGGAGTTGTGAAGTAACTGATGAGTAGGTCCGCTGGAGTTTTGAAGTAATGAATGAGCAGGTCCACTGGAGTTTCAAAGTACCGTAATGATTGAGCAGGCTTATGGTACTGTACGCATAGCAGGCCTATACAGGGTGTTTCAAAATTCCTTCACCACACTTTAAGGGTAATTGTATAACGTTAGTAAAAACTAAACAATTTTTTGTATTTATTGAAAGAATTACCGTTTTGTAGCAGTGTTGCCAGATCCGGCTGGGTCCCAGTATTTTACCCCTGTCATTTATTGTACTTTATCACAATTATTTCCCGGTAGTTTGCCCAGGTTAGGTCCCGATAGTCTGATGCGGTCTAGGTTAGGTTAGGTTAGGTCAGGTCAGGTAAGGTCAGGCTAATTTCAAAATGCCCTATCTTGGAAATGGGGCATTTGCGGAGGAAATGCCATAGAAGAAAATAGGGTACATATCTCGAAAACGGGGCATCTCCGAAAGAAACACCATAGAATAAAAGTGTTTTAGAATGGTCCAAAATAGTGGGTAATGATACTAAAATACACAATATAGTGAACCCAGTTCTTCTGTAAATTTACCGAAAATAGTCTTAGAATGGTCTAAATAAGTGGGTAATGAAGGTAGAAAAAACGTACGCAATAACGGTAATTCATTCAATATTTACCCAATTTTTATTATATACAATGGGTTGAAAAACCCTGCATACCCTATTTGGTTTATGGTACATAGCAGCCGCTGATGGTACATAGTAGCCACCAGTGGCACATATCAGCCACTGGGACATAGAAGCCTGTTCCCATAAGAACCAGTCATCATTGGGAACTGGAACTAGGTCCTAAGAGCACAGTACCTAATATCGCAAATCCACACTACCATTAGCAAGTTTGTTTAATCTATTTACCCGAAAAAAATCCATATGCAACCCATATCCAGATTCAGTTGGATTTAGGGCCAGGACCCGTGTTCATCAATAAGTGACAATAGTTACAAAATTCTTACCATAAAGGCTACTTCAAGTACGCACAGAAAATTTGACGGAAGTGATATAAACAGAAATAACCTCCTGATTTCCTGATCACTTACGACGTAGGTGCTTCCGTTATCTTCTTTACACTCTTGGGTGTCTGGTATGGAAAAGTGCATATTTGATATCCCTGTCTCTTCGCATCTGCAAATATGTGGGGACGTGATTACGGAAGGCAAGAGTTTCTCTTTGAGCAATCTCCTCTCCTGGCTCAGTGTATGCTACTCTAATCATCCTCACTAAATAAAGCATAGTAAACATTTTTAAACATAGATAAAACCACAACATATGATTCAATTTCAATATAGTATCTCATGTTTTATTGGGGAGGTATTAATCAAATGTTAGTTACTTGTGCATTATCGTAATACCGAGTGTAATAACAATGTACCCTTATCCAAGACATGATATTTTCTAAGTTTGTTGACATACCACAGTGCCACCTAGTGACACTTCACACACTAACTGGCACACTTCCTCATTTATTTATCAACACTTTTTCCATCAATATCAGGGCAACATAAATAAAAAATTTGATGTTTTAGCAGATTTTGCCGATAAATAAGTTGATAATGGCCGTTTTTGTGGAATACTTTGAATAGTGCGTGTTTGTCATTTTATTATATTCTGATTCCTCTATGTGTCCGGATTAAGGTATAAAGAGTATTGGATTGAATGTATGGGGTACTCCACGACTCACCGGCTTTATTTCATTCACTTATTATACATACATTAGGGTGGCTGGTTGAATACTGTCTGCACGTCCGGTGTCGGAATTTGTACACTGGTTGTTTAGAGGTGTTACGTTAAATAAGGGTGTAAGATGGCTCCTAGTGTGCCATCCCCGGCTCCTGCTTCAGAGTCCCACACTGGTATAAATGCAGTGCTGTTGGGACCACCCGGCTCCGGGAAAGGCACCCAAGTTAGTCCCAAAAAACCACGTTATTCTTGCATTTCTAAGGGAGGAGGAATATCTTGTTGGTAAATTGGAGGGCTGCTGATTTTTCCAAACTCCTATGCCAGGAAACAGAAGACTCCAGGGTTACTAATAAGGAATCTGTTTCGTGGCATAATTTGAAGGATTCAAGACACTAGCCCCGTCA
The DNA here is from genome assembly GCA_033782935.1 of Petrolisthes cinctipes. Classification (NCBI taxonomy): domain Eukaryota; kingdom Metazoa; phylum Arthropoda; class Malacostraca; order Decapoda; family Porcellanidae; genus Petrolisthes; species Petrolisthes cinctipes. Next base: position 66,787 of record JAWQEG010000641.1, read on the forward strand.
CTTTACCAACAAGTCATTCCTCCTTTAACTTAGATAACGTTAACGTAAATTATGATATTGTACATACATTAAAGCATATAATTATAGTATGTAGCATTACTACAGTCCTCTGCAAAGAAATTGAAGACATTCTGTTTTTCATATGTGAAAATGTGTGTATATTATGTAACCAAAGCATGTACTACAGGGTGGTTCAAAAAGACGCCTATAGTCCTTACCCCTGTAGTTTTAAACTACACTTTCAGGGTCCCTTACCCTCGACACTCTCACTAACCCTAGTGTGAGTGAGGCTTCTTTTGCCTTAGCGTTAAACACTCCCTCTCTCACTCGCTTCCTTACATTCACAGTTGGCAGCCCTTACTCATAAAATATGAAATTTTGGCACTATTACCACCCTATATATAACTTATATCCAATTTAAAATTAAAACAAAAACTATTAATGGAGAGATTATAATAATTTCCTTGATAATGACCCTAAATTTGATTGTTGTGTTGAAGACCGTAACCCAGATTTTTTTTGTCTTTCTGTAACTTGAGTTACTGTATTCGACCAACATTTCAAGTGCATAGATGTATGCCGAGAAACACAGATTTACATACATTACTCTACATTAATAAATTGTTCTAACACATAAACCATCTGTGTCATATTGTTCTGTTCAAAATTTTTTAGTAAAGGTACAGAAGTGGACCTTACTGTATAATAGATATTTTACTGTCATTACCCACTATTTTCGACCATTCTAAGACACTTTTCTTCTATAGTTTTTCTTCCTCAAATGCCCCGTTTTTGAGATATGCCCCATTCCCAATACCCATAGAAACATGGGGGGCCCGATGGGAATCGGGGATTGACGGGTGGGGGAAACAAGCATTTTACTATTCTTCTGCCTTTATAATACACTTCCTACCTTAATTAACGTCGTATATAGTGATATTGTAGTATTATAGTAACAATATGGTATCAAGTGAGTTCCCCTAACGTGTTGAGCTCCAAGCGACCCTTCGGGTCGCTTTCCACTCCTTTTTAGCGTGCCGGAGCTCCGGCGTACGGCCTTCGCTCCTGAATTGCCCATAAAATAATCTTGTATATGTCCGGACCAAGGGAATGGCAAATCCGTCGTTGGTGTGGGATACAGTTTTTGTATACGTATTTCATGTTTCCCCCACCCGTCAACCCCCGATTCCCATCGGGCCTCCCATGTTTCTATGGGTATTGGGAATGGGGCATATCTCGAAAACGGGGCATTTGAGGAAGAAAAACCATAGAAGAAAAGTGTCTTAGAATGGTCCAAAATAGTGGGTAATGACAGTAAAATATCTATTATACAGTAAGGTCCACTTCTGTACTAAAACCAATTTGGTATACAAGCACGAAGTCGGAAGAATTGGCATGGATCACATTTCATATATTGAACCATGTCAACATTTCTGCCCTTACGCAATAAGGTCACGTGACAATTTTTGTGTGTGGACGTCTCAATATCCCATTAGTATACATATTAACATATTAAGTGAAGCTGTGGTGAATTAATGTCTACACCCTTTGGGATGCACCACCTGCCCTCCTCACAAAGCACAGCCAGCCATTTCTGGGATGGTTGTTGACCTGGGTTCGGCACCAGAAGCTCCAAAATTTTCCAAATATAAATTATGGAGTACCTCTCACGGCATCTCTGGAGGGAGTAGAGTCCCAAATGCTCCAGTCATTCCCAGTAATTGAAGAGCTGCAGTCCATCTATTTTGCTGGTGAATGTCCTCTGGGCTGCCTCTAGTTTGACTATGACCCCCGCTTTGTGAGGAGACCAAAGTTGGCAGCAGTACTCTAATCTTGGAAGCACTAGAGATTTCCAGAGAGACAGTCTCCCGTGTTTGGAAGGTTCTCAGAATCCATCCAGTTAGTTTCCAGGCAGTCTTGGTTATTTCTTTGCTGTGATGGGAGAAGGTCAAATCAGTGCTCATGTGAACTCCCAGGTCTTTCACATGGTCTGTGGCCATTATGAGTTGGTTTTGGCATTTGTATTCTGTGGTTTGCTTTATGTCTTGTGTAGGGCCATACCTGAGCAACTCAAACTTGTCGCCATTGAGCGACATTTTATTTTTTTCTGCCCAAGCAAACACCCTGTTTAGGTCCTCTTGTAATAGATCAACATCCTCTTCTGCTTTTATTTTCCTGGAGATTCTGGTATCATCGGCAAAGGATGTGGCACGAGAGTGCTTTAGATCCTTGTCGATGTCCTCTATCATTATCAGGAACAGTACTGAGCCTTGAGGGATACCGCTGATAACCCGACTCTGTTCAGACAGGCTTCCGTGCACAGTTACTTGCTGGGTCCGATCAGAGAGAAAACTGTGCAGCCATTCTCCCAACCTCCCGCAGATGCCATGTTCCCTTAGTTTGTGGAAGACAATACCATGGTCCACCTTATCAAAGGCTTTGGCAAAATCGAGGTAGATCACATCTGCATTGATGCCATGTTGTGCGTCCTCCAATATAGTTTCATAGTGGCACATCAGCTGTGAGAGACATGAGCGGCCTTGTCTGAAACCATGTTGGCCCTCGTTAAAAGCGTTTGTTCCTTCTAGATGAGTGATGAGCTTAATTTTTACAACTTTCTCAATAATTTTGATCAGATGTGATGTGAGGGTTACTGGCCCATAATTTTTTGCTAGGCCTTTACTGCCACCTTTGTGGATAGGAATTGTTGTTGTTGTTGATGTTCTCCCGGGGCAGAATGGCCTCCTGCCCCACAGACCCCTGGTACACTCTGGTCGCAGTGAAAAAACAAATTAAAATAAAGGAGGGGCTGGCCCTATATGCCTGGGCTACCGAAGCACATCCCAAGGAAATGGGACCAGAGCTTACTGGACCAGGGAGTCTGGGGGCCTCCGACCGCCAGGGAGATTGGGGGGAAGGCTTTGATCCCACAGCCAGTGCTGTGGGCCCAAGTCCATGTTACCACAAGAGCTACAAGTGGGGCCGTACCTTCCACGAGACCAGCCCTGAAGGAACCATAAGGGGGAGGGAGTTTACACTGCTGCATGCAAAGGGAAATGCACCCCCGTGTGCTGGCGGTCCACACAGCAGTGAAAAAAAAAAAAAAAAAAAAAAAAAAAAAAAAAGGCCTCCGGTTGCAGTACAGTACACCTTACGTGGATTTTTAATCCATGTGGGCAGATCTCGTCAAATCCACTAGAAAGTGACCAGATCCTACAACAATCTTTATTCTAGCCCTGTGGGGGATAACTAATATTCACAGAGAACAAAGTCAGCCCCACTGGGCCCTGTGGATAGGTGTTATTATACACACTTTGAGTAGTGATGGAATTTTACCCACATTTAGGGACTGTGACCCAAGCAGTTGTAGTAGTTTTGCCAGCTAATATTTGCAGTTCTTGAGCAGCCTGGCATGAAAGCCGTCTGGTCCTGCCGCTGAGTTAGGTTTGATGGTATCAATAGCTGCAACTATGTCTTCAGTTGTTACCTCAATGTGCGTCAGATGATCACTGGGTGCCAGCTCTCTAAAGAATGCAGCAGGGTCTGATACTTTCTTGTTATTATTAGGCTGACTGAAAACATTCTCATATTGTTGCCGTAGGAGATTAGCCATTTCTTTCGGGTTGTTTTCTTGCTTTCCGTTCTCCTTAACTAGGGGGCCTATTGGACTGAAGTCTCTCAACCTCTTGTTGGCATACGAGAAGAAGAAGTTTGTGTTGTTCTTTATGTGTTGTATACTCGTGATACATAATTTCTGACCAGAGTGTGAGGAGCAGAAAGCTTCGAATCGCCTAGTATTGCTCATTTCCCCTCCCAGTACACATATAGAGGCTGAGTTCGAATGCAGGGTACCTAGGTTTGGTGCCTGCCGTTCGTCTCTGGTCAGGGATTACATATCATGAGTGTACTGCTTGTCGTTCCTCGCTGCTCCTCTGTTCTTTGTGTGACTGCAGTAGTTTTTGATCAGTTTCTTTGATTTCCTCTTCTATTTTGTCAGTTTCCCTTTTAATTTTTGTTTCTTCCGGTTTCCTTCGTAGAGCTGACCTCTTCCTCATCAGGATTCTTCTGTCTCTTGGAATCTCACGCTTATTCCTCAGTTTGGATTTCTTGGGAACATATTTTCGGCAGATCTCTTGAGTTTTTGTTAGAATTATGTTCAGAATAGAGTCTTCGTTCTTCCCTCTACAAAGATTTTCCCATTCCATTTGTTGTAGCTCTAGTTTTATATGTTCCCAGTCTATTGCAGGGCTGTAGAAATTTAGGTCACTCATGGAATGGTTGTAGTTTCCAGCCTGATCTGTAGCCCTAAACCCACAATCGGCACTTGTCACTTTGTCATCCTCTGGTAGTTTGATGAAGGCTTTGATCAGCTTGTGATCTGATAATGCATACTTCGTATGAGTGTGTGATGTTATAATTGTTACCGAGAATAAGGTCCAGTATGTTTCTCCCTCTCGTTGGTGTTGTGATGAACTGTGTTCAGTGGCTGTAATTACTGTAGGTCTTCAGCTTGTCTCTTCTCACTTGCAGTCCCTCCACTGATTGTTGACGTAGACCAGCAGATGTGTGGGAAGTTAAAATCGCCCATTAATAGGACTTCTGTAGATGGGCTAGGTAATTCCCTTAGTAGTGTCCTTATTATATCCATCACATCTTTGAATGTCTTTTCATCAGTGTTGGGGGGGCCGATAGACATTTATTATCAATAGATTTTGCTTTTTTATATGCAATGCTATCAGCTCTGTGGTATCATTTAAGAAAGTGGACAATATCTTTGTATTGGTTGCCAATTCATTTATTATGTAAATGGCAACCCCTCCATGGCTTCTCTCTTTTCGGTCTGTTCTGAAGACTGTGTACCCTTCTAGCCTTATTTCTGTATCTTGGATTTCTTCATTTAGATGAGTTTCAGTTAACGCCAGAAGATAAATTTGTTCTTGGCTTGCAATTTCTTGGAGCATTGGGACCTTACTCTGGTTACATTTTGGAAAGAGACCCTGGATATTGCCCATGTAGAAGGCCATTAGTGGTGGCTGCAGCACCTATACAGTACCTATACAGTACCTATATATGACCAGCAGCAGTACCATACCAGTAACAATGTTAAGACAATCAAGAAAACTTGAATTATTCATTCAGCTAGTAATAACAACACCTATAGAACTACAGTACAAGAAAAATATTCAGTATTGATGATCAAGCAAAGCTGAGTGACTCATATGATCTGATATGTACAAGATCATAATCCTTAAGTATTAAGACTTTTTGCACTACTGTACCCTGTTTAATTTTAATGTTGCAGAAGTTCATTAATAACAAAACTTCATTTTTGCAGGCCCCAAGACTAAAGGGACGTTACTGTGTGTGTCACTTGGCTACTGGGGACCTCCTGCGAGCTGAGGTTGCCTCTGGCTCAGATCTCGGAAAGCAGCTTAAAACAATAATGGATGCAGGTATTGTATCACCATTTTTGTTCTTATAAAAGGTAAATAGTAATTTTCTTAAAGTTATAAGTTGTTGCTTGCACTTTTTTAATTAATATTTTCCACAGGTAAACTAGTGAGTGACAACCTGGTTGTGAATATGATTGAACAGAACCTAAACAAGCCTGAATGCAAGAATGGCTTCATCCTTGATGGTTTCCCAAGGACTGTCCCTCAAGCAGAGCAGGTAGGTTGAGTTTCTGTTGATATCTTTTCAATTTATTATTAGTTTGTGTTTTGAGCGGGAGTGAGCATAAGTACTGGACTTCCACAGAAATTTAATATGATCAGACCATAAAGATGTAATTATTCAAGATATTCATCTATTTATGTTCAACTATATTTGTCTAATGTGTATATATTCATTGCCTGATATATAATTCCAGCTGAGGTGACCATGAACAAACTGCATCCAAAATCACCCAAGCTGCATCATTCCTATATGCAGCTCAGTGCTTTTGCCATAATAAAAAAAGGGTATTGTCAGTCAAACATGATAATTAATTTATTTTTTGCACAGCTGGATGGAATGCTGGACAGACGAAATCAGAAATTGGATTCAGTGGTCGAGTTTGGGATTGAAGACAGCCTACTAGTTCGCCGGATCACTGGTCGTCTCTTCCATCCTCCTTCTGGCCGTTCTTATCATGAAGAATTTTACCCACCAAAGACTTCGATGACTGATGATGTATGTGTTTACAGGCATTTGCTTGCTCAATTTTGAATGGTAGCAAACTGGAGAAATGGAACTGACAGCTGTCATTTTGATTCAGGTAGTTGGACACCCAATGCTAAGGCCACATGGAGCAACTTTGTTGGATTCATATTATTCATAGTAATTTTAAAGCCCTACCATTGAATTCATTTGCAAAAACTGTAGACAATATTACACTTACAGGCTTGTGAGTAACAATAAAGACTAAGCACCAGTATTGTTAATAAAGTAAGCATCATTGGTTACTCTCAGGAAGGATCATATCAGTGTTCTTCACAACCCTGCAGCTGACATGGACAATATTTGTATTATACTCCTGTCTTTGGCATTATGTTACCAGTACTGTGTACTATATATAAATGTATACTACAGTATTAAACTGAATTAACTGTGTCCCAGTTCACTCTACATATGAAGTTATTGTACTTGTTCATAGTAATATGGTATATCTAGTTAAAAGTAATTGTAATCCAGCTTTTTAAAACCAGCATTTTTCCACAGATCACAGGAGAGCCTCTGATTAGAAGGTCTGATGACACACCTGAAGTACTCACGAGAAGGTTGAAAGCATACCATGATCAAACTAATCCTCTTGTCAGCTACTACACAAAGAAGGGTGAGTTGCTGAAATATAAATTCCTCAGAGTATAGTAAATAAAATGTTACTCCTATCATATTCACATCTTTATAGGCCATATATTACCTCACCTTTCTTATTCTTTTAAATTCAGTTTGTAAGTTGGAGTGAGTTTATTGGTAGGAGGCAAGCTCATTTCCCATAAAACAAGCTCTTACCTTATCATACCGCTTGCATTTAATGGCGGCTTATAATGGTGGAAATATTGTAATGGAGATTAACTCCTGAAACTCTTTCAAAAGTTATAGGGTAGTTTTTGTTTTTGTTTTTTTTAATGCAGCTTTTATTCAACAAACATCAAAACCACCTAAACAGTATACGAGTTTGCCAGTTGAAAAATGATTAAAATTACAGTAAATACCATAGACTGACCCATTGCAATTCATTCTTTGTGCACAGCATAATGCAGAATATAATAATTATTGAATATGAATGATAAATCTGTTAAAACTTCAACAGGTATTCACACTCGGATAGATGCCTCTCGTCCTGCTGAAGACGTGTTGAAAACCATCACAGCAATATTTGAAAATGCTAAGAGTAAGGACATAGTGATGTTTATATAAAAAACAGGTACTCCACATCTCTTTAAATGCTTTGGTTTTATAAGCCTACTAACATACTGTACTAACATGTATGTGAAAGATGTGGTGTTATTATTACTTACTTTACACACATGTACTGCTTTAACCTAAAGATACTGAAGCTGAGGAGTCTCTTGACTTCAAATATACATAGCTTAGGATATAGAACTTAAAAAGATTGTTGTTGTTTTTTCTGCACTTCACCTGGTAACTAACCAAGGACAGCAAGATATTTTAAGATAAAGCAATGCTAGCTTTTGAGCTTTCAAATTATCCTTACTTTTTGTTCAGTTTTTTTAGTTTTGTTATCTTTGATTTGTGTTCTGCACTTAACATATATCTCTAAAGCAATGAGTCTCAGGCACCCATCTAGTTGTTGTCATGAGATGGTCACCACAGTTGGTGATTGATATGTTATTGACGTTAATTTCATTATCATGACCATCAAAGACCCCAGTTACATTTTTGTTTTCCCCACTATTTCTTGTAGTGGTTAACATTGCTACTAACTGGGGAGAACTACCCATAATAATGGCTGACTGGGTGCCCTTGGATCATTTGTTGGCAATTGTACAATGCTTTCAGTATCAGCAGTGATGACGAGTATGTTTTCTGTATCTGACACCAGGTAGAGTTTGGTTACACAAGGACAGTCCTGCATGAGAGGGTACAATGTTCTCTCTTATATAGTAAAAAAATAAGTTTTCCATTTGTGTGTTTGTTTGGAGGTGTAGATAGATAGTCCAGACACGTTTGTTTAATTGAACCCATTTGACATCTATCTATCTATCTATCTATCTACAGCTCCGACGCCTTAGTTCCCTCCGGGAACTCCCCCTAAAGGGGTGGCCACGGCAGAAGTGTCTCCTGTTCTCCCTGTTCCAACACTCCCTCCTTACTTGTTCAAGCCCTACTCTGCCCCTCACGTTTCTCTCCTTTACATACTCTTCCACTCTGTTCTGCCATCTGACCAGAGGTCTGCCTCTCACACCAGGTCCCACAACTTCACTTCCATACACCTTCTTTACAAATTCCTCGCCTTGCATTCTCTCCACATGTCCAAACCATCTCAATGTATCACATTTCACTCTCTCAACCACTCCACACTCAATACCAATTGCCTTCTCACTCATACCACATCTCTCATATACACTCTCATTACTTTCTCTATCCCATCTAGTAAGTCCACATGCTCCTCTCAAGTAACTCATTTCCACAGCACCTATTCTAGACTGGTGCGCCCTACTCCATGTCCATGTCTCCGACGCATATGTCAGTGATGGCAGGATTATACTATTTCGTAGTCCCCTTTTCACTTCCATACTCACACTTCTACCCTTCATAATCCTCCCCAGTGATCCTATGACCTGTCTACCCTTCACTGCTCTCTCCCTAATTTCTCCTTCCATGTTTACACATAACTGTACCCAGGTACTTAAACTCCTTCACTTCCTCCATCCTCTCACCCCTCAGAGTTATCTCACACTTCGTCCCAGTTGGTACAGCCACTCTGTAAGGTGTAGCAAAGTCAATCACTTCAGTTTCTGCTCTTTCAAATACCATCACTTTACTTTTACCCACATTCACCTTCAGTTTCCTTCGTTTACACACAGACTGAAATTCGTCCACCACTCTCTGTAAATTCCTTTCATTCTCGGCCATCAGCACAGTGTCATCCGCAAACAAACTTGCCACCAGGGACCAGTTTGCTTCATTCAGCCTCAACTTCACTCCCAGACCATTCACTTTGGCTTTCACCTCTCTCATACAACCATCCATATATATATTGAACAACCATGGTGACATAACACACCCCTGTCTCAGCCCTACACTAATATTAAAACTCTCACTTAGATCACCCTCTACCCGTACACATGCTTTTGCATCTGCATAAAAAGCCTCAATGCCTTTCAGCAAAGGCCCCCCAACACCATAAATTCTCAACACCTCTGTCATAGCTTTCCTATCAACTCTATCGTATGCCTTCTCCAAGTCCATGAAGGCAGCATACAACTTCTTACCCTTCCCAATATATTTCTCCACTATTGATTTTAATGCAAATATTTGGTCCACACATCCTTACCCTTTCTAAACCCTCCCTGCTCCTCACTAACTTTATTCCCTGTTACTTCAACCAGTCTTTCAGTAAGAACCTTCCCGTAAACCTTCCCCGGTACACTAAGAAGGCTTATTCCCCTATAGCTACCACACTCATCCTTACTCCCCTTCCCCTTATACAGAGGTACAATTATGGCTCACCTCCAATCCTCTGGCACCTCTCCCTGCCTCCAGGCCAATGTACAGTCGCCGGCACTGCCGCGTGGTACAGGGGCTCACATGTTTAAGAGATTTAAGACATTTAGTTCCTTCAGCAACAAAGTTCACTTTCTGTACTAGTGTATCGAGGATATTCCATCTCACACACGTGGCTTGTTTCCAGCTCAATAATCACAGTGGTGCTACATCTCTGAATATGTGTGAGCCCGTGTCCACGCGGCAGTGCCGGCGAGTGTACATATTTTTTTTTTTTTTTTTTTTTTTTTTTTTTTTTTTTTTTCTATACCTCAACCTCGGGACTGTAGGCTGTCAGTAGCCCGTGACTCTTCCGAGGCCCCGAGATTATTGGGTGTCGCACCAGATGAGACAGTGGAGCTTCGTGGTGATGTTGGTACCGTAGCTTCTCTTCTGTCCCACTAGATGCCGACACCTTATTTATACACGTCACTATCAGGGAGAGCAGCTACACTGTCACTCACATCATCTTGGAATATGGTCTGGCATCTTCTATGTTGTGAGTTGACGACGATGTAGGGGGTATTTTCTTGACGTGTCGGCGTAGCCTGGATAATTGACGAACAGCTGGACCCAGTTCACCTCAGAAAAATCCCAGACGTTTTCACGTGGATTCGAACTCGGGTCCTTGACATTAGCAGTCCGCCTCTTTACCCACTCTGCCACCGCCTCCCCAACATCCACTCCACCACTGCTTCCCCCTCACACTTTAACATTTCAACAGTTATCCCATCCACCCCCGGTGCCTTTCCCATCTTCAACTTTCCTATTGCTTTCCTAACCTCTTCCCTTCCTAATTCTCCCAGTACATCCTGTTGTCTACCACCTGCCTCCATCCCCAAGCATGTCACCTCCCGTCCCCTCATTCATCAACCGATCAAAATGCCTCTTCCACACTTCTTTCACTTCCTCACTTCTACTCACAGTAACTCCATCCTCTCTCTTCATTCTCACACTACCAGACTTTCCTTCTCCTCTTTCTCTTTTCACCTCCTTCCAGAATAATTTCTTGTTCTCTTTAAACTTTTCACTCAGCTTCATACCAAACTCCTCATCCACTCTCCTTTTACTCTCACTCACCATCCTTTTCACTTGTCTCTTACACACATTATATTCTCTTTTCCATCTCTCTCTCACTTCTTCCGGCACATTCCTCTGTAATGTTCTCCTATATGCCTTCCTCTTCTCCTCTACGGCATCTTTCACTTCTTCTGTCCACCAAGCACTCCCTTTCTTGCCCCTCTTCCGTGTCTTATATCCTACTACCTCTGCTGCTGTCCTCAATACTATCATCTTAAACATTTCATATACCGCATTCACTCCCACTCCCTCCCCTATCCCCATCCTTACATCCCCCAGCACCTCACCCACCCTCCTCTTATATTCCTCCTTATACTCTTCTACATCTAATTTCCCACTAGCCACCTCCCTCTTATTCCTCACCCCTTCATCCCTCCTACCATACTCCCACTTAACCCTAACCTTCATCCTCACCAACACCGCAAAATTGTCGGAGCAATGGACCATTCCTCTCACCACTTTTGCGTCATACACATCCTTCCTCAACCTTTCATCCACTGCCACATAATCAATCAAACTCTTTTGCTCTCCTCTCTCATCCCTTCTCTTCCATGTATACCTGTGGATCATCTTGTGCTGAAAGAAGGTGTTCGCCAAGAACAACCCCCTCTCAGCACAGACATCCACTAGGTACTCACCATTCACATTTATTCCTTCTACACCCCATTTACCCACAATATTCCCCACTTCCTCACCTCCCACCTTTCCATTCATGTCTCCCATCATCACTACTCTCCTTCCATTATCAATTCCTCTCAGACATGTATTCAACTCTTCCCAAAACACACTCATCTTCTCTCTCCTCGTCTTACTCTTTTCATTCACTGGTGCATAAGCACACACCCATGCATACTTTACCATCCCAATCTTTCCAGTCATCCATACTATTCTTGATCCATTCCACCCATGTCCATCCACTCCCTTCCACACCCATGGAGACACCAACAGCTCACCCTTCCTTCCCTCTTCCTTTACTCTTTTCATTCATACCCGTCCATATTACTCCTCCCTCCATTCCCTCCCACAGTCCACTCTCCCTTCCTTCCTGACACTCAACCACTCCACATCCTTTCACGTGTGTCTCTGTCACTCCCATCACATCCACTCTTCCTTTCTTGAAACATTCTACAATCTCTTGCCTCTTGGTCCCTTCCGTCATTCCATTCACATTCACAGTTACCACTCTCATACATTCCCTCTTCCCCACTCCCTCTACAGGGCAACCCGGAGACCCTCCCCCGCCAGTAGCCATAGCTGTCCACTCCCCCACTGATGGCTGGCAAGGCCAATGCAGTGCTCATTCCCGGAGGGACACGGGCGGTCGGCATTGTCAAAAGCTAAAAAACACGGTCATAAATATAAAAGAAATTATTACAAAATATAAAAACACACAATCAAAGAATTTAAAATCTTAAAACACTAAAAATACAATAAAAATACAATAAAAACCTTAAAACCTATATGTGGGGGAAGCTAGGTCTCGCCCCCACACCGCCTTCCCCTTTGGCTCCACCTCCTAAATGGATAAAAACAAGATAAAAAAAGGTGTACCCCCGAGGTCACCGCTTGGAGGCGGGGTAAGGCTTACCTACCCTTCCTGGGGAGGGGTAGGTCACCGAGGTTTTTGCTTTTCCCAATACTGCCAGCACTTCTGCACAGTAGCAATCCTCGACCCCATTGGTTACAATATTGCCACTGCGCAAATATTACTGTGTAATATTAGCATAACATCACATTCTGTTCTAATGACAGGACCATTATACAGCTGTGTGATTGTGGGAACAATCTGATACAGGAAGAGTAATAACAAACGATATTTTTAAAGATTATCAAAATCTACTGTTCATAAGTCCCAGTCAGGGAATTGTTTCTTCATACTTAACTGAAGTACAGTACAGCTTGTAGCTACTTCATGTCATAGCTATAGCTTGGATGCCTTGCCCTCTTCGGCAACTTTCCCCAAGGGGGTGGTCAAGGCAGAAGAGTTACCAGTTCTCCCAGTTCCAGCACTCCCTCCTCACTCAATCAAGCATTCATCTACCATTCAAATTTCTCTCGCTCATGAACTCTTCCACATTGTTCTCCCATTAGTGTTGGTCTCCCTCTTGCAACAGGTCCCTCAACCTTACTCCAATATACCTTTGTAAACTCCTCAGTGTTTTAATTTTTACTCACCTGATTACCCCACACTCAATACTAATTTCCTAGTCACTCAGACCAAACCTCTCATACACATTCTCATAACTTTCCCATACAACTTTGTCAGGCCACTTGCTGCTCTCAGATAACTCATTTCCACCTTACTCTAGATTCTAGACTGATGTGCCAGTGTGTTGGCAATACCAATTTTCTCAGCCTTCTTTTTGCTTCCATGCTTACATTTCTACCCATCATTATTCTTTCATATGATACTATGACTTGTCTACTGTGCACTGGTCTCTCTCTGAATTCTCCTTCTATGTTTACACAACACTGTTCCCAGGCAAACTCTTTCACTTCTACCATCCTCTCCACCCCTTAAGTTATCTCATACACAGTCTATTCCTAATACATGAAAGCAGCCAATAGCTTCCTACCCTTCCCAAGATATTTCTCCACTGTTGATTTGATTTCAAAGATCTGGTCTACATATCTACTTTTTCTGAAGAAATTTCCTTAGTTGCAAAATAGTTACAGTACGGTATGAATTTTATAACTGACTGGTAAAAAAAATCACTCCAGTTAAGTGTGTGGGATGCTTTCAGACTACCTGAATTTTCAATGTTTTATTCAAATATTGGAAGAATAAGTATAATCAAGATAGTACTGTTAGTGACGGGTTATGTGTAGATTAAATCTAATAAAAAGATCTGCATTTCAGAGTTTGCTGCCAACCTAGGAGTGTAGAAAAGGAAAGAGAAAACACCTGAAGATCGATACAGTTCCTCAGACAACCAGCCGATTAGACTGCCATTACTGAGTTACGGAAATTTGGATAAGGAAAGGTCCAGTTGCAGAATGTGACTGCCACCAACCAGCAGATAGAACTGCCAGTGATGTTAAGGTGATGATGTTAAGTCCAGAAAATTGGTAGGATTTAAGGGAGTCTAAATATGTTTTAACAACTTGTATCTGGTGTGTATATATCGATATATATATATATATATATATATATATATATATATATATGCCTGCATTATACAAATGAAAGTATTCAAATACATAGATGTACATATACTTTTTGTTGTCGGTTTGATTTGTTGTAGGGTGAATATTTAAATATCCTGCTTTATTGAAATGGATTGTTGCTCATTGCTCATTGGAGATTTCCTTGATGAAGGCAACAGGAATATACACTCGACGCTCGATTTAACGGACTAAATGGGGGTTAATCATGTCCGTTACTGGAGAATTGACGTGATCTAGGGGATAAATTGGAATTAATACTGTACTGTACATACAAAATACAATTCATGTTAGAAGAAAGGACAATGTCCATTGAGAGGTTGTTCACTTTAAAGGGGTTAGGCTTAAGTGTGAGAGTAGGAGGGGTGGTGGGTTGCTAATGGCACATGTAATAATGTTTTACAATATGCAACACAGCACCACACATGGAAGACTACAATGTACACAACCACACTCGCCAACAACACAACATACACTCTGAGGGCACAGTGGGAAAGCCCAGTTCAGGCCATGGCCTTCCTCAGAGGCTCAGGGCTGCTCGGCCAGACAGCTTTAGGAACTTCAACAACAATAGCCCTTGAGTTTTTATTCGTACAGTACACACACATTTTCTGAGTTTGTATTAAATATTTTTGGTCACTTTCTCTTACAGTTACTTCTACTTTTGGTCTGTATGAGTGAGTAACAACACTGTAAGTAGAAGTAGCTGACTGACTGAACAACTGACCATCACTGACGCCGTAAACCCTTGCACACCTGACCGTGTTCTGTTAGGTGGGAACGCCACATTGCCACCTAGTGTGGACAAACTTTCAAGTAATGTACTTTCTGTCCGATGCGTAACGATTGGTTGGTAGCAAAAAGTGTCCGTTAAATCCGAAATCCATTAAATGGGGGTCCGTTAAATCGAGGGTCGAGTGTACAAGAGAGTATGGAGCCTCATTAGCTGCTTCTAGTGGAAGTGTACTGTAAGGAACAAGGCAATTATGCTTATTATCAATAATTAGCCAGACTGTTGCATACATATAATAAAAAGAACTGTACAGGGTCACCTTTATTTAAGTATTGTACTAGTTTAGTTTAACCATATAGTTACAACTTGTTCCATCTTAGTCATAACTGAGAAGAAAAAAACATTTTAGAAATTTCATATCATAAATGGGTGGTCTTTAATATAGTTTGTATTGTGTATGTATATATGTATGTATGTCATCATTGTTTATGGGTGATGGGTCCTTTATAAGCTATATTTTTGTATGTGAACAGATCCGTAAGATATAACACATAACTTGCAGTTACAGTTAACCTTGCCATAAATATTGAGTAAGTAAGTATTAGTATATTGAGCATCACTGAAGCTGTTGTCCAGTTGATGGGTACTTTAGTTGACAATATTTATGGTAGTCTTTCAAAAATATACTGGCACATGAATTAACAAAAATTTTTAGTGTAGGCTATTGGTGTGGTTATTTTGTTGAATTGAGCATTGTAGGTGTTACTGCAAAATCTTCACTGATTTACTGTAAAGTGAGCAAAGCAAATAAAACCAAGATGTAATTACAGTATATCAAAGTTGAATCATTTGAACTTACAGGTCCTTTATACAGTGCCGTGTAAGTACACTATATATTATGATGATCTGGTATTTTGGTCTCATGAGAAAGACTGATAAGTTGGGTCATCTTGGGTAGCTACAAGGTGTCTAGTTGTATAGACTATGCAACTTAGGTCTTAAAAAAGTAAAAGGAACTTCTTTTACATTACTTGGACTTTTTTTTACTCCACCCTATTGTATAGATAATTTAATAAACACTTGCCACTCTTAAAAAGAGATTAACAAGGTAAATAATATTTCTGTATGAGGACTGCACAAACCTTGATTTAACTCTTAAAGTGTGGGGATATTCTAGTGTGCTTGCTCTCTTTCACTAAAACTTTGGCAGCAAGTAGTTTATAAACCACTAAACCTATATATATATAAATGATACATGATATTGAAATACCTTTAGCGCTCTCCTGATGTACTTGTAAAGACTATATGGACATCTGTAGGACAGGTAGCTAGATCAGAATGACCACCACTCAAAGCACACTTTTACACTTGACAATAAAATTTGGCCTCACACATTCAATACATTGGGTAGATTGAGTAGGGTTGGACCAAGAGAGGGCAAGGACTTAGAGGTTTGAGGCCAGCAAAGGCTGCCCTCCACTGTGAGAAAGTTGAACTTTTTAAGTGCTGCCCGTGGAAATTTGGAAATTGCATTGGTGATATGTCGTCACCCGCGGTCACCACCACTTGTTGGTCATGATGACATATGTTGTCACCTGCGGTTTAAGGGTTAATGTATTACCAGTATAAGTAAAAAAGTCTCCTTGACTTCAAGGAGAGAAAAAAAAAAAAACGATAGGTCAGAAAGAGATACAAGAGGGTAATAAGCACAATGGAAAGGCGAGCTGAAGAGAGGAAAGAAATCCCCTTCCCTTCATGTGATGAAAAGTGAAGTGTGGCTGAGTGGACAAAAGTGAACCTTCTACATAACAGTACACCATTCCACTTTTCATTAAACTTTTCCATTTCAATTACTACCCTCCTTTTTATACATACTTTCTCTACTCTTTCCTGTTCAACTACCAAATCTTTCTTTGTGCAAAATCATGAATGTGCTAAAAATGTACATTACAAGGATGATTGTATCGTTTGAATCCATTAATTTATTTACAAGAAATATTGTAAGTCAAAAGAAAACAAGTTATTATGAGAGTATTTGTTATTTATTTTAGCAAAATGAATTAAAATTGAACAATCTAAATCTTGTAATAGCCTCACTAAGTAACTAAAGAAATTAAGGATAACGACCAAATCCTCGCTGTGATGGATGACATGAACACAATATTGGTGGGAAGACAACTCTTCTCACTTGGATGATCATCGGCCAGTCACTTCTCGCGTTTTAGTCATTTGATAAGTTTCTTTACATATAGGGATGTCTTGTCAAATGACAAACATGTTATATTAAACACATAATAATGTTAAATAGAAACAAAATTCCGCAAGGAACCAGATGCAAAGTTCATTTGAATGGATTATAATCAGAGGTCGTGTGTGAACATCCTAGAAATCACTGACCAACAACTTTATTTCTTGATATTTTTCAGGTTACTACATGTACAGTATATGATTAGCATTAAAAACTACATTACTGTAAATAGAAAGAATTCACCTGTGCCAGAAAAGATTAAGCCGTAAATATATCCTAATTAGCTATCTTAAATGCAGAAAGTATGGGTAATGAAAATTCATAATACTGTAATTGAAATGTATTTTAATACAGTGCCCTCAATTCAAAATAATACATTGTATACCGTAGTATATTAATATGTTTACATTGCAAACAATACCATGTCACGGCTAATTTTGAAAGAATAAACCCTTTACTTTTGTGAAGTAAGAAAACATTGGAGAAAATTTTTCAAAACAATTTCACTCAATTAAAATTAGTCTGTGCGGATAACAAATTCCCAATAAACTGTCTTACCAAACAAAATAGGCTGACTTTTTTGCTACTTATACACTATATTCCTTGTACAATAATACCTGTAAATTAATCTATCATAGTGAGAGTAGCTGCAGCCACATACAGGGCATCAAGGTGTTACAGTTTTGGCTTGATATCAGTGTTCAGTCACTTCAGGGTCACATAGTGCCACAAGTCAACTGAAAGAGCATTAATCATTATAAGAATGTGTTAAAAATCATAAGACTTAATATAATTAATTGCAGTATTTTACATACATTTTTATGTGAAAAGTTTTTATAAGACTTTTTAATCAATTTTACACATTTAGTACTTGTATACAGTTGCACAAACAATACATACATTGGACATATACTGCACTTTTTTTTCCCCCTCAGCTGAGGTTTCAAAATTGTTGCCATATATCAATCTATCTATAGCTCTGATGCCTCACTCCAATCATAATAACGAAAGCTGTGATTGTTCTTTGAATATATGATCAATCCAAATATTAGGTTGAAGCAGTTCTTTATTCTTATGTTTACCCTGCAAGTTCACAGTGAGATCGGTATTACTACACAGGTGTCACATCTACAATTTTGGAACCTCAGCTGAGGAATAAAAAAAGGTATAATCATTGATACTTTACCTTTGGGGTCAATTGGCTGGGGTGGACCAGACTCAGGTGCGTTATCAACTATTTTCTCTGCATCCGATACGCTAATTTTGAACTTGGCATTTGGAACTACAACACTACTGATGTTGAGGCCACCTGCATCAGAAATTCCAAGCACCAGGTTCTGCCAGGCCTCATGGGTCTCCATAATGACCTGATAAGTAATAAACAATAATTAAATAACAATAGGAAGGTGGTCCACACTATTTGATGTAAAAAAGGCTTTAGTGGGAAGCAGGCATAATGTGTTACAAGGTCTATTATAAATAATACAGTACAGTATATGAATCTTGAGTGAAGGTGCTTGGTAGGTAGTGGAGGTGGTGAAGATGTGTGATGGGTAGTGTAGGAAGAGAATTAACAGCTATTTCTTTGCATCTTCATGCCCGACACCTCACTCTCTCCGGGAACTACTCCCAAGGAGTTGGCCATGGCAAGTCCACATCCAGAAGTTCAAACCATGTTGCTATTCAGAGGATATCACCATCACAAGCAACCACCATGGCTGTAACCAGAGCTTGTAGTAAAGATGACCATGTCCAATAGTGAACACAAGATCTTTGTGTTTAGTAATTCACCAATGTAATACATCCTCATACATCAGTAATCATCCCTTTCACAATATTATACAGCCATACCTGTAAACACTAACAAAAATAAATACTTGTAACCACCACTTCCATTTACATTCAGCCCTCATTGAAGACCATCAATTATTTTCCAAGGCTCTGTCTATTTATTTACATACAAAGTGTAAAGTGTCGTTGTTGAAGTTCCTCAAGCTGTCTGGTCGAGCAGCCCCGAGCTCCTGAGGAAGGCTATGGCCTGACTCGAGCTTTCCCACAGTGCCCTCAGAGAGTGTATGTTGTGTTGTTGGCAAGTGTGGTTGTGTACATTGCAGTCTTCCATAATGTGCTTAATAGAGTGGGGTGCTGTGTTGCATCCCGCACAGGTATCTACGTATCTACAATGGCTCCATCCAGCTTCTTCTGATATGTCAGAAGGGTCGGGTGGTGGCCACATCGCAGCCTGGCCAGGTGGACTCTGTCCTCACAGGGAAGGGAGGATTCCGATGGGTGGATATTAGGAGGTTGTGCATGCAGCTGAGTGTTGTTCTTGAGTGTTTGGATGGACTGATGAGTAATTTGAGTATGGATATGTTTCTGGAGACCAGTTTGGGGTGGGCAGGGTGTAAGAGATGATAATACAGTATTTGTGTATGGTATCATGTACTGGGTGTTGTTTTGATGTTCCTTGGCATGTGTGTGTGTTTTGCCATGTAGTGTAGTGGATGGTGCGGGTTTGTGGAGGCTGCAGCAAGTGTTTGT
The DNA here is from genome assembly GCA_033782935.1 of Petrolisthes cinctipes. Classification (NCBI taxonomy): domain Eukaryota; kingdom Metazoa; phylum Arthropoda; class Malacostraca; order Decapoda; family Porcellanidae; genus Petrolisthes; species Petrolisthes cinctipes. The sequence goes on from JAWQEG010000641.1 coordinate 86,265, forward strand.
GTGGCTCTCATGTCAAGATGATCCTTGATATTGAGGACTTTGGTTTCATGGTGTAAGTGGTCTGTAGGTGTGGTAGCTGTACAGCCTTTGATTATCTTTAGGACTCTATTCAGTATGGTCTGAAGGGTGTTGAGATGAGTCTCAGTGAGGTTTGAGGCCCAAGCAGGGCTTGCATAATCCATCACTGATCGGATAATTGTTTGTACACTGTGGTTGTGGTTTCTTGTGTCCAAATGTTGTGCTGGGTAGTGATCGTAGGGCTTTAAGTCTTTGCATGCATTTGTTTTTGATGGCCGTGATATGTTGTTTGAATGTCATGGATGTATTGTATGTTATGCCAAGTATTTTGGGTGTGTGTGTTTGTTTCACCTGGTCTTGATCACGTCCTATACACGTGCTCACCAACTGTTGCCCTTCCGGAATGAGCTCAGAGCTCTTAGTGACCGATCTTTGGGTAAGGCTGGAACCTTTTTCCGCACACCGGGATAGCGAGGTCACAACTCCTCGACTTACGTCCCGTACCTATTCTCTGCTAGGTGAACATGGGTTACACATTTAAGAAAACAATCCTACATTGTCTCCACCCGACCGGGGATTCGAACCCAGGCCCTCTCAGATGTGAGCCGAGTGTGCTAACCACTACACCACCTAGGTGTGTGTGTGTGTGTGATGTGTTGTTTATGGTGAGGTGAGGTGTGGTGTGTAGCGGTGTTTTGCATTCCAGTTGGTGAGAAAGGTGACAGTTGACTTGGTAGGTGCTATTTTAAGTCTGTTTGTGGTGAACCAGGGATTAAGTGTGTTGAGGTAGGGTTGGAGGATGTGAGTGACTGTGTCTGCATTTCTGTGTGTACATGTGAGTGTTATGTCGTCTGCATAGGAGGCTATCTGAATATTGTATAGCCTGGGGTGTTGGTAGGTCATGCATGTATAAATTGAAAAGGGTGGGTGAGAGAAAAGAACCTTGGGGGACACCATTGGTGAAACTTTTAATGTTAGATGACTGACTAGCTACTCTTCCTCTCAAGAAGCTGGCCAGCCATCTTTTTGTATTATTGTGCATGTTTGTGTTGTATATTTTGTTTGTTAGGTTGTGGCGGGGGATGGCATCAAATGCTTTACTGTTGTCCAGTGTAACTAGGAGTGTTCTGTGTAGGGGTCTATCTGAGTTGATGCCATCATAAATTCTTTGTGCAAGGTCTGTGAGAAGAGTGTTTGTTGAGTGTAGTGGTCTGAAACCATGTTTTGAGGATGCTAGGGGAATGTGTGGTGTGATTAAGCTGATGATGAGGCGCTCAGTAACTTTGGAGGGGGTGCAAAGGAGGGTGATGGCACAGTGTGATGAGGGTAGTGTGGGATCTTTGTTGGTTTTTGGAATAGTGATGATATTGTAAAGTGTAAACAAAAGTAGTGTATGTGGGTCATTGTCATTTCTGAGTCCAAGATATTAGTGTATTATAATTCCTAGACAAAGTGTGAACACTGAAATTGTACCCATGTTAAAGGTTTACTTCTAAGTTGGAATTACCCAAAGTTAGTTAAATAAATTTACAAAAGAGACAACTGCATTTCACATTTGGTAACCAACCTTATGGGCAAAGTCTCTCTCTTTTGCGTCTCCATTGAAGGCAAATTGGTTTTCAGGTTTTCCGTCAGGTATCTTATAAATCTTGAACCACTCGACAGTAGCTTTGAGGTAACCTGGCATATACTTTTCCACATCAGAAATATCACTCAGCTGTGGTGCCATTGGATCGTTGACATCGATGGCAATCAACTTCCAGTCAGTCTCGCCTTCATCAATGAGAGCCACAACCCCCAGTATCTGATCACAAGTTATAAAGTATTACTGTAAAATCAGATTCCACATTATGTACTCAGTAAACAGTACAGTACATGCATTATGTATGTACAGTCAAGAGCAAACTACACAAATAACAGGCATTAAAGTATGAATTAACTCAAAAGATAAAATGTATCAATTTAATTATCACTAATATGCATTACATACAATTGGCAAATACTAGTTGCACAAATATTTAGACTAAATGATGGTGTAATGTGTTCTTTAATTAACATTCAAGAGATAAACAGTCAAATTAATTATTCTTCAAGACTTAGTTGAGATATCCAGTGAAATATAAAGACAAAAACATTCCTTCTCACCTTGACCTGGATGACCTCGCCTCTCTTGGCCACTCTGAAACCAATCTCACACACATCAATAGGGTCATTGTCACCCTTACAGCCAGTTGCCTCATCAATATGGTTGGGATCCTCCCATGTCTGGTGCAAAAAGACATTCAACAGTTTTTAATTTCTTGTATGGATATAAAGGGAAGAAATATATTTATTAAGAAAAGTAAAAAAAGTTCATGCAGCAAAAAGTATTCTCCAATCATGAAATAGTAGGAGCTGATAAGATGCAAGCTTAAACGTAATTGAAAGAATACACATAGGGAACTGTTTGCTTCATGAAGTGCCATGAGTCAAGGCATAATAAAAAGACTACAGTATTTGAATATCAAATAGACTACATAAATGCAGCAACAAGACAAGAATCAGAAGCTCTTTAGTAACCTGTGGCAGTGCTCCATAGTTCCAGATATATCCATGGTGAGGGTACACATTTGCCGTATACCTCAGCCTGCCCTTTTTGATATCTTGCTTGATAGGGTTCAAAGCATCCTTGGTGGATATCTGAAAAATATCATCAGAATTTTAAAGGCAAGGAATTAATGTCAGATGTGCATTACAAAGAGTCATGTATCCAGCCTTCATACTCTTTTCCATCCATACAGCACTGTAGTAATAAAGGCAAGAAATCCATTTGAATCATCTACATCATTCCATATTGCTGTTGAAAGTGTCATGTATCTTACCTATGAGACAAACTATGATACAGAGTTGCAAAATGATACAGGTGCGGATTATTATAGTACTTTTTACCTCCATCTTAGCATTGGTCCAACGGGGAATTTCCACTACCATGTTGAATATCTTGTTGCCTTCATTAGCAAACAGTGGGATGTCGTGCCATGGAGAGAGGGGTCCGTCATCATTTTCTGTAAAGGAAACATTCGTGTTATACAGATTCATATCAATAATTGCTTCATTTTCAGGGTTAATCCATTGTTAAGAGCAGCTACAGGGTTTACACTAATCAAAATGAATCAAATATTAGTGAATGTTTATAGGGCAGTTATGTAGTTATAGATAAAATAAAAGACGTACTATGTTTTCCAAACAAAATTTAAAAATTATAAGGAGCATCTGTGTTTGTTCATAAATAATGTCAAGAGCATCAGAGAAGTGGCTGTTAAAGAAACACTGCCTCACGTATTCTCACATATGATTAGTATTAGCCAGCAGCTGAAGATCTTTCCAACATTTTTTCAATACTTATATATATTTCATGCACATCATAAATAAAAGAAGGGCATCATTCATTTGTTCAGTATGTATGACTTTTCTCATGATGCATAGTTATTAAAAGAGTTTACTCATATCTGGAGCAAAATACAAGGTTCCACATCAGTTCATTTTCCCATTGTCCCCATTCTAACTGTATAAAAGTTTTGGAGTCCCTTTCTTGATGACTTGTCCACCTTTGCCTGAGAAACAAGTGGTTAATATGATCGTTGACTTAAAATGCAAACCCAGTGAGTGAGGACACACCAGCAGACCAATGCATCCAGTGTGACAACATCCTCGTGTGGAATTGACGAAGTGGAGCGAAGCAGAACTCTGACCTTGTCACTTCATCCCAGGTTCCAGGGTAAGTAGATATGTGCACTCAATAGGTCGAGATATAATGAACTAAAGGGTTACACATCCCTCAATTATATCTACCGTTTTATGAAAGTCTCTCTACCCTGCCATTATCATCCATTACATATTGTACTGTTTATGGCATGGAGTGGCCACTTTCCAACTTTGGGCCTAGAACACACACACAAGCTAATATCTAATTAACCACACACGACGAAAGCACAGAAGATATCCACATTCCTAGCGCAGAAGCAAACATTTATACCTCTGACCCTAAATAATCATTGCATATAAGTGAAGCAATTAGTTATAAGAAACTGGAGGACTACTGATTCCTCCAAACTATGCCAGAAAGCAAAATCCCTCCATATGGGAGTAGGGGACGAGTTTTACAGCAAAGTTTGAGAGGCCAAGTAGGCTCCAATTTACACAATTTACAGTATTGTACTTCCATTACCGTTCCATGTTCATCACTTGACCAATCCTCTGTTAAATATATGGATATACTATACACTATAAAAAACAATAACATTCTGAGTCAGTAACTAATATAAGTATAATGCAATACATTTTTTTAACCAATGTAATATCGGTTATGGTAACCACGTGTACCTAATGTCAGAGAAGGGGGTGTGGCATTATGTATGCTGGAAAAACTATACCTCAACTCAGCGCTGGAGAGTTGCGTGAAGATTATAGTGAAGTCACCATCCCAGAACGCATAATTTTGCTATTAATGTATAAATCTAATCATGAATGTGAGAAGAACATCTGTGCGCTAACCACTTCGTCCACTAGTTCAGGTCTCTGTTATCTCAAAATTTCCTGCGCTATCGGCGGCTATCCTGGTGTTCGAATCTATCGCAAGGGCCTCCAATTCGTAAGCATTACATGTATTAATCATTTTGGATCTTCGGACGTAATGTCATTTGTGTCTACAGTTAATATTAACAGCATTGATATTTCTGATGTTGGGACGTTTCACTGGCTCAATGGTGTATAAGGTTAATATGAACTGCATTAATAAATATTTGTGGTGTTGGTAGGCATAACTGAGAGAGTTGTACAGTACAGTAATTTATAAAGGTAGAGTTCTGCATCCCGGCCTTGAAAAGTATAGATGGTAAAGGAGTTATACCTGTAAGAAAAAAAAACATCTACATCACCACATTTTCCACGCGAAGTAAAACGACACACTGAGATCTTTATCTCTCGTCCACTTCCCCTTTCAAGGCCAAGAAATTCTCAGCTTTAAATGTACACTTATCCACAACACTTGAAGAGAGAAGCTGTTCCATGACCTGAAACCCGACTGTCAGTTTTAACACACACACTCCTAGCCAGTTTCGTCCACTTGTTGCTACAATCTTTGCTTCATTATTCCTAGCTTTGTCATATGGTACAGTTTCCTTCAAGTCCGTCATCGTTCTCCACTGCCTCTCGTATTCAGTCACATAGGCTACTGTCTACATAAAATTTCGTTACCATTCTACCTTCACCCATTCACTCCAAGTGCCCATAACATCTCAGACCATGATGCTGTACATTTTCACGCCGCAGCTTTCACGAATTTCAGTATTCCTTACCCTGTCGATTCCTCTAACACTTCTGAGCGAATTCATCTGTTGTTTTTGCACTGGACTTTTCACATTCATGCAGCTTCGTTATTTCGCAACTACATGATAAATTACATAGTGTACACATCAATCGACATTATGTAAAAATCAGCAAGTTGGCAAGAGCAGTGTTTTGTGATTGATGTTCCGGTCAGGTTGGTAACAGAGTATAGTCCTTTGGACATCTGCTTTTCACACAAAAATTATACGACGGGATGTATATGAACACCTGCGCTAGCAGGTTTATACTGACGTGTGATATTCTCAAACATCAAACTTTTATCATTCAATGTTTATCGTACACTTTTACAATTGGTTCCTGCGCAACTTATTCCACAATTTTTTATACTCTTATCTACCGATTTCTGCGATTAAAAAACGCTTGATTTGTCTAAAGTATTCTGGCTACCACCAAACACGTTTTCTTGTCGAAGGGAAATACTCCAGACATCCAAAGATTCAGAGCTACACCAATTAACTCATAAACAACAACTTACCTCTTACATAATATACTTAGATTAGCACCATACAATTTAAGACTGTAAAAACACATTGCACGAAATAATCTGAACTTTTTTGTATGCCCGTGTGGATCCATAATATTTTACTGATAGAGATACACTCGCCAACCTACTATAATAGACATGGTAGGAAGTGTTGTACTCGATGCCCTTCTCGACTGTGGTGAGGGAGAGGTTGCTGTACTCTGAGGTGGACCAGAGCCACACGTGCACCTTGGGTTGTTTGATGCCCCCGGATCCCACAGCGTAATTGTTGGGGTCGAAGCCAGGCAGGGGTTGGCCACAGACCGCACAAGGGGCATTGGCTGCTGGCACTGTCCGTGGTGCTACTGGCGGCGCTACTCGTGGTAACTTGTTCTTCGGCCATGAGTCTTCTATGCTATCTTTTTCAGGCATGTCTAATTTGGTGGTTATGCGAAAGTTGAGGGGGAGCGCTGCCGGGGGGCGCCACGGTACTGATCTCGAAGGGAACCTACTCTTGCTTGCAAAGTTCTTTGGAGAGTGGAAACGCACATTGTTGCTCACTATACCACATGAAGCCAGTACTGCACACATGATAATTACCACCACCATCCACCTCATTACCTGGTAAACCGTTACCGGTATATCTGTTTTCTTCCCACACACACCCATCTTCAATCTTCAAATAAATTAACTTAATAAATACAATTAAACGCTTCGCAGTTCTTTCTATATATTTATCGTTCAATCTTCGATGACCACACCAGGTAGCGCAGCATTCCAAGTAAAAATGTCAAGTTACTGTACCACGTGTTGTTTATCATACGGGTGGTGGTGCCCCGCTGTTTGTTGCTCTCGTAGTTATTGGTTGGATGTAGTGGTCAAGGACAGCGATGTGATGCATACACTGGCGAGGATTGCTAGTAGTTTGTACGTTACATCAGCAGTTGGTGTTTGTCGTCTTGATGATTGCGCTGAGCGGCAGATATGTATGGTATAAATATATTGTTGGTGAAGCGGGTGATATAAAACGGTATAATGGATGGTGGAGGAATGTGGAGTTGAAGTATTTGTAAGACGCTTGGTGTTAGAGTTTCTGTGAGAAGTACAATAGTGAGGCTGTGGAGTCAGTGAGACAAGGCTTTGCAAGTGTGTGGTAAGCACCTGAGATACTGGGGGTGGGTTGCCTTCTAGCACAACCGACCGACCAAGCCAGACTGAGAGCCCTCCACACTGACCCAAGTTTATATACATGCACCTGGGGAAGGGAACTCGTCCGTCTCTCTGGGCCCTCCCCATGCACCAATGCCCCACCCAATCCCACCCCACCCCACATACCCCTAAACATATACGTGGCTCAATTTAACACCTGTAACATGACTCACTCTCGGAATTTCAGGCACTTGCAGTTAATATTTAATACGGTCAATTGTAAATTTATACCCCTCTCTATAAAGCACGTGGGTTAGAACCATTAAATCATTCCAGAAGTTGGCAGAGGACGGGGTTGGAAGGGATACATACAAAACCAATGGAGTAGGGGACAAATTGACTGCGTGGCAAATGTGTATATAGAGCAGGACAAAGGGACTGCGTGGCAAATGTGTGTATAGGGAACCAATGTAGTGCATGGTAAATGTATGTATAGAGAAAACCAAATGCAGTGCGTGGCAAATACCTGCTCCGTCACTATACCACGGAAACTCCTTAGGGTGTTTCATTATGGGAAGGAAATAATAAATCATCTGAATGATTTCCCATGTACGGTAATAATACACAATTCAAGATTCAATTACTCCCCAACGTCGGGCACATTATTTTCTCCATCTTAAGTAACCCTAAACTAGTGAATCCGAACAACCCACACACGTGATTATTTTTGTTAACAAAATTAATATTTCAGATTCATTTGTTTAGAGAAACCGAGATTCACGAGATGTACCCAGCTTTTATTCGTTACTCTTCATCAAAATATGTTAATCCAAATCATTACTTGTTGCTCAGAGTTTGTCTACTGAAGCCATCAACAATACAATACTGAAGGCAATCATCGTGCTGTGAGAGAATTATCGAAGAGGATAAGTACTGATGATATAGGTACAGGAGGTTTAAAAGGAGTAATTTGCTTATGGACATTGGAGGTCTCCTGATTACCCCAAAGTATTCCAGGAAACCGAAATCCTCCGTATGAAATCTTGGGGATGCGTTTTGTAGTATAGTTTGGAGGGATAGGTAGGCCCCAATTTTCTCAGTATATATTACTTTCCTTAAGAACGATATTATTGGCAGTAATAATGCTAGTAGTAGTAGAAGTAGAAGTAGAAGTAGAAGTAGAAGTAGAAGTAGTAGTAGTAGTAGTAGTAGTAGTAGTAGTAGTAGTAGTAGTAGTAGTAGTAGTAGTAGTAGTAGTAATAATGATGGAGGTAGTGGTGGTAGTGGTCCAGTAGGAGTGGTAATAGTTTCCGGACCTGGAGATACGCAAGGAGTATTTGTGTACCTGGTGGTGGTGTTGTTATTCTGTCTTTAAAACATCATTGCCCTCTTCATGATCAACCACCATTTGTTATTGTTTGCCTTCTACTACCTGCTACGTTGGCTTGGGTTTGTGTGGAATAACAACCTACCTACTCAAACAAGCATGAGAATTTGTACAAGAGAAACTCTCCCTCAAACTCATACTGCATCAAAATAGAAAATTGTCCAGTCATTGAATCCTTCATATACTAACTTATGGGTCAGAAACCTGGACCCTTAAAAAAACACACGAACGAAATTTTAGGAGAGCTCAAAGCGGGTGAAGAAGAAAATGCTGAGGTAATAACACTAGGGGACAAGACAGAAGCACCTTGAATCAGGGAGCAAACCAAAGCAGAGTATATCCTGACCACTACAAAAAGAAAAAACTGAACTTAAGCTGGCCATGTTATGCTCAGAACAGATAACAGATGGTCAGTCAACCCAGGAAGGGAAGAAGTCACGTTAAAAAAAGATAATAGTCAAGAGACGAGATTGTGAGGTTGTGAGGAGTGGGTTGGAGTACAGTAGACTGACAACAGACATAGATAACTAGAGTGTGTTGCGAGTTGTGACAGACCTTACTTCATTCTGCAGTGGACAAATTATGACAGATGATGATACTGAAGTATAGTAGCCTACATACAAATAATATTGCACATATACCGCTGCACACATAGAAACTCACAACAACTATCTTATTCTAATGTGGGCGAAAACGTTGTAATCATGTAAAACTTCCGCATAGTTTTTATATTTTTAGATGTAGTTTGAGGGGACACACACACACAGACACACACACACACACACACACACACACACACACACACACACACACACAAGCACGTGCATGTTCTCCAGACTACCCGTAAAAGGTAAGGTCTAGCGTAGTAAAAACACGAATGACTTTCAGACAGCTAAGAAAAGCGTGCACCGCCAGACATCTCCCACAAACTGTATGTTATGCCTAGACCAGTCATCCACCCAGAATTGCCAAGGTAAACAAGCTCTTCGTTGCTATGAACACACATACACACACGTCACACTTATATACAAAGACACACGACATCTACTTATACACGCATCATTATTCCACACACACACAGATGCAGAGACCGTGAATAATATACCTGATCACCGCTAGAGGCTTCTGAAAAAAAAGGAGAGAAAGATAAAAGAGAGCGTATAATATACAGTACGTCAGCGGTAAACGAAACTCATGAATATCAAAGTAAAGTTTGTATGGAACATAGTCTATATTTTGATGACTAATCCCAATTATAATTACCAGTCATTCATGATTTTACTTAGCCTACCGGTGTCGTGTTCACTTTGGCTTGGAGTTGTTTACAGAAGCAGCCAACGGTATTCAGATACATGTAATAAACACTCTCACACACATATAAACACAAATATAAACATAAAAAAAAAAAACCACACACACACACACACACACAATTACACCTCCAAGAAAAAAATTAGAGAATCGTGTGACTTCGGTGGTGAACTGGAGGACTACTGGTTCCTCCAAACATACCACTAGACACCATATATTTATCGAGTGAGTTGCGTGACACTAGCTGAAAGAATAGTAGTACCCAATCCATCCACAACAAAACGACACATGACCTCTCAAGTTAATGAAATGGTCCTTTGTTTTGTTCCACGAGGTCATCAACAACATCATCACCAACGACGCAGGAAGTCCCTTATTCATTACTTCAGAGTTCACTATAACGTTCAAACATCCGGAAATGCTTCTTGGATCTAAAGTTAAAATCTTTCTCTGCTGAGGGATAAAAGTAAAGAGCCTAGGTACCTACAAGCTGCGCGACTTCGTACTGTACTGTACTGGTGTGCGTGTGTTTACAAGGGGGCCGACGGCTGAGTACAATCGCGAGACATAAAATTCGTGTTGGTAAGGGTCCAGGAGGAAGATGACTGACTCTTACGTACCCACAAGCCATTGCCTCATGTCCCTGGAGTTTCCTAAAGGGAGGAGGCTGGGTAGGAACTAGGTACATGAACAACGTACGACCATCTTCCATCCTCAACTATATTGCCGAAATCAAATATCCACCTAAAGTTTCCTTCCCTCACAGTAATTATATTATTAATAAAGAACACGAGCATCATTTTGATACACCTCAAAATCATAATCGAGGGGGTTGCGTTGGGTTGACATAAGGGGTTGCATTATTATAATTATTTAGTGGAGCTACTGATTTCTTTGCACCACAAAATAATACGACGATGGAAGGAAGCACAGTATTCAAGAACATTCGTGGTGTATACGATGGCTCTATTGTTTGTCTATGGAGACATCGTACCGGTACCACACCATCGCACCATGAATGTTTTTTAATACGGCCCGAAATTGCCTGTGTACTCTTGACTTCGGCTGTACCACCTTCTATACTTCGTGGGTGTGAGTGAACCTGGACCTAACCACAGTGTGACTATGCACAATACCTCCACGTTATGTCTCCCTGGTTTATGTCCTCTCATTACTCTCTTTGACAGTAAACAGAAGGTGGTCAAACAATATATTACTACCTCTAAACTGTCCAGCGTTCGTCAACCTGTGTTTCATGAGTTGTTCAATCTTACCATAGTGAAGTGCAGGAAGGGAGAGGAGGACCCGTGCAGGAACGTGGCTTTTATTGAACGATGGCAAACTAATGAAATTATATTCCCTAAACACTGCTTGAGACATGTGGCAATCCTAACCCATCTCTTCCTTATATTAATAATTTTGTATTAAGTTCCTCATTCCTAAGTCATTATCTGTCTACAAATCGATCAACCAACTTTTTATTCCCCCCCACACTTGTCCGGGCTTGCTTACCTCCCTCTATCTCTCTCCCCTCCCGGTTGACATTTATTAAAAGAAATATAAAAAATTGTTGCACCCTTGAAGCAACTGGCATCATTTCACATTAGTGTTGGTGTCTTCCGGCGTACTCGTATTTGTCTCCAATATTCCTCGTCTCTCTCTTTCTCTCTCTTCCATTTTACTTTAATTTCACATGTTATATCATATGCCTCACGATCTCTTTCTTCAGTCACTTTCCTTTCATTATCGCTCCACTTTCCTCTTTGATGCAGATGATTCTCCTTTCCTCTTTATATTTAATTTGGAGGAATCAGTCGTCGGTTAACTTATCGTGATGGTGAAGAGAGTATCACCCTTAGACTGTTTCATATTACTTGGTATACATGTTTGTTGTAATGAACAGATCACACCAACCTTGCACTGCTCGATATCCGTTGTCACCGGACCCTTGCATTAACGGTAATACATTGTCGAGAGGAGATATGCACATACCATTCACTAACACGTGGGAAAGAAAGGAGACAATGAGCGTGCTTTGTCACTAGCAATGAATGGGTAAGGTAACAAGAGCCACAGTGCACAGTGCTAATAAACTTGTTACTGTTGCTATATAAAGTAACAAATAATGCTGATAAACTGTTAACACCGGTATATTTACTAAAAAATAATGCTAATAAACTTAATACATATACATTTTGTCTTCACCTATACATTATCAGGCTCACCCAGGTAAACAAGCACTTTCGTCTTTACGCCACACCACCATACTGTGAATGCTTGTACGAGAGAAGGTGAGGAGAAGAGGGACGGAAGGGGAGGAGAAGAGGGGACGGAAGGGGAGGAAAAGAAGGGACGGAAGGGGAGGAAAAGAAGGGACGGAAGGGGAGGAGGAGAGGGGAATGAAGAGGAGGAGAGGGGAATGAAGAGGAGGAGAGGGGAATGAAGAGGAGGAGAGGGAATGAAGGGGAGGAGAGGGGAATGAAGGGGAGGAGAGGGGAATGTAGGGGAGGAGAGGGGATGAAAGGGGAGGAGAGGGGATGAAAGGAGGAGAGGGGATGAAAGGGGAGGAGAGGGGATGAAAGGGGAGGAGAGGGGAAGAAGGGGAGGAGAGGGGAAGAAAGGGGAGGAGAGGGGAAGAAGGGGAGGGAAGAGGATATTATGGAAAAAGGGAGGCAAGGAGAGGGAAGGGATGGGAGAGATGAAAAGGGGAGCAAGGAGAGGAGAGGTGAGAGGGGAGGAGAGGGTTTGGTGGGGTAGGATGGGAGAGATGGAGGTATAGGAAATGGAAGGAGGGATGGCGTGTGTTGTGTTGGAGTAAAAATATTATGAGGAGAAAAATCTGCAGTAGGTGAGTTGAACTAGGGTGGTGGCAGGATGAAGGCATGGAACAAAAAAAAAAAAAAAAAAAAAAAAAAAAAAAAAAAAAAAAAAAAGCGAAGAACGTGTACCGAATTATAATCCACCTCAGGCCTATAGACCTCTCCACAAAGATAGGATACAGCTGAAGGATTGAAAGGGAGTGGCTCAGGTCTGAAGTGGCGCCCAACCCATTAATCTAAAGCATACATCATACACTTCCATGTATCTGCTACACTCCACTCTCAGGCAATAAATCCTCTTCCACTGTTCTCATTCCCCACAAATGGCTAACTCTGAAACACCCTATAAACTTCTTCCATTTTCCTCCCATCACTACAACTTGTACTCCTTCAAATAAAATATGTCTCAACACGGCATCTCAACAATCTCAAGGCCTCGCATGCAAGAGTCACAGGTCACTGCCAGACTATATAGTCCCAAGGTTGAGGTATAAAACAAATAATAAACGAAATTGGACATGATATTGGACGTCTCCTGCTTTTTTTCATTTTACAGATAATGGAGGACAACACTGAACGGACCTCTCGCCTTTCGTCTTCATCTTTCTTAATGACTTCTTGGTGTCCCTGCAAAACTCTCTAGTCAGGATTTGAACCTACACAACACCTCTTCTCATCCATGACCCTGAGTGTTGAATCTCTGACCGCTGAGTCAAGGTGGATTGTTTGGTAATGATATCTTTCCGCGAGTTGAGCGTAGAGGGGAAAAAAGTGGTCAGGCTTCGTTATCAAGGGGAAAAAATTACGGATGTTATGGCGAGTGGAAATAGTAAAGCGAGTGGAAATGATCACACAAGAGGAAATTATCACACTCTAGTGGAAATGATTAAATACGTGGAAAGCGGCGAGCGGAAACTTCACGAGTGAAAACTAGGACACGAAATATAAGAAGGAAATTTTTTTTATGACGAAAGTGAAAATTGTTGTAAGCGGAAATCGTGACTAGTGGAAACAATGATACAAGTTCACTGACCTTACTATATACACATGACACACACACAAATACAAAGACCTTATTACACCTGACTGATATTTTTTTATGCAACTGCAGCCTTGAGGTTCTGAACGTGCCCTAGATAATACTGAACAAGTCAATGTTCTCTGTGTGTGTGTATGTGTTTAAAACTAATCATCTGTTATG
>JAWQEG010000641.1:102500-284894 GCA_033782935.1 Petrolisthes cinctipes
CCGTCTTTCACTAACCTCGTTTGACCTGATGTGTTACGTTATAACCAGGCTTGGCTTTCCCTGCCCTACCTTTCAATGCACCGGTATACTGTATATATTCCTTCTTTCACTGACCTAGCTTAGCCTCGCTTTCTCTGCCCTTCCCTGCCCTACTTGCTATGCTATGTCTTTCCCGGCTGTGTTCTGCCCTGTGGTAACTCTGCCTGCCTTATCTTCATCCCCTCCACCCTGCCAGGTTCCCCTCTGTCATCTCTTCGTGTGAACTTCTGCAATGCTTTCACTTCCTTGCTGTTAGTCAGACTCGGCTTCATTCATAAACACAACTGGTCAACTCTGGAACACTCGTTTTATACCTCTTCATTCACATTTCCTCCTTACTACGACTTTTGCTCTTTCAAACGCAATGTGTCTATACATTTTGAACAACACTGAACATGATTTTGGACCTCTCTGACTTTATTTATATCACAAGTGAGGACAATACGAGTGCTTCTGGCCATCTATCCTCATACTTCTCAATACAAATAACTATCTTATATATAAATAAGGGGATCATGTGTTATAGACAAACTGGATGATGCTACTGAATGTCTCCAATCAAAGTCGCGAAACACTCTCTCATTCTCACCTTTCTTTTCTGGCACAGTGTAGAGGAATAAGAATGTACAGTAAGCACTAGTCGCAAACAATACGTGACCATGCCTGCTGCTCCGTCTTATTTCGTCCTCCTCAACCCCGTCTTTCCCTCTACACCCTGACTGTCAATATTATTCTCCTCCACTGATGCGCCATGGCAGACGAAGAGACACGTCCTGCCCAATTCTGTCTGCCTCTGTATTGTTGTTGATCATGGTCTGCCTTTCCTGTGCCTTCACCTGATCCTCTCCTGCCCTCCCATGCCCCACCCTGTCTTGCTGCCCTGCCCTGCCCTTTCCTGTCCCACCCGCCTAACATTTGCCCTTTCCTGCCATACCCTGCCCTTTCCTGTCCTACCCCCCCTAACATTTGCCCTTTCCTGTCCCACCCGCCCAACATTAACCCTTTCTTGCCCTGCCCTTTCCTGTCCCACCCGCCCAACATTAACCCTTTCTTGCCCTGCCCTTTCCTGTCCCACCCGTCTAACATTAACCCTTTCCTGCCCTGCCCTCATCTCACCACTTACACTACACCCACTTTATAACCTACACTTTTCTACGCCCATTCACCATCTACACTACACCCAATTGACCACCTACACTATTCTACATCCACTTGACCACCTACACTATTCTACACCCATGTTACCACCTACACTACACTGAGTGGGAATGCAAAGAACACAGTTTGGAGGAATCGGTAGCCCACTTATTCTCCGAGAACAACACAGTCCGCGGTGGGAAGAATCTCTATAGGTGTCAGAAACTTGGAGTAGCCTACTGATTCCTCCAAACTATGACAGGATATAGACGCCCTCAATGCTTATAATAGGGGATCTGTTTCGTGGCACAACTGTAGGAATCATTAACCTTCCAATTTACCGTCAAGAGAGTATCCCTTTAAGGTGGTAATTCGTTTTTTGTTTCATTGGAGTGCCTTGATTCCTCCAAAGTATGCTAGGAAACAGGACCAGAAGAGCAAAAATAATGGTGTTCTGTTGCTTGGAATAGTTTGGAGGTCCAGAATTACCAACACAAAATTTCCCCCTTAAAGGATCCCTCGATACAGTATGAAAATTGAAGGTTACCGGTACTTGGTCATCCTAAAAATGTCGCTAAACACCAACCACATTGAGAGTTTGCTTCGTGGCAGTCAGGAGGAATTAGTAGTCACCCCAATGTCAGCCAGCAACACAGTCAGTCCTCCTTCAGTAAACATGAAGGGGTGGGTATGGTATGGGGCTGACAGTCTCTCCCTGCTGGAAATCACGAACTCTCAAGTGGACACACAAAAATGCACCCCGCCCTTTTCCATGAATTGTACGAGCTGGAAATCCTTGAGGGTTGAGGCATCAGGAGTTGCAGAAACAATCCATCAATATCGATAACTTTACCACAATTTCTTAAACATATGCCAAAGTTTCACGAATGTCAATAATTCTTAACAAACTCAAAATTTTCGTCGATAGCGATTACAGGGGGAAGTTTTGTGTTGGTAAATCTGGAGCAAATGATTCCTCCAAACTATTCCAAGCAACAGATCACCATTATTTTTGCTCTTCTGGTCCTGTTTCCTAGCATACTTTGGAGGAATCAAGACACTCCAATGTACCAAAATAGAATTTCCACTTTAAGGAGATAGTATACAGTGTTGGTAAATTTAGAGCAACTGATTCCTCTAAACTATTTTAAGCAACAGGCTACCATTATATAAATATAGTTGTTATTTTGGTCTTGTTTCTTGGTATAAGACTATAGACTCTGGTGACATCTTCTCTGATTCTGAGAACAGATAATTTTGTTTCATCTGTCATCACCTGCCTTGGAATTATGATACTGATTTTTAAATGACTATATATAGTAAAAATATGCTGCAAGGTGAACAAGTCTGAGAAAGACCTTGAAATAACTGATATAACAATAATTTATTAAGGAGACACCCTCCCTTCCATGACTCTCTTAATAAGTGGTTTTTAGGGAGCAATTGTTTAAGTAGGGAGGAAGGGGAACACCCGTGAGGAAATGATCGAACCCAGGCAATGGACAGTAGTTATCCTTTAGCCATTGCGATTAATTAAAGATCTAACAAACTATTCAGAATTAGTATTGTGAAGTTATCAAGTCCTGTTTATAGATGGAATTCAAAAGACACTTGTAATTATTTATTCAGTTGATTTGTGGAAGAAAAATTATATTATATTTTTTCACGTTATAATTTATTATTAGAACTATTATTTGAAAGGAAATCAAATTACTATATGTGAGAGCACGTAGCCAATACCTGACGGGTACAAACAACACGACCAATAAACAGATCCCACGAGTAGACCACTAGACTAGAGGAAAAATGCAGTATCATCCTTGCTATCCGTTTTCACTTCAATTTCTCAACAGGTTATTCCCTATTTAATTCCAAGAAGGTAACTCCATCTACATTGCAGCAACCCCTGTCTTGTGTGTAAACAGACAGCTTGGAGAAAAGAAACAGCCAAGTCGGACGAAAACAAATAGACGTTTCGCCATACTGACATATTCATTTAAAACAAAAAGTTCTCATGTTATTATATTTGTGCATGCCACTTTGGTGAACTATATATTTTGTCCAAACTCATGTCTCTCGGAAATTCCCATTTACCATGCAGCAACTCTGGTCTCTCATTTATCTTACTAACACAGTCAGCAAACAGCAATAAAGAATCATGGAATAGGGGAACAATTTAAGTATAAATCATCTACCATACTCTTGAACTCGACTGAAATGTTATGAATCTGACACAACTCATTCCATATTCACAACATCTGCATTTTTAACTAACTTCATGGTACATTACTCAAAGGTTTACATAACAAGTTCTTTAAGTCTACTATTCGGTATAGCAGACTTTAGCTAGATGGATAACCCCAGGCTGTCATTAAGAGGGTACCGGTAGTTCAATACTGGTAAATCTGGAAAAGACTAAACAATTCCTCCAAACTGTTCCAATCAACAGGCCACCTTTATATTATGTTTTGTCTTTGGAGGAATCAAAGCACTCTAAAGTACAATATGTTTATAAGGCCTAACCCCTTGAACTTCCTGGCACTATACCTTCTCCTGTTATACCTTCGACATGACCTACATACATTCACAATATGATTCACAACCCTTGGCAACGTTTACATGCTAATTTGACCAGGACAAAATGCTTCATGCCCTTTTAGAGTACAAAATACATCCACGCCTCCACACGAACGATGGTAAAAAATGGCAAACTGGGAGCTTACTTCACAGTGAACCATTACACTACTCATTTTCCTGGTCGTCCTCACTACAACTACTATGATTACTCTGATCCTGCCGTCTAATTCTGCTATTTATACCAACTTTTCCAGCTGCAGCGAAAGAAAAAGGAAGAAAAGGGAAAAGAAAAAATGAACTGGAACTAAAGCGAACAACTACAACGTCGTTTATGACTTGCTAAAAACAAACAGCGGGTACCCAGGCACATGTAACCCATCATCATCATCTTGACTACAGGCGAGAGGGAAAGTGAATGACCGGTGTAGCTGTATGACGGTGAGCAGTAACTTCACTGTCAATTAATGTGTACAGCTAAAAAAAAATAAAACAAAGTAAATATTAATGAATAAATATATAACTAAATAAAATAAATAAATAATAAATAAATGGAAAAATCAAAGAGGTAGGACAAGTACACATTGTTATGGATAAGAGATTAATTTCATATGGGCTAGAAATCTTACAACGGAGAATGATGCTATAATTATTAATCTGCGTCGCTGCAACCCTCCAGAGAAGTCATTAAAGACCCCCTTTGTTCAATAACTAACTATGGAAATTAGTGAACAAACAGAATTTCCAGTGAAGGAGGAGGTGACTGACTGACCTTGACACACACACACACACTTTTCTTCACCCGGTTGTTCAGAGAATGGAACTTGACGGAAGTGTCAGTGTTGTATATTATGTTTCTGTAAAGATGTGCGTGCGTGCGTGCGTGTGAAGAAAAATGTATGTACAGTGTAATGGGAAAAAAATCAAGAGAACCGGTTAGTACTGTAGCTTATTGACCTTGACACACCCTTACTCTTCATCCGGCTATACAGAACGTGTGTATATTGGAGTGAAGTAAATTGGTATTTGTAAATGTATACTGGAACAACACGGTGAGAGGTTGAGGAGCCATGGTCGGGAACCGTGTCCTCACATTATAGGATTCATTCATTATTCTGTTTAGTTACAGTAGACAATTAATTCTAAGTAGATGACCTCCTCCCCCCCTCTCCTTCTTCTCCCCATTAGGCTACAAACAAAATATGTAATTGACTTGAGACAAACATTAACCTCAAGAGTTAGTCCACAGAATATAAAAATACGAGGTTACAGATTAATATTTTGTGCAGATACACAACTATGATGATGGAAAACTTTTGACTATTTAATTTCGTTCTGTTGTCAACATATTTCATAAACTTTTAGCGTTGGGCTATAATTATTTTAGCTGCAACGAAATGTGACCTTTTTCTCTCTCTTCCTCCGAGGATAACGCCTGCCCTTATGATGATAGAGTGTTTCAGCAAGTGTCGTAATAAATACACACATAACCCAACAAAAAACAACACAGGCGGGACTATCTCTGCACGCTTCAGTTGTCTGAGAATAATGTAGTTGGTGATGACGCACATGTGAGCTGACCGTGTGTGTGTGTATGTGTGAGGGAGGGGGGATTGAGATGACTTCAAAGGTTAATCCACAAGAATGACTTTCACAATACAATCCGGAGTCACTCGCTGACAGGATACCGGGGACTCCCTCCTTCTTCCCTGCCCTAACCCTATAGCCTAGCCCAGGAAGGAGTGGTCGTCGTACACCCACCCATCCCTTGTTGGTAAATTGAAAGGCTATAAATTCCTTGTAATTATGCCGGGAAACAGACAATCTCAATGTTATCTGCTTTACGGTTTTGTTTTGCATCATAGTTTAGAGGAATTAGTAGAATCCCATTCGTCCACAATACCCCTAAAGGATATTAATCTATATGGCGCTGCAAACTCTCCTACAAAACACATCCCCTAGTCTGGAATAGGTTAGAAAAATCGGTACCGCAGCTCTCCAATTTTCTAAAAGATATTACTTCCCTTAAATTTATCCCACTTGTACCACGAGGTTCGTACATTTAGAGTCTCGTGTACAGGGTTTTCCTTTGACTACTTCTGCATGCTGAGGTTCGGAATAATATGGAAGGTCAGCTGAATAAAAAAAATCTGCCAATAATTCATATGCAGTTTATCTATATAACATGCATATAATTATTTTCTACGAGATTGGAATCTTTCCCAGATTGGTATTCCCAGCCTCTAATTACACCGCCTATTGTCTTGTGAAATCATAGCGACCATGGCAACAGTTACTGGGTATATCCAGCAAATGTCACAATCTTTTATAGTCCACCGGTACAATCCCCGAATTGGTCCACAGCGATATCTTACCCTTCCACCCAGCCCTAGGCAAGAATGGGATAGGATTTCCCAGCTGTATCCTCCTTCATTGTAGGAGTGGTATAATCCTACAGTGAACTATAATGAGCTGCACATTCTTCTTAATCTTATCCTATTGTAAAACAAGTAGGCTACAACAAGTATTGACTACTGAAATGCACTGATTTTGTGTATGTTACAATTTCATCAATGACTCCGGGCAGTATGCAAAATTTGCATGCGGACCTAAATATATTTATTATATTCGAAAAGAATAGTGCAAAAGACAAAACTGCAGGGACCTGAAACACTGGTTTTGTAAATGTGATACTATGAAACAGTCAAAATATTGGGTCAGCACGTGAAAGTTAATTGTAAAGAAAAGGGGAAAAGATTAACTTCATAAGGAAGCAAAATCAACTCTGAGATGTCAGGTGACTCTATACCAATACAGTATTACGTCAGCATATATATCTTATATATTATTCGAAATGCCGTGTTCAAGATAAACTGGTGATACGTGTACACTGTTTCAAGGGGATTTTTACACAATAGAGCAAAGAGCAACAAGAGCAGGGCTGGTGGCATTATTTATTTTCTCTTCCTGGCACTCCTTACTCACGTTGGATACCCATCATAAAAATGCACTCACAGACTAAATTTACTCGTTATCAATAATACTCGTGAAGGTTAAAGTGGAAGGCATTACGGTTGGACACGGAAGAGGGCAGTATGCGGAACACGGCAATATAAGGAACAACATAACATGATGATAAACATAACAGAGCAAGAAAAAGGAACACGGAAATAAAGAGAAAACAGTGATAAACGGAAGAGGGCGATAAACGGAACACTTGTGGTACACGGAACAGGGCAATAAACGGAAAATTTAAACAGATACTCGGAACAAGACTAAAAAAAAAAAAAAAAACATACAAGGAACAGAGTGGTATATACGGAACTCGAGGAAGGAGGCGGGGATAGGGGGGTACAACACGGAATACGTCAATACAATGATAATATGTACGGTAAGTTAGATTCGGAAGTGTGCCTTGGTTCCCTGCACCAGATGTGATTCCCCCACCCCCCCTTCCTTCTCATGTTACTCTGTTCTGTCTGCTTGGTTGGTTAGTTCAACGTGGCAACAACATTGTAGGGTTCAAGGAGAGAGAAAAAAATATAAGGTGTCACTGATACCACAAATTTCATGGTTTGTATCATGGGCTTTGATCTGGTCTGGTCTGGTTCACGTATGCCGAGATAGCTGCTCATGATGTACAGTCGGCGGAAATAGTCAGTCGTGTCGCCACATCTGCCAAGTGATGAAGTACAGTATGGAAATATAAGCTTCACAGGCTCGTAAATTGAAGAACCACCAAAGATGTTTATTAATCTATTCCCTGGTTATTGTAATTCTGTGTTGGTGGTGAATGTGTTTGTTCGATGATTATTAGCCTTTATGTTTTCCTTCAAGAAGCACTGAATGAGGCGACACGACTTTTGCCGCTGACTGTACATTATTAATTTTACTTTACAATCGTTTGGAGTTAATTTTGTACGGTACTTGTGTATTGAAGTGATGTGTTTTGCGGCATATTTTGAAGGAACTATTAACCTCCAATTTCACTCAAAACACCAATGTCTCAGTGAGCCCCTTCATACACTACACCAGTGAAGAAGGCTGAGTGACGGGCGAGACATTAGGCTACACGGTGCTCCGGAAGGCCACTATGTTTATAATAGTTGACCTAGGGACTGCACCACACCTAACCAGTTTAGGATTTCCACTAGTAAAAATTATTCTCACGGGACACACACACACACACACAGAATACTAAATATATGGAAAAGGGTTAACGTTCTCTATATAACAAAGGCCCCTACCACACAGTTATGCTACAGAATGCTAAATATCTGGAAATGTGCTGCGTTCTTCTATCTGGCACGCACACACACACACACACACACACACACAGTGAAAATGTAAATAAAAATATCTGTAAGGGCACAACGTTCTTACATCGATCTCTTAAATAAAATAACAATTAAGGAGAATCGTGAGTCACTACCTACTGATCTGGATTTGTTGATGCATAAAAAATACTGATGACTTGCTGAGGCTACAGTTGGCTGGCTATGATGTGAACACGGAGCCACCCTTTGAACAGTCAAGATAATAAAGTCCTGCATGAAGTGAATGACAACGAGCCATTTGAGTGAATTTTACTGACTAATATTACACACACACCAACAGTTATACTGTATATTGTTTTGTAGATATAATGAGTGTTTTGTATATAGATAATAATTTTTTTACTGACCAATATTACACACACCAACAGTTATAGATTGTTTTGTCGATATAATGATATTATTTTGTATATATAATAATTTTTCAAGTCCCGTTTCATTGGAAGGTATACTGCAGGACTATTGATTGTGATTGGAAGGACGACTGACTCCTCCAGACTAAGCTATATGCCAGGGAACATATCGCCTCAATCTTATTAAGGGGATAGTTCACTGTTGTTACATTGGAGTGCCATAATTCCTCCAAAGTATGCCAGGAAACAGGACCAAATGAACAAAAACAACAATGGTGTTCTGTTGCTTGGAATAGTTTGGTTGCTCCAGATTTACCAACACTGCACTTTCACCTTAATAAGGGATCTGATGTTTCGTGAGAGATATAGTTTTGAGGATTCAGTAGCCATCCAAATTACCGCCAATTACATTTTCTCCCCCGAAAGGCAGGTATCACAAGGGCCTATTCCTCCGTCCTCCTTCCTACGTCTACCAACCCGTTTTAATTAAGAGGTGTAGATGACAACGAAGACGAATCTACATGCGAGGTAAATATAACTTTAGATCAGAGGATGGTGTACGGAAAACGGAGGAAATGTGAGCAAGTGTAAAAAAAAAAAAAAAAAAAAAAATACCCTGACGGAAGTGGAGTACGAGTATCAGAAAACCTACACATAATTAAGCAGCTTCCCTATACGCTCTATTAAACTGTACCCATACCGTACCTACAACAATTGTCACTTCCTCTCAACGATATCGGGCGCCACCTTCTAATATCTCTCTCTCTCTATAACTGTCACTTCCTCAACGGTGTCACTCGCCACCTTCTAATATACCTCTCTCTCTCTCTCTCTCTCTCTCTCTCTCTCTCTCTCTCTCTCTTCTTCCTGATGCTCAAAGGGTACGAGTCAGATTTTACGTAGTAGTAATTGTTAACGGAGCAGGTTTAATTCTCTTAAAAACAAAAAACAAAACTCAAGTCAGTCGATATATACATTATAACATTAGTATACATATCGTCGCCACAAATTATCTCGCTTTTTACGTTGTGGACAGCAAAAACCCGGGGCGAATATTGACCATCCGTATTATAACTACTCGTTCAATTATGGGTCAACTTTGTGATGGGGAGAGGGAGAGAGGAAGAGCGGAGGGGGGGGGGGGGGAGGGGGAGGGGGGAGGGAGGGAGGGAGAGAGAAGGAGCGGAGGGGAGGGGTGAGGGGTAGGGTAGGGGAGGGGGAGAGGTAGAGGGGAGGGGAGAGGGGAGAGATAAGGGGAGAGGATGGGTTCTCTCGGTTTTAAAATTTTCAAGTTGTCATTCAGAATCTCCTATATATTGAGTGGGGCTACAGATTCCTCCTAACTATTGTATGTATCCCAGTATTATGAGTAGTGGAAGTCTATTGTTGTGGGGTAATCATCTTGGAGGGCTACATTGCAGACTCCTCCCAAACCATGCCAAGAAACATACTATAGTAGTATTCTATATTATTCAAGAGTGGCGAAATTCAACGACCAAGGAGAAAATAATCCAAAACTATATATATAAGCCTCTCGACTCGATAATATTGGTTCGTAAAAATCGTTATAATGGCCCAATTCTATTTCTCATATTCAGGATATTATTTTGTCGTGGTTACAAATACATATACGGTACATATTCTTTTATCACAGACTGGCGTTCACTACCTCCATGGGTCAACCATGAGAGACAAAGTGGGGAGGACAAAACACTGTATATAGATAAAACATTACTGTATAATATAAACTTTATCATCCACTTGACATCATCATCATCATCATTACTTCCGGGGCATATCTACGTACGGCTATACAAGCGCTTGTATTTTATAATTTCCCCAAACGACCCAGGAAGGTTGATAAAATGTTAAGGTGAACGTCCTGGTAAAAAACACTTACAAAACTCAGGGACTAAGCGCTATGAAATGAAAGGTTAAATTTCCCAATATCTAGCTGACCTTCCGAGATCTTGTTTGTTTCCAATAAATGTAGTTGCTCATTGTGTTCCGTATACTAGTTATACACACACGCACGAGCATGCACGTACACACACTCAAATCTAGTTTAATACAAGTTCCATAAGCAAGGAAAACAGTACAGCATAGGCTACACTGATGCAAAAAGGTGGTTGGTGATGAACCACTGAAGAGAGAGTGAAAGATTGGAGAATGAGCAAGTATATTTTCGTTCTTGGCTGCAGTGGGATTACAAGGAAATAAGTTTTATAAAAATTATGCTATATACTTATGCATACATGCAGCGTTTCACCACTTGGAATTCTAATCTAACTGGCCTATACAAGTACACACGGAAATGTTTTAATTAATGGTAACAAAAAAATCATGTGACCATTCCAATGAGAGTGAGATGCACCACACACGGACTAAGAATTTCCGTTTACATCCTCACCGACCCTAGCAGCCACAAAGTCGAACATTACAGTCAGGGTACAACTAGATTATCTACAGCAGGAGGTAAAAGTCGTGTCTCCCGCCACCATGTCAGTTTAACGCTGGCCATTTGGTGTGAAGTGTTTCTTTATTGTTTTTTACCCACCAAACTCTTTAACAGACTTATGCTACACACCCACACCCATGCACACGTACACCCTATAAAAAATTATTCGGCACCCCATGCTCTGATACTTTTCGCAACGATCACTGATATGGAAGCCGTGACTACTTGGTGTTGAGGATTCAATTTTCTTCGTGCAGTTAGAGTGCCGAATAATTTTTTATAGGGTGTACAAGCAAACCTGCAAGCATACAGTCGCAAACTAAAATAGTGTCTGTTGGCAATTGAGTAATGAGTGTTTGTTTGGTTTTTGGTTCACTATTCTACTGGATTTCATCAGTGATTGTTTGTTTGCCTGTGTGTGTGTGTGTGTGTGTGTGTGTGTGTGTGTGTGTGTGTGTAATTATGTATTCTGCAGATATACTGTACAGTCACCAGACAGGTGTCATATACTGGCAACGTGTGTCACAGGGAGAGGGTGGTAATCACACCTGTTGCTTTGTTCCACGGATTACGGATGCAGGGAGGGTTGAGTGAGATATTGCTATGCCAACCAACAATATGGTAGGGCATGTGAAATGAGTTTCCCCCCATCCCTGCTGTCAACCACCACACACACCGAATACTAATGAGGGGTTGCCAAGGGAGGTAAGCATCCATCAACCATTTTTTTTATGGCTCACTTCCAATAATAATAATAATAATAATAATAATAATAATAATAATAATAACAATAATAATAACAATAATAATAACAATAACTACAATATTAAAAATAACAAAACTAATAATAATATAAATAATAATACCAAATTTTCTTTCGAAGCTTTCATACAGAACCATCTAATAATAATAATAATAATAATAATAAACAACTGAGTTCCTAAGCATTCATACAGAACCATCCGATGTAATAATTTCGATCGAGCCTGCAACATAATAATTCTACCCACGGATATTCTAAATACTTACATCTTAAAAATATAGTATTGGTAATGGTAACAAAAAAATTGTTACACTGAACGATCACGCCGGTAGTGTGGTTGTAATAATAACCATACATACCGTAAACTAAAAGAGTGATTGGGAATGTGGTTCATGGGATATTGGAGGGTTACCCATTCCTACAAACTATGCCGGTGTCAGGAAATAGACTCCCTCCGTTTGAGACAGATGATACATTTCGTTGTAGAGTTTGATGGGATAATTTAGGCTCAACTTTACCTTCAACTGATTACTTCCTTTAATGTTAGCCCTAAATGTTGTTGGTCTCTCTCTTTCTCGGGTTTGGTGGTGCGTACTAAAGATAGATAGACAATTAATTAAAAACAAAAGTGGGTAAAAACAGGGTGTCCAGAACAAACGCCTCAGATCGAGTTTGTGGTATTTCAATTATTATTATTTTTCGGCAAGGTGCCAAGGTCAGCCAATCACTGCACGCATTAGGCGAAAAAAATGTAGGTGACTAGAGGGACCTGACTCTCTGTAACAGTTCACTGGTTTTGATAAGGGTATTAAGGGGGAAGTTCTGTGTTGGCAAATCTAGAGCAACTGAATCCTCCAAACTATTCCAAGCAACAGCACCATTATTTACGCTCTTCTGGTTCTGTTTCCTGGCATACTTTGGATGAATCAAGGCACTCCAATGTACCAAAAAAGAATTACCACCTTAAGGGACCCTGTGAACGTGTAGGAGATCTGGTGGCTTCTGATTCCTCCCAACTATGCCACGAAACAAGCTCCTTCCATATAGGTGGTGTTTCATGGCAATGTTTGAAGGACTCACTAACCTCCAATTTTCTGACTACATCACGTGGGTCCTTAATACGGCACCCTCGTCTCTTCACAACAGTAAATATATATGTTGGTAATAAAGGTTAGGCTTTACATTTTCTTCCGGTCTTGTGGTAACTAACAGTACGGTGTACATGCTATATTTTCAGGTATAGGAAATGTTACTCTGAAAATATGAGGCTCTGATATCTACCTTTTATTTATATTAGTCACTTGCCTTGTGGGAGAACACGTGGATGTTTTGTGCATAAAAAGTCTGATGCAAGTTCAAGCATTATATCTAAGACATTTGCCGTTATTTATTGATTAATAATAGTGTTGTACCTTCATTTGTTATTTTTTTTCTAACATTTGGACACTCAGAATGATACCCCCCTCCCTAAAGAACACATTACATATTTACGACAAAACTATTGGGGTTTTATCAAAATGCAAAAGTTGTCATAAGACTTAACACTTCCCGGTACACACACACACACACACACACACGCACACTAACCACAGAAAACACCCACACACACACACACACACACACACACACACACACACAAATTTGCCACTTCCTGATGAAGGCTCCTTCCCACGCACACACACTTTTTGAAAAAATTAAAAAAAAAGTATAACTTGGGGGGACAAACGGAATTGGAAAATATGCTCCATTAATTCAAAGCATCATCTTGATTCTGTGGACGTATAACATAACAAGTAATGTTGTCCATAAAACGTCAAGGAGAAACTTCAGTGTGAATTTATTCTCTGCACGACATACCCCGAATTTGCGATGATGTGTGTGCAATTCGAGAATCAACGGGAAGTTATTGCTTGCTGTCCTTGCACTAATGTATGACTTGTACACCTGGCCTTATATTTATATATGGTTGTCATGAAGTGCATATATATGTATTGCAGTCACGTTTCGTTCCCTCAGGTGCATGGGGAACTATGTTTCTGAATAGGGAAATGTGCTAGCTTCTGGCTAGCACAGTGGTAGAATCCGTGGCTGCAGTTTCTGTGGTCCAGCGTTCGGTCCTTGCTCGGGACACGGTAAAAATCTTTCACTGATGCCAGAGGTTACCACCCCTGTGAGCAGGGGGTGGGGGGTTAGAGTCGGCTGTCTGAGGTCTTCCTGCTTACGCAGCCATAGCCGAAGCTGACTCGGGTCTCACGTGGGTGGAGAGGTCTCTGGGCCACTCATCATCCTTGTGATGCATGCTATAGTTGTTTTTCATACAGTCTAGTGTGTCCCATTGACTGCCACTCATTGGCGGACCTTTAACTAATTTAATTTGTTTTCCTCGTTTTCTCCCCATTTATTCCTCCAAGTGTACATGCACACATGCAAATCCTTACAAATCCTTCAAACCTAATCTTTATAAATTTTTACTACACTTACATACTACAGTTTCATAGTTGTCATGGAGTGTTTATAATTTGTAGTCACGTTATGTACCCTCAAGTGCATGGTTGATTAAGTTTTGTTTTGGTGTTTGGTCGATCGTTGTTTTTGTGTGCGTTTACTTGGCATTCTCTATTGATGGTAAACTGGAGGATTACTGATTTCTCCAAACTATACTATGAAATATATCCCCTGTTAGTAACATGTGATCGTCTATTACCTGGCATAGATTGGAGGAATCAGTAGCCCTCAAATTACCAACAAAAGAGTAGCCTCCCCTTCAGATAGTAAACAACGCCCTACAATTCTATTCGACAAGGAAACTCATCTACCAATAGTCGAGTACTTATGCAGCTGTGAAGGAGTGTGGCGTTTCTTGCTTGGTAGTATGGTGTGTTGTGTTTTGTGTTTGTGCCAGTAAATTAATCAACGAACCCTGCGACCCACTCTTCTTGTTGGTATATGGAACACATTTTGGCAGAGTAAGGAGGGATAAAGCTAAGAGGCAATTTCTCTCGTTCATTTGCCCTCCCTCCCTCTTATTTATGTTCCCTGGGACTTATCTCCTCCACAACCTGCCCCTTCCTGCCTGCCTACCTACAAAGAGAGAGAGAGAGAGAGAGAGAGAGAGAGAGAGAGAGAGAGAGAGAGAGACAGAGAGAGAGAGAGAGAGAGAGATGAGAGAGAGAGAGAGAGAGAGAGAGAGAGAGAGAGTATAAGGTAATGAAGGGAAGAAATGATGGCTGATGGCTCCGATATCGGCTACACACAAATTCCTATAAGGTCACCGAACGTTGTAAAACACCCTCGCTGGTACCATAATAGCTGTAGTATTTGGGAATTACCCTGCACCTCCCTCCCTCTGTGGCTGGGTACCAATTCGTAAGTCGTGACGTGTGTGTGTGGGTAGCAGTTGACCTGAGCCACGGTAACGGGCCAGATGAAGCCCAAGTCCAGTGTCGGAACATAAAAAAAAAAGTTTGTCCGATCGTCACAACAAAGAAACTATTTAACAATTGCATCTCCTCACTATTAGCGCGCGCGCGCGCACACACACACACACACAGAAAAACATACAAACCCTAGAAACACACGCATACAAACCCAAAAATAAACACACATACCCAAGCACGCACACACACACAAAATGAATAATATACAAAAAGCTTCCACCCTTATGTAGTTCTCTCACAGCACAGGATAAAAGTAATAATGAAGAGGAAACTGGCAGGGAAGGAGGGGAGAGTAGGGAGGCTGTTGGCTGTATATACCTGTTGAACGGGTATAGGGAAAGTCTGGAGCAAGGAAAAAAAAATAAGAGGAGGAGAGGAGAAGGAAGGAGAAGGAGAAAGTGCATGGAGAAGAGGATAAGAAAGTGGAGAGGAGGAGTAGGAGTTGAAAATGGAAGGCAGGAGATGGAGAAAGAGTGGAGGAGGGTGGAGGAAAAGGTGGAGAATAGGATTATAAAGTGAAGAGAAGCAGGACGAGGAGAAAGTGGAGAGAAGGAACAGGACTTAACTCCCTCAGTGGGAGGAAAGAGAAATATGAGAGGAGGAGACAAGAGAAGAGAAGACAAAGAAGAAAAATTAAGAGAAGAGAGAGAGAGAGAGAGAGAGAGAGAGAGAGAGAGAGAGAGAGAGAGAGAGAGAGAGAGAGAGAGAGAGAGACGAGAGAGAGAGAGAGAGAGAGAGAGAGAGAGAGAGAGAGAGAAGACAAAGAAGGAAACTGAAGAGAGGAGGGACGGTAAGCGAAGATAAGAGGACGAGAAGAGAAGATGAAGGCCGGTAAGTGAAGATGAGAGGACAGGAATATAAGAGAAAGGTTACAAGCTGCAGTAGAACACTCGTTCGTGTGTATGTGAGTGTGGGGGGTTAGGGGGGAGGGGGGAGTTGGAGGGATTTTGTGTTTATGGGTTGGTTGATGGTGGACACATTCTACTGATTCCTTGGACTGACACCAATTCTACCAAACCATACCATGATAACAGAAGACTATGACAGTATATGAGTGAGGGATCAGAAATATTTTAGCCATATATACTGTATGAAGCCTGGGGGAAGGTGAAGAAGAAGCCCTCCAATCGACTGGTGACGACAGACTAACTAGCCTAGCCTACCCACAGAGTCAATACATGTGAAAGAGGATGTGTTGAAATTTGTGGATACTTGTCCCAGATTGAATGAATGACTAAACTGTATGTATAGTATATATAGGTGGTCCTGGGATTACCTATAGACCTACTCATTTCTCTCACATCTATACCTATAAATCATCACCAACAAAAATGCCTTCTTAACAGCTGGTATCCACTTTTTTCCCGCATTTAGAAAATCCATTATGTAACTTGGAATTCAGCTAAGATACCGTCCCACATACTTACCTTCGCTTGGTTTCACTGGTTTGGCCCTCAAAGCCCGGGCAGTTATGTGCTATTATACTACCAGGCGAGAGAAAAGAAAACAATTGTTGTCTGTGGTCTGTCTGTGTGTGTGTGTGTGTGTGTGTAGAGAGAGAGAGAGAGAGAGAGAGAGAGAGAGAGAGAGAAATATGTTAAAGATAATCCGAACAAGAGGAAGAGAGTGATATAGTGACAGGGTAAAATACAAAGAGACAAAGAGGAACACCAGGCATCTGATACGAAGGGTAAACAAAAAAAAATAAAAAAAATAAAAAAAATTCTCTTTCCTATTCCGGTTACTAGGGATGGATGAGTGGTCGAGGGGGGAGGGAGGGATGACCTGGTTCTGTCAGTCCTGCATCCTCCTACCCATCATTCACTATTCTTATTCATTGTATGTAACGTACCGTATCATACTTATGTCTTTGAGGCAAGGACGAAATGTATTACGGTATATACTCTTACTATTATTTAGGGGTTTAGCTTGTGTACAAATTAAAAGCCAACCTATTCCTCCAAAGGTAGGCTACGCTTCAAAACAATACCCTACCGTATGCTACTCGTAAAAAAAAATTAAGTGCATTCCTCACGCGATTTTTTTACTTCCCTGACGAGTAAAAGCAACTATAACAAAAAGAGCTACAGTGTTCCTTTAATATATTATTATTATTCCTCGAGCCTATACTTAAGAAACAGTTATTATTACCGTGTGTACACTATAGCAGTCTGTTTCTTGAAGTAGTAGTTTGGAGGAATCAGAATCTCTCCAAACTATAGACAAGAGATTAGCCTACGCCCTAAAGGAATAACATGAATGGTATTTCTGCTGAATTGGCTACTCTGATATTAGTAAGTCACAGTGAAACGTTGTCAATAGAGGCGTCCCTTCATGCTGTGTTTGTTGTTGCTAGCTTAACCTAGTTAGAATGAGTTATGGGAAGGAATCTATTGTCAGCGAAGAAGGATGCAAAAAACAATGTAAGAGGAGAAACAAGAGGCACAGTGAGTGCTGCATTATAGGATGAGATGAAGGACTACTTATTTACTCACACAAAGATCGACTTGAGACTATATCCTTGTTCGAATCAAGAAATGGTTTCATTTTTATTCTATTCACAGTGTGTGAAAGTTATGTACAGCAGAGCTATTGCCGATTGTATTGTTGTTGTAGGGAAGCCTTAAGAGAATAGAGGTCAGTAAAATCAAAGAGGACCTCTGTGTCTGTGTGTGTGTGTGTGTGTGTTCGTCAAATTACAGTAGCTCATTCACTAAAACTGTGCTAAATCTTGCTAAGCTGGAGTTTGTCTAAATGTCAGAATAGGCTATGATGTACTGTATACTATCAGGGCGTACCTCATGAACCAGTTTCCCTCGTCTAATGCTTATTAATAATATTATCACTGTATTATTATCATTTTTCATGGATATTACGGAAACAGCCCGCACTCATATTCACTACCTACTTTTAAAATAAATAAAAATTATGAGCTCCCCCAACAAGCAACACATCCGCATCTAGGTTTTTTCATATCAATTGTTGAAGAAAATAATTTTCAATATATATGGAATCGAAAGACATTTGCCAGCCATAACATACAACATTCATTATAATCACATTATTAAAATAAATAGCAAGCCGTATATAATTATGCGTACAATCATAATCATAATTAATCAGCATAATAAAAAAGTCTATAATTACAGTTGACAGTTCTCTTTGACATTAAGGATGTGGCGATAACCCGGCGCCTTATCATATCTCCTTATCAGTCTGGGGTTAAGTTCCATACATCACAGTCTTTCCACCCCGCCCTTCAGGTCCTCTTGGCGTAACAGTAAGATCAACGAGATATGGTATAACTATATATCACGCTTCATGTATAGTCAACACCAAAAGTCCTGTCGCCAGTCCTATCAGATGGTGCTAATTATGATGTACAGTCACGAGCCACAATAAGTATCCACCCTGGTCTGTTTTGAATAGCCTGACTGAGTAGGCTATTAAACCATATGTGCGCAAATTCAGTTAAGGGACCCCGTGATGTAGTCAGAAAATTGGAGGTAAACGAGTCCTTCAAATATTGCCACGAAACACCACCTATATGGAAGAAGTTCTTTTCGTGGTAGTCAGGAGAAATCACAAGCCTCCAATTCTCATACACGATCACAGGGTCCTTAATACAGTACAGTCACGAGCCACAATAAGTATCCATCCAGTTCGGCTTTGAATAGCCTGATAGAGTAGGCTATTAAACCATGTACCGGTATGTGCAAATTCAGTTAATACAGTACAGTCACGAGCCACAATAAGTATCCATCCAGTTCAGCGTTGAATAGCCTGATAGAGTAGGTTATTAAACCATGTATGTGCAAATTCAGTTAATACAGTATGACTCATGGGAACTAGTCAGCTGTGATCTAGTGAATCATCAGGGAATGTATACTCCTTAACCAGAAAAGACTCTCAACACATGAACGATACAACACAGAGGAGTAGGAATAAGTAGTGTCCAAGCAGTCACAGGCATAAACTTTCCTCAATCCTATAGCACGACTAAGCACGTAAACATGGGCCAGCTGATTGACTACAGAGCTGCATTCTGAGTCAACTAGCAAAGCTAAATCAAACCTAACCCTGTCTAGACAGATCTCAACTCATGGCATTTATATTGAAGATTAACAGAGAATTTCTGTTGTCGTCTTTACCCGAGGCTCAGTCAAGTCCTAACCTACTGATGAACAGGACCAGCCAACCAGCCCAGACCAGTCCTGCTACTACAATAAAGAACAAAGATTCACCTACAAATGCGACAGGATGGAAAACTGGACACCAACCACATCTGAGCCAACTTTAACTAACTTTACTAAACACACGCAACTCTAACCACACCTGAATTAACTTGAACTAACTTTACTAAACACAAGCAACTCTATCCACACCTGAGTTAACTTGAACTAACTTTACTAAACACATGCAACTTGAACCACACCTAAGCCCACTTGAACCAACTTTACTAAACACATACATATAGGTTTATACATTTTTGTCCCCAGCTATGCTATCACACCTTAGTCACACCTTACACACGTTCTCATTTTTCTTTAGGCACACAACTAATATATGATAAACTGACAGAATGCATGCGACAACATATACTGTACTGTACATCAATGTCAGACTGTGTGTATAGGCACAG
Organism: Petrolisthes cinctipes; assembly: GCA_033782935.1. Taxonomy (NCBI): domain Eukaryota; kingdom Metazoa; phylum Arthropoda; class Malacostraca; order Decapoda; family Porcellanidae; genus Petrolisthes; species Petrolisthes cinctipes. Next base: position 122,238 of record JAWQEG010000641.1, read on the forward strand.
TCTCGAGCATAATAAGGATGAAAGACGCTACTGAGCAATGATGTGTTTTAACCCGTGTGTCTGTTTGTTTACGAGTGTCTTGGGTGGTTGGTTAGGCTAGTTAGCAACGTTACAGTTACTTGAAAAAACTATATATGGATTTCCTTGTGAGTCTTCTTCCCCACTCACCAACACCTATTTGCCGATTTGTTTAACTTGATCTTCCCATGTTAATGAATGAAAACAATAGCTACGAAAAAATAGTAGTAAAAAAAATTTCACTCCCATTAGCCTATATAAATGCACAAACTGTCAATCTCAAGACATAAGTTTACAAAATATATCTCATTATAGAAGAATATAAAAACCTCACCCTCATCATGTTCCGAAGCACACACACACTTTAAGGACCCTGTGATCGTTTATGAGACATGGTGACTTCTGATTCCTCCTAACTATGCCACGAAACAAGATCATTCCATATAGGTGTTGTTTCGTGGCAATGTTTGAAGGATTCGCTAACCTCCAATCTTTTTACTACATCACGTGGGTCCTTAATCCATCTTGGACGGCAGGGTGGAATATGTTTTTGATATACTGGAGGCACCTGATTCCACCAAGAGATGCAAAGAAACAGACCAATTCAAATATAATAGGTTAGCCTGTTGCTTGAAATAGACTGGTGGAAATTCTTGCTTTTCAATAGGCTATGCCCACAAAATATTATAACCTCTATATGGGGATAGTATGCTTTTGATTCCTCCAAAGTATGCCAGGAAACAGGACCAGATAAACAAAAATAATGGTGGCCTGTTGCTTGAAATACTTTGGAGGAATCAGTTGCTGCAGATTCACCAACACTGTACTCCCCCCTTAAAGATACTGAAGTCACCATCTTGTTAGACACAAACACGTCTCACGATGACTTGAGGAGAATACATTTATGCAAACAATCTAAATTAATACCAGTCAGTCACCCTCCCCTCCTCCAAACACACACATACACATTCATATCTTACTCACTTGTTCAAATATTACCACATACGCACACATGTAGAACTCTCTTATTGATTACTGGGAAGCTAACAACGAATATTAAGTTACCGTTGTGTTTGGATTATATATATATTTTTTGCTTTACCTGTGAATATAAGACTAATAATGATGGGTGAGCAGACTACTACTCCACTCAGGACAAGGTACACTCGCAATCCAAAATTTGTATCCAGGTCTTGTAAATCTTTATCGTAACTTTAACTGTCTTGAGTTGCATTACACTTACCGATAGAGTCGAGAAATTAAATGAGCAGGAAATAATAATAATAATAATAATAATAATAATAATAATAATAACAACAACAATAAAAATGGAGTATAGACAGCACCACAATAAAGGACTCAGACAGACAACCTGGTTCTTACTATAACCCCAAGGCAACTCCCATTAAGCTTCGTTCATATGATGGAGATTTTACATTTGACGCCTGGTGGTACGAGTATAGGTAGGTAGGTAGGTAGGTTGGGAGGTAGGTCGGATGGGAGGTAGGTTGGGAGGGAGGTAGGTTGGGAGGTAGGTCGTATGGGAGGTAGGTTGGTAGGTAGGTAGGTAGATAGGTAGGTAAGTAAGTTAGTTGGTTGGTTGGTTGGTTGGTTGGTTGGTTGGTAGGTAGGTAGGTAGGTAGGTAGGTAAGTAAGTTGGTAGGTAGGTAGGTATGTAGGTAGGTAGGTATGTAGGTAGGTATGTAGGTAGGTAGGTATGTAGGTAGGTATGTAGGTAAGTAAGTTGGTACGTAGGTAGGTAAGTAAGTTGGTACGTAGGTAGGTAAGTAAGTTGGTACGTAGGTAGGTAAGTTGGTACGTAGGTAGGTAAGTAAGTAAGTTGGTACGTAGGTAGGTAGGTAAGTTGGTACGTAGGTAGGTAGGTAAGTAAGTTGGTAGGTAGGTAAGTAAGTTGGTAGGTAGGTAGGTAAGTAAGTTGGTAGGTAGGTAGGTAAGTAAGTTGGTAGGTAGGTAGGTAAGTAAGTTGGTAGGTAGGTAAGTAAGTTGGTAGGTAGGTAGGTAAGTAAGTTGGTAGGTAGGTAGGTAGGTAAGTAAGTTGGTAGGTAGGTAGGTAGGTAGGTAGGTAAGTAAGTTGGTAGGTAGGTAGGTAGGTAAGTAAGTTGGTAGGTAGGTAGGTAAGAAAGTTGGTTGGGAGGTAGGTAAGTAAGTTGGTTGGGAGGTAGGGAGGTAAGTTGGTTGGGAGTACGTAGGGAGGTAAGTTGGTTGGGAGGTTGGGAGGTAGGGAGGTAAGTTGGTAGGTGGGTAGGTAGGTTGGAAGGTGGGTAGGTAAGTTGGTAGGTGGGTAGGTAAGTTGGTAGGTGGGTAGGTAAGTAAGTTAGTTGGGAGGAAGGTCGGTAATTTGGTTGGGAGGTAGGTAGGTAGGTAGGTAAGTTGGTAGGTAGGTAGACTCGTTTTTATTTAAGTGCAAGTTCATGTGTTGTGTGACTGTTTAAAAGGAGGATTTGTGGTAAGCATAGAACACTGATTCCTCCAAATTCTGCCATACAACAGTCTCTTCGTATGATATCAGGGGATGAGTGTTTATTAGCAGAAATTGGAGAGTTAAGAAGTTTCCTATTTTCTCAGCAACCGACTACTTCCCTGTTGATGAATCTGGAGCAAATTATTCCTCCAAACTAGTTCAGGCAACAGGCCACCATAATTATTGCTAATCTGGTCCTGTTTCTAGTCATACTTTGGAGGAATCACGGCGCTCCAATGTACCCAAAGTATACTATCCCCTTAAGGTTTCGGATCAAATGTGTTCAGATTTGTCGGTGAGTTTGGACGCTGTTAATTTTCACCACCCAGTACACATTGGACATTGGTATTGCTACTGCTACTCGGCCTCCTTCAACAGATCTTTCTCACAGTCAACCAAGTTCAACAACCTTACACCCCGTCAAGCAGGCATATTGTATGTACACAATGAGCTCTGCTGTGTGTGTGTGTGGGTGGGTGGTTGTTTCTAGTAGGCTACGTCGGCATAATACGTCACATGACCAAGACAAGAGTAGACATTTCTTTTTATACAGCTATAATATACAGCTTAACTTCACGGTAACTTACGAAGTTCATTCACAGTCACAGTCCTGCATCACCTTCGAATGAAACGGCCTCGAAAAATGATGTGCAACTATAGATGTTGGTATCTGTAATATTTAAGTTCCATTTAAGTGGCTCACTTTCATTCACATGTTGCAGGACTTTTGACCGTGACTGCACGTTCCAACACTATCTTGCCTCCTGCAGGGTTGATTGCTGTGGGAGGGGAAAGTATGGAAACAGTGGCGAAACATTATAAACACCGAGTCGTCCTAACAATAAATATCTTTTACGTGTTTGTACAGACACTTTCCTTGGATAGACTATGACTAGGAATGCGAGCCTAATTATGGTGTTTGTGTAAGTAGAGATTTTCCTTAGATAGACTATGCGAGCCTGATTAATGTGTTTGTGTAGCCTAGGTAGAGACTTTCCTTGGATAGATTATGACAAATGGTGGAATGCTAGTCTAATGAATCTTCAGTTGGCACTTTACGGATTAGGCTATGGATATCACCCCTGAAGGACTCCCTAAAGCAGCTGTTGTTGTGATCCCGTTTACAGAACCCCCAACTGGTTCCATCCGCTCCAGGTTAGAAAGTATCTAGATAAAACTTGGATTGGGTGCAGGGAAAATCAACTCATGGATTCACTTCACCACTCGATGCATACAAGCTATTATATTGTACCCTTAATTAACCGTTAGAAGGAAAACAGAAAAGTAAAAGCATTTGTCAACACCAGCACGCAGAAGAGACCGAGGAGTTAAATTATTGGAATGAAATATTTAAAGACTGTAAACCGAAGAGATTGTCCAGTTAAATTTATGTACAGTTGGGGAACAAAGTATCTGGACACCGTTGACGGCTTCTGGTAACAATGTCAGTGATAAATACGTTAGTAATAAGCAAAATTTATTCATTACTACATAATAATAACTGATATTGGTTGACGTCGACCAACCAGACAGTGAAATAAAAGTAATCCTTCAATTCATAAAGACTTTCTCTCATTGATGTGTTTACTTTTGGGGATGTTGCCAGAAGCCGCCAACAGTGTTCATATATATTATTCCCCAACTGTACATCGTTTGTTGTTGTAAAATAGGATGGCTACTTATTTCTCCAAACTATACTACAAAATCAAATGTATTGCTCTAATAGTAAAGTTATCTGTTTCCTGGCATAGTCTGGAGGAATCAGCAGCACTCTCATTCACCAATTAGAATATCTCCCGCTTCACAGAGAGGCACGAGCAGAGAAAGCAAAGTGGTTAAGAAAGACAATGAGCGACCCAGGCCAAGTTTCTCCTCGACATGATATATATACAAGAGAGAAAAAAATCGAGTTCGTGGGATATAAAGTGTCAGTAATACCAAAGAAAAAGTTCACGCCGCCCTCACTGGTACCTAATTCACGAAGACCACGAGAAAAGGAAACAAATAATATGTACAGGCCTGAACGAAAGTTTGTCAGTCAGTCAGTCACGACAGACCTATTGAAGGGGAAAACCTCTTTTTGGTAAATTGGAGAGTTACTGATTCCTCCATTATATCCCAGGAAACAAATTTCATCAAAAGTTACAAATATGGGATCGGTTTCGTGGCATAGTTTGGTGAAATAAGTACCCATCTATTTCATCCAAAAGATAATAATGATCCTCTTATGGCACTAGGGCGATGTGTAGTTTAATGACTGGGTAACCAACACAACCCCCCTACGATAAACTTTGGCTTCAGACCAGGCTATATTTTTTCCCACTTTGTTTTTGGTGGGTGGGGGGAGCGTGAAAAAATCTGCTAAATGTATCATCACCATCCTATTTTGGGCGCCATCTCCACGAATCATTGGTCAATTTATTTATATACAGTGTATCCAGAAGTCCATTACAAGCTGTTCTGGATTTGAGTGTCGTCCTGCTTTTGTTTAGGCATGATCACGGTCCAGGGAATATTCCTGGATCATTGGCATGATAATTCCTGCTAACATACATAAGTGACTCGTGTTATGCTATAAATGGGACCTTATGCTGTGACCTTTGTATTCCTTTGACTAGTGATTCCTACAAACTATTCTAGAGAAGTCACCATTAAGGCTGCTATTGAAAGGGTAATAATTTTCCCACCATATTACAATAACACTATAGAGAACATACTATAATTTACGGTCAGTTGACTTGGTTGAGCGCCACGTGATTGTACAAACCTGTTACGAGGTGAGATGGTCGATGAACTCAAGTAGGCTACAGCTTCTTTACTTTCCCCACTACACCAAACCAAAGAAAGGTATTATTGCTAAACTTTTCCATGGGGACCTTGTTGTCCAAAATTTCTGGCTATATATTGTAACTGATACTATCACTGGAAACAAAGGAATGAACAATCCGAAGTCAAATTTTAGTGGCTGGACGAAAACCACATGAATGAACCGAATATTTACCACACAGAGAACGTACGAACAACCCTACACTTAATGGATTTTGTTGATGGTGACGCTGTATGTTGGCTGCTTGCCATTAACGAGATTCAGGTCCCCTCCCCCCTCAACACACACACACACACATACACTAGAGGGTACATTCTTGGTCCTAGGATTTATAATGTACACAAACATAATGTGACACCTACTTATCTGAATATTATACTAATAAAACAATCTGTTTATTGATCTATCTACCCTGGATGACAGACAATGAGATAAGGAGAAGAAAAAGTTAAAGGGATCATCACGATGCAAATTGTATACTACTACTAACCTTAATAAAATGCAATTTTCACTAATATCCCATCAGGTTTAACCATAATTGTGTTTACTGTATATAACATTCAAGTGTTGACGCTGTACGACACAAACAAAAAGTTGTCACATTACATTGAGATGCGGAAGTCAACAGACGAGTACACTGACCCTTCTCTTATATATATAATATAACTAATTTCCTTGACTGCTGATCTGTTTTGCAATTAAGATACAATTACCAAAGGCTAATTGATATATCCTACTAATTATCAATCCGGAATGTATGTGGGGGATGTGATCATACTGTATGTCGAGGATAACTCCTTTTGATTGAATTAATTAGCCTACTTGTCATATTATTCGTAACGGTACTTACACCGTAACGTTATTTCTAATTACCGGTACTTAAACTAAGAGGGGAAGGGAAAGTGTTTCACTCCCTCTTAGCCATCTCCAAGAAGAGGGAGTGAGAATCATTCATATGACATAATCACGAGTGTTAAATTTGAATGTTAATTAAATCACCGTTGTGTACGTTCTAGACCGGCATGTAAACTGTATATTAATATTTAACATGCAACCCTACTCCCAGGAAACAAAGCAATGATGATATAGTGGTGGTGGTGTAATGATCTGTGTTGGTGAAGAACAAACAAAACGGGAAAGCACAGCCAGTCACTCAGTCAGCCAAATTCAATGTCATCCACGGTCAATCAACTGGAAGTGTTAATTCTCCCACACCAAACGACACAAAGGAGAGACTGTTTTGGTAGCGAATTGCAGGTCTATTGATTCCTCCAAACTATACCACGAAACAGATTTCCTATTTGTAACAGTAAGGTCATCTGGTTCCTGGCAAAGTTTGGAAGAATCAATAGCCCTACAATTCACCCAAAATCGCTTAACTCTACTTTTTTCTACCTTCTTATTTTACCTAACCTCTATCCTTTCCTTTTCTCCCTCGGGTCGACTCTCCTTCCTTTCAACCCTTTCTCTTATAACGTTTCCTTCCAACCTTTTGTTTTTATATTGTACAGACACTCAATCATTCCTCTCTGTCTTTCCCTCCTTGTCCTCGTCACCTAGTTTTCTCTTCGTTCCTCACTTTCTTTCCTTCAGTACATCCTGGAGAAAAAGAGGAAGAGAGGAGGAAATGGGAAGACATAGGAAGAGGAGAAGGTGGGTGGAAGGACGGGAAAGAGGAGAAGGTGGGTGAAAGGAAGGGAAAGAGGAGAAGGTGGGTGGAAGGAAGGGAAAGAGGAGAAGGTGGGTGGAAGGAAGGGAAAGAGAAGGTAAGGTGGATACAGGGAAAGAGGAGAAGGGAAGGTGGAAGGAAGGGAAAGAGAGAGAGAGAGAGAGAGAGAGAGAGGAATATAGGGATAGGATATAGGAAGGATAGTAGTAGAAAAAGGTATGGGAAGAAGGTAGAAGGATGGGCAATTAAAGAAATATATAGGGAAATGGAATGAAGGATAACTACAATAAAAGAGGAAATATAAGAGAATAGGGGAAAAGGAAAGAAAGTGGGAGAAGAAAAGAAAGGGAGAGAGGAAAAAGAAAGGAAATGTGAAGAAAGAGGAAGGAAGAAAATGAAGAAAGAGGGCGAACTGGAATTCAAGAAAAAAAAATATAAATATGGACGAGATGTAAAAACAAGAGAAAGTACATACAAAAAAAGAAATTAAAATATTGGGAGAAAGAAGGAATGGGAATAAAAAACAAAATGACGAAAGAGTGAGAAAGAAGGAATAAGTACGAAAAACTAATTAACAAAAGAAGGAGAAGTAAGGGAACGAAAGAACAAAAATTAGGAATAAAGGTAAGAAGATGGAAGACACGGGGGAAGTTTATTATGACTCGAACGTGGTGGCGGGAAGGATGGGATGATGAATATAGGTTAAGGGTACACAGAATATATATAATGTTCAAGACAAAGCAGGAGATATATCAGCATAAATGAAGGGCAAGGGCAAAGGCAAACATGCACGGATCTCCATGCTTTATAGTCTGTGTCAAATTATATTCAAGCATGTAAGGATCTCCATGCTTTAGTCAGTGTCAAATTATTTTCAAGCCGAGTCCCGTGTCTACCATTTGTGGGTTAAGGGGATAGGTCTATACAGTGTTGGTAATTCAACAACTGATTATTCATCCAAACTATTCTAAGCAAAAGACCACCGTTATATTTGTTAATCTACATCTGTTTTCTGGCATAGCTTACTTTGGAGGAATATGCTAACCCTGAAGGGGATAGTATACTTTTGGTACATTAGTTCGCCTTCATTCCTCCAAGTATGCCAGGAAACATGACCATATTGATAAAAATAATGGCCTACTACTTGCAATAATCTGGAGGAATCAGGTGCTCCAGATTTAGCAACACAGGGGCTGACAGTAATAAAAGTGAAACAACATGAACGGAGTGGGTTGTGTGTCGAGAATAGCAGAGCACTTTCACTCAACTGCCGCATCATAGGTAAGGAAGGACCAGTGGACAACATTATAGGTATCAGCACTACAGGTTCACACATATAGCCCCAAGCCAAACCACTGTACGGTACCTTCACCAGCACTACCAACATCCACTATCACACCACCACTATATTAACAGATTTATTCAGCGCATTTATACTATAAGAATAACAGAATCTGTGTGAATCGATATTTTACACGTGCCAAGTGGGCCTCATCAACTAGTACCCCAAAGGGAGCTCACACATTAAAGTTTTGTTGAGTAAAGGCGACGTTGTTTCACGACTAACAAACTTTTGATCTTCTAAATTATATTCGAGAAAATTTTGAGAATGAGCCAATTTCCAAAAATCCCTCCAGAAAGAATTAAAAATGCACTTCACACTCACATACAATCTCCATACCCTACACAGGCTTCCATTATGGGGGAGACCACATCATAACAAAGGAAGAATATAGAGAAAAGAAAAGAGAAAATTAGTATAGCACATGTCCTACTTGGCTTAAGGGTCCCATCCGGCCCAGAGGAAATAAACCTGCTTTGAAATGGACGAAAAAGTTGTACGAGAGAAGAAACACGAGGCAGCTCATTTCACAGATAACATGCAGGTACAGTCATCACCAAAAGTCATGTCATCCATCACTCCCTGTCAGTCGGTGCTTGCTAATTATTTTGTTGTTGGGGATGCACAAAAATCACATGAATCTTGGGGTATAGTATAATCATAGACAGGTAGTAGTAAGTCTCGGCCATCTCTGAATATTGGACGTAGCCTAACCAACAGACAGAAGAGGCGACAGGACTTTTGGTGATGACTGTGCATACATATAACTTTGAGGGTGGGAGTGGGGCGCAGGGAAAGAAAGATGACTGAGTGAAGGGGTGGGATGGGTATAGGGATGAGGTGGTGGGATAGGGAGAGATGGGGAAGAATGAGGAGGTGGGATGGGCAGGGATGATGAGGTGGGATATAGGGAGAGATGAGAGGGTGGGATGGGGAGGAATGAGGGGGTGAGATGGGGAGGAATGAGGGGGTGGGATGGGGAGGGATGAGAGGGTGGGATGGGGAGAGATGAGAGGGTGGGATGGGGAGGGATGAGGTGGGAAGGTTCTAGGGATGAAGTGGGTGGGATAGGAGGGATCAGAGGGTGGGATGGGGAGGGATGAGGTGGGAAGGTACTAGGGATGAAGTGGGTGGGATAGGAGGGATCAGAGGGTGGGATGGGGAGGGATGAGGAGGTGGGAGGGTACTAGGGATGAAGTGGGTGGGATAGGGAGGGATGAGGCTGGTAGGTCAGGAGAGTATAGGCTAGGTATAGTGACCTGGATACCAGAGACGAAGGTGTGTGACCTATGAAGGAGATAGGTCACACACAACTGTTACTACATTCCCCAAAATAGGTGGTTAGGCTATGGAGCTAATTTATTTTTGATACATTAGAGTGCCTTGATTCCTCCAAAGTATGCAAGGAAACTGGGCTATCTAACCTAACTAATGGTGGTCTGTTGCTTGGAATAGTTTAGACTTTAGAGGAATTAGTTACTTCAGATTTACCAACACTGAACTACCGACATTTAAATTTATATCTTACATGAAAAGTTGCCAATGAGGTTTGTCACATTTCTTACCTTTTCGTGTTTATACAAAGGGAAAATATCATGTTGGTGATTTGGTGGTGGTTATTGATTCCTCCAAACCATGGTAGGGAGTAGGAAAAATAGACAATCCTAATATTAATAATGGGCAAGGGAATATGTTGGAAATGTGTAAGGTAACACACAAGTGCATTTTAGAACTTCCTCACGGTCAACACTTTCCCTCAACACCATCATTTTTCTACACGAATATAAATATGTATAACGGCAAGTTCTTAACTTTATAATCGCCTGGGAAGGGAGGACACACGCAAGGGATAACAATAGATCTGATTAGGACACATGAGGGAAAAGAGAAGTTAAGAGAGACAAACAAGAAAATTACAACAAAAATATTACACCAGTAGCAAGTGGGTCCTGGACTGCACATTAGGCACGGGAGAAGATAATACGCACATCCCAGGGACAAAAACACAAAGTTACACACAAGACACGAGAACAGGAAACATGGAGACAAAGCGATGGGACAACCTAGAAAAGAGACAAGCGAAAAGGAGCACAAATGCACAGAGAAAGTAGAAAACGAACGACAGGGAATAAAAGGACCCGTGGGTAAGGAGGAGCTTCGACAAGGCGTGTATAGGGTAAGGAACACAGACAACAACACGGGAGTGTAAATAAACGAACAATGGACCAAACTCTTTAGGGATGAAGGCAGCAGAGATGGATATGGGGGAGAGAGTTCCAAGAGGGGCTGAAGAAAGGAGGAAGGAGGAAAGCGAGGAAGGGAGATAGGGACAGTGGTTGGGGGAGAGAGGAGCACAGTTGAAGTACAAGAAGAGAGGGACAGGTTTGGGGGTGATGGAGGAATGGAGTGACAGGGTTGGGAGGTTAGGGAGGGAGGGTGGAAGGCGGAAAAACAGAAAGAGAGGGAGGATATGAAGGGGGAAAGATTGAGTGGGATGGAAGAAAGGCAGAGTGGGAGGGAAAGGAAGACGGGAACACAGAAGATAAGGATGGGAGGGTAGAAGAGACAAGACTGTGTTAAGGAAAAGTCAGAGGAAGGGAAAGGAAGGAGGAAAGACAAAAATTGAATGAAGGAAGGGGAGATGAAGAGTGGAAGGAGAGGAGGAAGGGAGGGACAGGGCTGGGCTTAGGGTAGGTCAGAAAAGAACGGAGGAAAGAAGGAAGCACAGAGAGAAGGTGAGGAACTAGGAAGAGGAGAGGAGGGGCAAAAACAGGAAAGAAAGAGTGAGGAGACGAGAATAGAAGTGAGGGACAGTGCTTGGCTAAGGAAGGGAAGGGATAGGAAGGGAAGGGCCGAGCTAGGAGGGGGCAGGGTAAGGGGACGGGAAGGGAAAAGAAGAGAACGACAGCAAAGGGAGGTGGCAGGGTAAGGAAATAGGAAGGGGGGAAGGGAAGGACAGGAAAAGGTGGGGCAGGACCGAGCAAGGAGGGAGGAGGGGTGAGGGGAATGGAGGGGCGATATACGGTATAGCTGGTGCGAGTACATTGACCTTGCCACACACTCCCTCTCAACTTGACCTCCTTTGCCAGATTTCACCTCTCTTTCCGTTGGCGCGCCACGGGCAGACTGGCTGGGGGAGGAAGAGGGGAGAGGAAAACGGAGGAAAAAGCTGGGAAGGAGAAAGGGAGGAATAATGGGGAGGGAAAAGAGGAGGAATAAGGGAGGAAGAAAGGTAAAAGTAATGGGGGAGGGAATAAGGGGGAAGGAGAAAGGGAGGAAATAAGGGGAAGGAGAAAGGGAAATGAAGGGGAAGGAGAAAGGGAAATGAGGGGGAAGGAGAAAGGGAGGAAATGAGGGGGAAGGAGAAAGGGAGGAAATGAGGGGGAAGGAGAAAGGGAGGAAATGAGGGGGAAGGAGAAAGGGAGGAAATGAGGGGGAAGGAGAAAGGGAGGAAATGAGGGGGAAGGAGAAAGGGAGGAAAATTGGGAGGGAGAAAGGGAGGAAAATTGGGAGGGAGAAAGGGAGGAAAATTGGGAGGGAGAAAGGGAGGAAAATTGGGAGGGAGAAAGGGAGGAAAATTGGGGGTGGGATTAAGAGAGGGAAAGGGGGGAAGGAGAAAAGGAAGAAATACGAGGGAGGATAAATGGGTTTGAAAAAATGTTGAAGGGAGAAATTGTGGAAAAAATGGGGGAGGGTGGAAGGGTGGACAATCATGGCGTACGGGAAGGGAATCTGTTTGGTTTGCATATGTTAAGGGGGTTTATAGCACATTGTTTTGGGTGGAAAATCTGGGACAAATGATTCCTCAAAACCATTCCAGGCAACAGGATACCATTATTTTTCTTCATCTGGGTCTGTTTCCTAGCATACTTTGGAGGAATCAAGGCACTCAAGCCTATCAAAAGTATACCATCTCGTTAAGTACCATACCGTAACTATAATGAAGGTCCCAAAGATGCAGTAGTGAATCATCATTAGTAAATGCTCCTCCTCCTCCTCCTCCTCAATGAGGTTTCCAGTTTACATCTTGCTCCGTTCCAAGGCATTTCCTGTTATGAAACTGACCACCCCCAATATCACCTTCAAGTTCGTTCACCTTATATAATTATATCCTTGTGGTCATTCACCTGCGAACATTTCAAGTTCCTGTATACATGCACAGTCAATATTTACCCTCCCGTCCACTCATGCACCCCCCACAACCACCACCCACCTGACCCTGTGCGTGTACTTGGGTCAGGTTGGGTCAAGCTAGCAGAGACCGTAATGCAAACTCTTCGAGTCACCCATTCTTCTTAATAGTATTGCTGCCTCCAGTTGTACTCTCAGTTCGCTGCATGCTTTCAGACTTAAATGGTTTATCTGCGCAAGTCGGGCATAATAATGGCTAATATCCACTCAATGTAAACAGTGAAAAGGTTCGCATCCTTCCATAAACAATCTTTTACAAGGAGTACAGTAAGCCTACTCTCCTATCGACATTCTGGTGAACTATTTATTCCTCTTACAAATAAAAAAAACTACTATACCTACCCGTATACCATACTAATAACATAAATACAATTATAATAAAAATAAGAACGAATGAATGCACGTTCTCTGTAAGTTACATGAAGGGAAACTGAAACAAACTTCCTCGGGTTACACGCTATACACATTACCATACACCTAAAACTGCTGGCACGGACATATTCGGAAGGTGGCGCCTCTTGTCATGATTATATACGTGACGGTGAACATAACGTAATCTGGTTACTGTCTGTTGTCAACATGTCATGTGGTCACTGGTGTGCTGGGCGTGAAAGAGGGACAATTGCGTAGTAACTAGAGTTTTTCTGAATAGCGGAAAATCTAAGATAAATAACTTGTTGTATTACTAGATTCTCTCCTTCCGTTGGAAATGGTTGCCTTATGGTATGAAGAAATCAATGAATGGCACAGGTGTAAATTCAGAACTAGGCTAAGGTGAAAGACCTCCACAGGTGGCTCTACTATAGCGCTTACGACAGGAATGCTCAGTAATTTGTTTGTGTGATATGCTTGTCAATAACAGCTTGAAGGTATGTATGAAAAAGACAATGGCACATGTGTGAGTTCAGAACTAAACTATAGGTCAACGAACGACGTCCAAATGTGTCTCGGGTTCAAATATGTTGAACAAAACTCCTGACACCAACTGGACACTGCAATTGAAAATGACGTTCTGACGCATAAAGGAAATCGATTAATGGGTTGGATGACCAGCTTCCTTCCTACCTCTCCTCTCCCTCCAGCCAGCAATCTTCAAATGGCCAAATGGGCTGGTTTCATAGTGACTTATGACTGAATTGAGAGAGAGAGAGAGCTCATCCATTCATACTGTTCAAATTAGTCTTTGTTTTTCAAGCGTATAGCCTAAGTTCCCAATGTAATTTCCAATGTTCTATTCCAGTGTTCCATAAATCAATGTCATCACTCCACACTTTACTGATAGGTGTTATCAATGCAAAAAAATCTATTATGTGATCTATTATCTTATCAGGGTACCTCTAATCAATCACTGATATTATACCACAAGGATACTGGTATGGTGCCTATCCATCATTAAATTTTATGGAGGAGGAAATTTCGAATGTCTCAAATTCACCTGAAGATTTAATAATAATAATAATAATAATAATAATAATAATATTATTATTATTATTGTTATTAACAATAATAATAATATTAAGCGACAAAATGTACATGATGTAGTCCTCAAAACTTGTAATAGAATGATGACTGGTCCCATCGAATATGGCTTGGTTAAAATACAATGATTTTTTTTTTTTTCTTGCCTCCACTAGAGACAGCCTCCACATGGTTTTCAAAAGGTTGCCAAAGATCAGTCCCCCAAGGCTGCCCTACAGCTAGTCCAAATTAGGTTAGGTCTGACTATGTAATTAGGTCTGTGGCATCTGACTATTTAATTAGGTCTGTGGCACTCATGGAGAATGTAAAGAAATGCCCCATATTTTTATGTGAAATCTCTTCAACCTTACTTTCATGCAATTGCCGGGTAGCCTATTCTAAATATTACCAATCAATTAGGATAAACATTTGCCTAAACCTGAATCATAAGAAAGATCAGAAGCAGAGTACTACATTTAATAATTCAACATCAATCAATACACTGCCATTAGCCAACTGGTTATTATCACTGACTGGGGTAGTTCAATGATAGGTTAGGTTAATGGTAATCTATAGGCTTCCATTACCACTCCCAATGACGATAATGATATGGTCAATAGTAGCAATATTAGGATATTGTTTAGGTTAATTAATGGCACCTAAAGTTCACAATACAGTACAATGACCCAACTGTAAATAATAATAATGTAGTTTATAAGACAATAATGTTGGTCTAACATTTGAATTAGCATTTTATAGGACAGCAGTATTAGTATAATGATTAAAGTATGTGTAGTTTAAATTAGACATCAACAGAGAAGTGCAAACAAACGTCAGATATGATAACCCCGGTGTTATGAACCAGTCAAGTTATTAGGATATTATAGTCACGTTATCAGTTACAGTAATCTCAATTCACTTAACTTCTTTGCCACTATATATTTCGGTCACCAAATACCATAAAAAATCAACTATATTATGTTAATTATGAGGTACTATAGCCGGGGTGAGGTGGCATGACTTTCTCAGCAATTGGAATGCTCCAGATTCCTCCAACCTGTGCCAGGAAACGATGCACCATGCACGTACTGCCCGTTTCGCCACACACTCTGGAGGAATCAGTTGTCTCCAACATAATATCCACACAACATTATAGACAAGTCAGCCGGTACCCCTGATAAGACACTCATTTCACGGATACTCACTAACGAATATTCTGAAGTCGAAGGTGTTTGAGATTCCCTTCTCTAGCGTAGTGGTAGCCATGCCTTGAGTCACTTCTGGAATGTAGGGAGAGGTCTTTAACCGCTTAGGGGATGAAATTTTGAAGATTGAAGTGGCCGGCAGCCGGAGCAGCGATCGAGTGACTGGTGTCAACACGCGGGACATTACGACGGCCAGCGCCATCTAGGAACAACAAATGGTCTCATCTCCTTCTCACTCACCCGCCACCTTTAAAATTCATGGAGGTATTTCTGTGTAACATCTTGCCCTTTCATTTATAAATTTAAAGAAATTTTGGTAAATATTGAAAGAATTACCGTTATTATACCGAAGTGTTTAAGTTGTTTTTAAGAAATGTCTGGATTAGTGATAATTGCAATTAATTTTTAAAGAAAATATTGAAAACATATCTGTTTGCTAGTTACGACATGGATATGAACATTAGAAGTGACTATAGTGTTAAATAATATTGAGGGAAGCCCTGCGGAGCACCATCTGCTGGTGGAGCGGGGCATAGAATATCTAACAAGTAACAAGAATATTTTGGGTTGTTTCCTTCAGTTTTGGCCATACTTTTAACTGAGCCATTTCCTTATTTTATCATGAGCAACACTGTAAATAACATTAAATCTTGGTTTGTTTTTAATATAACAACCACCACTACACTTTAGGTCAGTTTCTCTGTTCTATGGTAAACATTACAGATGGTCATTCTGGAGTGAACTGCCCAGGGGGGCTGACTTTATTTGGTATTTATTGAAAGAATTACCGTTTTGTAGCAGTGTTGCCAGACCCGGCTAGGTCCTAGTATTTTGCCCCGGTCATTTCCTGTACTTTACCACGGTTATTTCCCGGTAGTTTGCCCAGGTTAAGTCCCGGTAGTTTGCCCAGATTAGGTCCTGGTAGTCTGCTGTGGTCTAGGTTAGGTTAGGTAAGGTCAGGCTTATTTCAAAATGTCCCATTTGAATATGGGGCATTTGCGGAGGAAATGCCATAGAAGAAAATAGTCTTAGAATGGACTAAATAAGTGGGTAATGAAGCTTAGAATAACCATACATGATAACGGCAATTCTTCCAATATTTACCCTATACTCTCTGTGAATACTAGCCATCCCCCACAGGGCTAGAATAAAGATTGTTGTAGGATCTGGTCACTTTCTAATGGATTTGACGAGATCTACCCATAAGGATTAAAAATCCATGTGAGGTGTACTGGAACCAGAGGTTTTTTTTTTCCCGTTGTGTTGACCGCCAGCACACGGGGATGCAATATCCCTTTGCATGCGGCAGTCTAAACTCCCTCCCGCTTTATGGTCCCTTCTGGACTTTTGTTGTAACATGGACTTGGGCCCACAGTACTGGCTGTGGGATCAAAGACCTTCCTCCCAGTCTCCCTGGTGGTTGGATGCCCCCAGACTCCCTGGTCCAGTAAGCTCTGGTCCCATTTCCCTGGGATGTGCTTTGGTAGCCCAGGCATATAGGGCCAGCCCTTTCTTCATTTTAATTTGTACCGGGGGTCTGTGGGGCAGGAGGCCATTCTGTCCCAGGAGAACATCAACAATAACTCTGGAGTGATTCTATCATTCAAGTAACAACTGATAAGTCTACAGTATAAGCAGAATCACTTGGATTTTTTATTTCATAATTGCCTACTCAACAAACATGCTGCATTGCACTTATTAAATCTATGCCAAAATTTAGGATCTTTGCCATATTTGTGATAGCCCATAAATAATCATATCAGCATCCTTCCCATGGTGAGGAAAACTGGGAATTAACCAAACTAAAACTACATTAAAGTGGAGTAACCATCTTCAAAAAGGTACTTGAGAGTTTTATCCTCTGGGGTCTGAATTTTTCCTATGACAAGTACAACTGTCTGAAATTAACCAGAGATTAAAAAAAAAAAAAAAAAAATGATAATATTTCTCATCTCTTTGCTCTACTTATTGAAAGAATAGTTATCTATATGAGTATATTAACTAAATTCTACTCACAATAATGTACAAAGTTTGTGGAGAAAAATGGCTAATAATTAAACTTACATGCATGGAAAATAAGATAAACTTAGAATTTAGTATGTATTTCAGTAATGATTTGGCTATACAGTATTATAATACCCAAACAATGGTACAGGTATGTACAATATCATATTGTACAGTAAATTTTTTTTTTGCTTACTTAGCAATTTGGCAATAACTTCAAACAAAAATATCACAGAATTGTACAGGAACATACTCCCTGATAAGCAGTAAGCAGACTTGATTTGGATATCCAATGCAATGACAGACGATGATGAAACAGGAATACCCACCAATAATACTTATTTTTCTTTGATTACAAAATTTAGTTTCCAACATTTTTACACCACAATAAAAATAACATAAATAAATAAATAAATCCTGCTGTACTCACTCATGGGTAAACTATACAGTATTTTGTTACTGTACATCTAGATAGACTTGAGAATTATGAAAAGTCCAGTTAACTCATATGTCCAGTTCAGTGATGTTCAAACATAACTGTGGTGAGAGAATACAAAGGGAGCTAAAATATGCATACAGTACATGATTGGAAATTAGTACAGTATTGCATTTTGCTAACCCCTGGATGTGGGGTTTCTGTCTTGTAATTCATCTGGCACTTGTTTAAATTTATCGTAGGAGATTTCAGCTGTTGCTAAATGGTTTATGTAAATAGTCTTTAACCTGTGGACTATGAATTATTTATTTGTGATGAATATTGTTATGAAGAAAAATAAGAACTAATTAGTCTGTTTACGTATTAATGACTACACTACATCTAGTAAAAAATGGTTTCAACAGAGGTTCAGCCACCTTAAAGAGATTGCTGAATGAGAATTTTCCTCATCAACGGAGTACTGTACAGTAGTTGCACTGGTGACAATTAGCAACCACATTACAATACAGTATTTTCATTGCTATAGAATATGTTATCTAATTAACACCCTATGTAGGGTAACAGGATATATAGATTACCGTACTGAAACTAATGCAACATACATGAATACTGCATTCTTCACAGAGAAGCAAATAATATGCAAGAGTTCTAATATCCTAAAACAAATGGAGTCTTTTTAGCAAAGAACATCTTATTCTTTGAGTGAACAGTAAAGAAGGCATTAACTGTATTAATTACAGTACTCCTTTTCCCCATCCAGTCTACATATAGCCTAGTATAATTTTAAAATGCACAGCATTCAAACATTCACAGTATGCTGTGCATTGCCAGTGCACTAGGTATACTGATAAGTTATCATAATCCCTCCTTCAAGCATTCTGCTACATACTGTCAATGAACTACTCTTTGCCACCAGAGATCAATATTTCCTGTTGAACAGTCAGGCAAATGAGTAATGTTAATTTAAAGCTATTTACTTCAACCAGGAATTCAATTGGAACCTTCCAATGCAATGCTAAGGATGCAGAAGTTTTTCATCACATCTGCTGGTCTCGGGTTAGTTTCTGGATGGGGAAACTTGTTCATATTCATTCCTGCTGGTTTATCTGCTTTTTGGTGTTGACTTTCTTAGTTTTGTCCACATAAAATTTGTCCTGCAGAAATCCAGTCTGAGAAGATGCTATGTATCAAAATTTGAATTAAAGTTACTGAGGTCAGACACTTTATATTTGGCTGTGAAACACAACAAAATATATGTAATGTCAAGTACTGTATATGGTTTTATGATTATGTCAGGGGAACACCCAAGCAATTCTCAGATGGCAGTAGTTCACTTTAATCTCACTCTTCTTTGACTCTAATGTTTAATGCATAGAATCCCAATCACATTGTGTTTGCCACCTCATTACAAAATTTTATGTTAAAATGCATGAACAGTACAGTACACCCTCATCTGTCATCTTCATCCAAAATAATTCTCATTTTTCACATCCTCAAGAGTCTCTCATTGAACAGCCAGCACAATACAGTAGCAAGATATCACGTCCAAAAGAAATACCATAAGTTTACCACGTCAACTATTACCTTTTTTAACACATTTCAAGGATACAGCGTATCAAAAAAATATGCTGTTAAGTTAGGTACTGTACATTCATTAATAAAACAAATAAATACTCTTAAACCTATAGCTAGCAACTGATATTATCCCCTGAACTTAACTCAGCCTTGAAAAGTTTGAGCTTCTTAAAGTGCCGGGAGATCTCTTCCTTCGGGTAAGGTTTTGTAACGAGGCAGGTTGGGAAGTCCTCTGGCTGCTCTATCCATAATTTGTGGTCCACAGAGGCCTCCTTCAGTTTCTGGGATAAGTTGCATAGCTTTGTTTCACTCTCAACTCCAAGAACAACCTTGTGAATAGAAAGAAACTAATTAACTTTGGTCTGGATACAACAGGGAGTCTCTGGCTTAACCTATAGTTGTACTGTACTTATGAATGAAGCTAACAGAAAAAATCCTAAAAGTAATTGATGAACCAGAATGATATGGTGGAGGATATGGTAGAAATGCATTCTAACTAGCTCAGTATTACAGATCATTTACACCTCTGAATTTATTGGAGAAACTCTACTCTACCATTTATACTATCATCAGTGACATTCACAAAGCAAATCCTATTGTCCTAATATATGCTCATATATTTTTTTAACCATATTGATGTTTTAAAGGATGTTCAAACTAGTGGTGCCAATTCACAAGAAAGGGAAAAAATGTGGATTTGGGAGTTCGGAAGGAGATGGCCATTTTAAAAAGTTCTTTTGGTGCTGCAACGCTGTAGAAGCAATTACTGTAGTTGTGTTGGATGAGATTGGCCTATACACAACTCACCTTGTGCATGTTGTCAAGGTCTGCCAGGTAGCGTTGAGTGTTGTCATCTTGGTGGTAAAGGTGTGTAACAGCAGTGGTTGCATGACAGGCCTGGGCAATCACTGCACCTACAGGCCAACTCAGGCTGGTCAGCAAGTCAGTTCGCACCACCACATACTGCACAAGACCAGCAACTATCCCAGACATCTCACTTTTAGGCTCTTACAAGGTTTCTCTCATTCATTCCTAATGAAAAGATAATAATTTGAAAAATTAAAAAGGTTATACTATTATTATATATAAAACAAACAAACAGCTCCAAGGGATTAAATAATTTGCCTCTCCCATAATCTATTAGTTTACAATACAGTATCGAAAATTTCAAGTGACAGCAATACCCAAAGTAAAATTCAAATATTGCCAGATCCTAGGTTATCAAAAATTAGTGATTATTCCTGCAGTTACTGTACTATGTTTATCATGTCAGGAGCTGAAGCTATTCCTTCCCCTAAATGGGTGATTATGTCGTACAAGCTGTCCCTCGCTCCACCATCAAATCAGATTACATACATTAAAAGCTTGGTTGTTACTATGAAATGGGTTAATTTAGTAGTAGTGTAAAGACTGTGTGCCGTGTGGAGATCCTAAGCCTTGGCAGAGTTGTACCATTGTACTGGCAATTAGAATTCCTAATCAGCTATATATCATGCCTGCATGTGGCACACAACTCAGCCCTTTCTCCTAAACTCATGTATCTCCTTTACACATTTTCCAAAGATGGCCTGGTGTGCCAGCAGCTTTCAACTACCCTCATTTATAAATAACTTCCCTAAACTTTCCTCAAGCCATATAAATATGTAATGGGGTAGTCAACTAGGTGAGTGGGCCCAGTGGGGCTGATTTTATCCCGCACAGGACTAGAATAAAGATTGTTGTAGGATCTAGTCACTTTCTAGTGGATTTGACGAGATCTGCCCACATGGATTAAAAATCCACGTGAGGTGTACTGCAACCGGAGGCCTTTTTTTTCCCCCACTGCTGTGTGGACCGCCAGCACACGGGGATGCATTATCCTTTTGCGTGCAGCAGTGCAAACTCCCTCCTCCTTATGGTCCCTTCCTGGAAGGTGCGGCCCCACTTGTAGCTCTTGTGGTAACGTGGACTTGGGCCCACAGCACTGGCTGTGGGATCAAAGACCTTCCTCCCAATCTCCCTGGCAGTCGGAGGCCCCCAGACTCCCTGGTCCAGTAAGCTCTGGTCCCATATCCCTGGGATTTGTGCTTCGGTAGCCCAGGCATATAGGGCCAGCCCCTCCTTTATTTTAATTTGTTTTTTCACTGCGACCAGAGTGTACCAGGGGTCTGTGGGGCAGGAGGCCATTCTGCCCTGGGAGAACATCAACAACAACAACTAAGTGAGTGAACTAACGTTAGGTGAGTCACAGACTGAGCTAATATTGCGATTATCTGCGCCGGCGAACTACTTGTTAGGTTAGGTTGGGTTAGGTAGGGTTTGGTTACCTTTATCAATACTCAGTGGAATTATCTTGTGGAAATGTATTCTTTGCTAGATATTTAATTTTAAGATACAACATTTCTGTAGCGGAGGGACGAACTGAGGTCGGGCGGACAGTGTTACCAGATCCCCTTGGCAAAATTATGAGAGGTCCAGCAGGCAGTTGTGTACAATATGCCTAACCCATCCAATCGGGATATTTTAAGATCCTATCCACAGGATCTATTTCATTTTTAAAGGTCCCGAAGGACATTAAGTTAGGTCCCGAAGGTAACAACAGTCTAGGTTAGATTAGGTACGTCAGGTTATTTCGTCTGGTCAAAAAATTATTTATCCCAATTTTGAATTATTGAATTTTTCACTCAACTGGGCTATTAATTGAACATTCTTCATACGATTTCCCAAGTGTGGACAAAATTTGCCTAAAACATGGAAGTATTCCTGTATCTGGCAACACTGCACGCAGAGGCGGGAAGTCGGGTACCCGCTAGGAAAGCCGCACTCCCGTTTCAAAGTAAATACGGTATTAGTCAAGCGTTTGTCCATAATCACTCCCATTATTTTTTTTATGTCAAATATACTTCTAAATACATGTATGTCATTTCCTTATTGGGTATTTCCATCGCAAATGCATTAACATGAACCGTCGGTCCCAGTATAATATCAATTCAAGATGGCTGCCAAATGTTTACATCCAGGCCCCGTATTTTGCTAAGGTTAGGTTTTGGTAGTTTGCCACGGTCCTGATTAAGTTAGGTTAGGTCAGGTGAGGTCTACCTAATTCTATTTAATGCTTTGTAGTGTTTTTGAGACGAATCTAGTTCAAATATGGCGAAAATGAGGTGTTTTTGGAGATTGAGTTGGGGGAGGGGGGGTGATGTCTCCCAAAACATTAATCTGCGATGGTTGTGAACAATAAATTCGTTCAAAACACACTATAAAACATTGCATTCTCAAAACCTCGAGTCGAAAGCAGATTATGGACAAACGCTTGACTATTACCGTAAATACATACAAATGTTATTTGTGCTTTTTACATAATATAACAGTCTCCAAAATAAAAAGGGAATAGAAATGGGCGATTTCGGTGGACAGAGTGTGAAAATCGAGGACGCAGATAATCGCAATATTTACCCTATCCCTCGATCTACAATCCTTGCCATCTTTGGTTGGCAGCTGAGATCATGAATAAAAACATGGTATTTATTGAAAGAATTACCGTTTTGCAGCAGTGTTGACCGATCCGCCTGGGTCCCAGTATTTTGCCCCAGTCATTTATTGTATTTTATCACGATTATTTCCCGGTAGTTTGCCCAGGTTAGGTCCCGGTAGTCTGATGCGGTCTAGGTTAGGTTAGGTTAGGTCAGGTCAGGTCAGGTAAGGTCAGGCTAATTTCAAAATGCCCCATTTGAATATGCCCTATCTTGGAAATGGGGCATTTGCGGAGAAAATGCCATAGAAGAAAATAGTCTTAGAATGGTCTAAAATAGTGGGTAATGAAGGTAGAAAAACCGTACGCAATAACGGTAATTCATTCAATATTTACCAAAAACATCAACCAAAGCAGCTTATTCAGTCATATATTTGGATACCACAACTGCATACCAATGACAATATGAAAAAATCTAATAAAATGTGTAAATAATGAGCCTCACTAACTATATACACGAATCTGTTAAATTATAATATGACGTTACTGCAGATCAAATCCTCAAACACACATAGGCTAACCTACTGTATCTAGAGATTGGGACCTTCTGTATATTCTCATTATACACAAAAAACACACACTCCTTCACTAACACAACTCCTTTTTTGTATATTAGTATTGCCACACTGAATATGTATACCCTTACCCTGCCTTGAATAATCAGCAAACCAATGTAATCATCCACCAACCAACCAACACATGCACTCACTAATGTCACTAATTTATGTACTCAGTAGTCTCAGTGTTTGCAGTGAACACGAGCCTATTTATTTATAACAATAATAATAGCCTTATGATACACATTAAAGAACCTCGGGTACTAATAATTGCTGGTACCGGTATAATACTAACAGATAAAGCATGTATATATTATAGTGTTTCCTACTAAAGGGTCATGTTGATAAAGAAAGTATTATTAGTTTAGGGGAGACTGAAGAAGAAAAGAAACATGAAACGCTCTATAGTAGTCTCTATCTTTAGCTAAGCATTATTGGCAACTCAGCTGATCCACAAAGTCAGATAATAGATAAAGCATGTATAATATTACTAAAGGGTCACATTAATCAAGAAAGAATAAGTTAGTTTAGGGGGCTACTAAAAAAAGAACAGAAATAAGAAACTCTCTACTGTTACTACCATTAACTAAAGCATTATTGGCAACTCTGTACAACTCAGCTGATTGTACCACAAGGTCATCTCAGCATTTCCTACCAAGAGGGAGGATGGATACTCTGCTGGGGATGTTCAGTTATTGTAGGTGGAGTCATTGGAGAAGGGTGGTGTCTGGTATTAAAACAGTTGTATCCAGTGAATCTTTGGCTGTGAGAAGAATGAACACCAACGCCAGGAGTGACATTGATCTACACTATGAGGTGGGTATTTTTTATTTTAACTTTGACAGCATCGTGATAAAGATACAGATAAGAGGAGCGGTACACGTGGAACATATAAGTTCAAATTAATTAATTGTTGAATTGGATGGAACTTGTAATACAGACTTTGCCTAACAAATATGTAGATAAATTAATATCGCACTGGTATGGTGACGTTAGTATTGTTGATCTTTAATATATATTTAGTGCTGCGTAGTGGGGTAAGTGGGAAAAGGAAATGTATCAACGTTTGGTTACATGTCAGCTTGTTTGACTTAGTGGAAAATTCCTTTTGTTTAGTGCGACAGTTGCACCCACTTCTGTCACATGCTCATTGGAAACTGACATCTTGTTTGTAATTTGACTTTCTTGTTTGTAATTTATCATTACTTTATAATAAGTTTACTTAGCGTTAGCCGTAATGTGCTGATACTTACATAGACATTCATCAGACATGGCCCATGAAAGATAACAGTAACACAAGCTCTGCCAAATTTGGAGACATTTTGGATATACAGTAATTTGGGAGATTTAGGCCTATTTTGAGATTTTTTTTTTCTATTTAATTTTTTTTTCAATGTTCTCCAATGGGAATGGTACGTTTTGTTGCTTTGCCATTGTGGAAAATTCCTTTAGTTTTGAGAACCAGGTTTTTCCTTTCATTGTACAGTAATGTGGACACTGACTAATCTGATTGTAAGTTGTCTTTACTTTGAAAGTTAGTTTAATATAGGTATGGTGAAACCTATTTGAGCATTAATTCACTTGAAGGTTACAATGACTTGGTACTAATTAACTTGGGGAAATTTCCTCAGAGATTGGGAGATTCTGGTGTAGATGGGGAAATGAGAACTAATGCCTAACTTGAAATTTATCGCTGTGTATCATAATTTCTTAGGCTCATCTGCAGCGTCATGATTAACGGTCAAGACAATTCTGTTCATCAAAATTAGTTTAACTTACATGCATTAATTAATGTTGAACTGAAAGTTTTTGGTTCAGTTTGTGTGTGTGTTTGTTAGAAGGATTATGCAAAAGGTATGCATGAAAATTTATAGGATACATACTAAAGGTAAGCCTTGTTACTGGCAACAGGTGATTAGATAGATTTGTGGAGAGATCTACAGGACATTTTGATTCAGGAATGCTGTTATAGCACATAAACTTTACACTTTTATTATTATGATAAAGGGTGAATGAAATATGGGTGGATCTGAGCATAGACTTTCACAGCGTTGAAAGAGGTTTGTGGTCTTTGAAATATCTAGTTCTTGGTTTTGTGATGAATATAGAAAAAGCATTACTGCTTAATGCTTCCACATACCAAAAAGTTCTAAGCAGTCCCCTTTAAATTACTGTATTACTTGGTGTTGACACAATACAAAATTATTTTGATTATTTGTAATGAGACAATAACATAATGCTGTCATTTGAAAAATTATTGCAATACTGGTAATATTTTTGCCATTTTATGCTCTTTTTTTATGATTATTGACTAAATATGTTTCCATTTGTTGACACAGGACTCATACTCAACCTGACGTTGCCAACTATCCCAAATTGGTAATCATTACTTTAAAATATTTGAAAAGCAAGTGTGGCAATGTGAAACTGAACTCTCACTGGTGTAGGCTATCTGTTTGTAATCCTTTTTACTCTCACCCATAGGAAGCAGTACAGGCCCTCAACAGTTTGCAGACCAATGCTGCAGATTTACAACGTAAACGTCAAGATAGAGCATCCCTCATCGCACGAAATATATCTGGCACTGAAAGTTATCTGAAAAAAGTAGGGGTTTCATTAGGTGATCTGGATAAACTTTCAGTGATTCATGTAGCAGGTGAGTATAATACGTGTTAAATGATATAAGATTTGACTAAATATACAGACATGATCCACAATAAAATACTCACCACTTTAGACAAATAAGTGCAGTTGGGTGGGATAGCACCTCTCTGTAATCTAAGTACGAGCTGCAGGAATTTTATGACCTAGTGCAAGTGGAATTTTGTTATCTTCCTTTATCTTTGAGGGTCCTTTTCACCACCCTCATTTCATGCATTCTCTCTATATGACCTTATCAACGTAGAACACTTGCTTCCAGCATTTTATTAATTGATTTTCTCACAGTGAACTTTTCAGGGATTTCACTATTTTTTACCCTACAGGTTTCTGAGCTCCAAATGAACTTCTCAAAATGTCCATCTCCTGTTTTTATTCTTGATTCTTCATATTCATACTATTTTAAACAAGGTGATAGTAAAGTATGTAACTCCTAAAAATGTTAGTACTGTACTTGTTAATAAATTGCAGTCTTCAATCACCTCATCATTGGTTGCATTTTCACTATTTTCTTTGCTTTACAAGGTACCAAAGGCAAAGGATCAACATGTGCTTTCACAGAAAGTATCTTAAGAGAACATGGATACCGTACTGGATTCTACTCTTCTCCACATCTGGTTGCTGTACGTGAAAGAATCCGGGTTAATGGACAGCCCATATCTAAGGAGGTCTTTACAAGGAATTTCTGGGATGTTTACACTAAGTTATTGACCAGCAAGGTAAATTACCCTCAAAGAGAAATATAATTTTGTAGTTGTTGTTATACCTGTATTTATTTTCTCTTCCATTCTAATAGCAAGAGCAAGGATGTCCACTCTAGGCTGTGCCAGGAAACATGGGGAAAAGTAATTTGTTGATATTGTCATCCTGTGCCACTTTCACTTCAGATTCCACCCCTCATACAGCCCAACATTAATCCCTCTTTCCCTCCAGCACTTTTCTTGCAACTTCATCCATGTACTGTATACTGTACTCTTCTGCCCTCAGTATTTTCTTACTGCTCTTGCATAAACATTCAAAACTTTAAAAGTAACAGTTAGAAATTTGGTATGCAACTTTTCTAAGGAAAATTTATGTTTAAAGAATGCTCGAACTTCTGTTTTAGTCGTACTAAGATGAAACAAATTTCAGGATAGTGCTGAAGACATGCCAGCCTACTTCAAGTTCCTGACAGTGTTGGCTCTAAAGGTTTTCCTACGAGAAGAGGTTGATGTAGCCATCCTGGAGGTAGGAATTGGAGGGGAGTATGACTGCACCAACATTGTCAGGTAAGTTTAGGTGTCAAAGTTTTGTCAAATGTTCGTAAATTTGGTCTGCATAAGTATGATCAACAAATACTACCTCATCACCCTTAATTCCACTACCTACCACTGCATTGTAATAATAGTGAGGACAATGTGAGGGGGTGTTAATGTTGATGTAACATGTTTAGGGCAATAGAGTTGCTGGTACCATATGTAACTTTGATTGTCTAGGGATAGATTAATGAATTTTTATAGCTACACCTTGTGGTGTTCTGTTAATTGTACAGTACATTGGGTATCATAATTTTTGTGGTTTGTAGCATGTATTTCTCTTTTATTTGATCCCTTCAGAAAGCCAGTTGTGTGTGGAATATCAACTTTGGATTTTGATCATACATCCCTTCTGGGCTCCACCATTGAGGCTATTACATGGCACAAAGCTGGAATAATGAAGACCAACATCCCAACTTTCACTCTTGACCAGCAGCTTACTCCTGCTCTTATGACATTATCAGACAGAGCAAAAGAGAAGGAGGTAGGATGTATGTGTATGATTATGTATATTATGCTAATGTACTGTCATAAACAAAAGTTATGACTGCTGTCACCAGGTTAGTGTAATAACTTTGCTTTTATAACACTACTCATCCTTTGGTATGATGGCTTACCGAGTTATTTATAAAAATTGCGGCTACTAAGTTTTTATTTCACATTTATCATGTTTTTCATTGTTAATAAAACATGGTAAACCAGTGTATTGAAAAACCAGTTCAAATTTTTTTCAAGGTATGTACAGTATCCCTTTAAAATTCGAAGAAATATGTCTCATAACTACTGTATATGGTAACATTTGCTGTATCCTTCCTCTCATGTATAACATTTCAAATCCACCCAAGTCCCGTCTAAGTGGAAAATGATGTATGATGCAGATAGACAACATTAATATGTTAATGCTATCCACTTTTTTTTTTTTTTTTGAGGGGGCAAATTATTGAGTTCAAATTCATAGGACTGTAATGGATGCCCTTAGTTGTTCAAATATGCAAAAGACTTAATGTAGTTATGAAAATAGAAAAGAGTGATGATAGTTGGACAAATAATGTAATCAATGTACTATAACTAAACGTGATCCCTCTGCCTCCAGTGTCCCTTGTATGTGGTTCCACCCCTGGAGAGCTATGGGTGGGGTGCCCGGCCACTACAGCTGGGAATGGCAGGCAGTGTTCAGTATGCCAACGCCTCTCTTGCACTTCAATTAACACAATACTGGATCAACTACCACACAACAGGTCACAAGTTAACTTTGATAGTACATTTCATAAGTGACAGCCATAGTGATCAGACTAAAGTTGAATATATTCCTGCAATATTTATCACGTGAACACCTTGTTTTTTTTCCTTGCCCTGAAGGCAAACAGAGGAATGAATGGAATGCAAGGTAGTACTATAACTACAAGTGTTCGCACACTACTGTATAATTTAATAGTCAAACGTATGAAATATATTATAACTCAAATTGTTTCTCTCCCCATCCTTATTTAGGTAGCAATATTTTATATAACAAGGAGAAACATTCTGGTCCACTATCTGCTGAACCATTCACCCTGTGTGATGAGGAAGTTATAGGCCTCCGATCTGCTGTTTGGCCAGGACGGTCCCAGGTGGGTCCAGCTGTATTCATTATAAATGTGATATTATTATTTTTATGCATGTCAGAAATAAGTGGAAGTTGGTGATATTACAGTAAGATCTCGCATCTAACGAATAATAGGTGCCAAAAAAGGTGCGTTAGATATGAATTCGTTAGATGCGAATACATAAACATATGGCGGAAATTATAATCGGTACCAAAAATACAACTGAAACTCAATTGGCTTGTATGTACGGCATACAGTAATAAAAAATATACAAGAAATGTGTAAAATAATCAAGAAACGTGTAAAATAATAAAGAAATGTGGAACATTCTCCTATGATGGATGAATTCTCTATGCGGCGGCAAGGGACACTAGTTATCACTTATCACATGTGGCATGCCGCTCCCTCACTCCCATCACCACATCCTCCACCACCATCCTCCCTCTCACTGTCTGCTGCGTCTCGTGATGCTGCTCGGAGTTTTGTTATCTTTTCGTCTGCACTTTTTTCCTTCACAATAAATCCATCAAAGTCATCAGGAATGTCACTAAGAATGTTCACTATATCCTCCTCACCATCACTCACAATCTCTTGTCCATCATTTTCATCAAGATTTTCCATTATTTCGTGAAGCTCACGGCGCTTGTTTCTCTGTTTTAGGGAATTTTGGAGTCCACACAGAAATAATATACAGTTCGTTCAAGAGTAAACAGGGAAATTTCTACCAGATGAAATACCAAAAATACCATCATTGTTCAAGAGTAAACAGGGAATAATTGAGGTAAAAAGGGAAATTCTGATGTTGAAGTAAGGGAAATTTCGTCAAGCAGACCTGGCAACACTGAGCGGGCGGGAGGGAGGCAGTAGGGAGTGGCTGTTTGTTCAGGATTTTTCGCTGTTCACTCTGGATTTTTTCGTTAGATTTGAAACTATACTCGTTAGATGAGAATATAGGTAGATGTCCAAAACGTCATTAGATACGAATTCGTTAGATTAAAACACGTTAGATGCGAGATCTTACTGTATTTGCATGCATATCAGAATGAAGTGAAACAGAAGAAAGGTGTGTGTGGCCAGTATGTTTAGGAAAATGAAAGGTACAGTAATGAGAAGTTTTTGATAGGTTAAGATTTTGTTGCCATACTGGAGCTTACTGAATGCCAGTAAAATTGATATAAAACAAAAATATATGCATACACATTTCAGGTGATGTCTTGTGGAGACTTGACATTTTTCATGGATGGAGCTCATACAAGTAAAAGTATGCAAGGCTGTGTAGACTGGTTCACCAGAACTGCTCCCCTTCATGCTCCTCCAAGGTAAATAGTGAGTGAACAGTGTCATATTATCAGGGAACCTTTTACACATTCCTATTATCTTAATGTTGTCATGATATGCAGTACTGTATTATGAACTATTTATTGTAAACTTGTAATTTATATATACTCATACAGTACATTGTTTCTTAGTTCTTCAGGTCAAACATATCGAGTGCTGATCTTCAACTCAACTGGGGATCGGGATCCTGAGACCCTGTTGCAATTCTTACCTCCATGTAACATTGATTTGGCCATCTTCACAACTAATCTGGTCACCACTTCCATGAGTGCATCCTCAGGTTAGCATCTACACTAAGGGTCTGAAAATTTACTGGTCAGTACTTTGATTATACTGTATATTTATAGTTCTACATGACCAAATTCAGGGACCTCCTTCCAAAGGGATAGCCACATACTTCATTCCTCATTTCCCTCACCACATTTTACTGATATTTCTGGACTATATTCCTTCATTTAATAATTTTGGCTATGTATTAGTGTTCCTGTTGTATCACTTGTTCATTCATTTTTATGGATTGAGGCAGTGTGTAGGTAGATGTATTGGAGTCAAGAGGAACACCCTGAGGTAGTTGGACTACTTGGAATGTATCAGAAGATTATTAAGAAGGGCGTATGAGATTGAGGTGATGAGGGAGAGGGAAGAACAGACTGAATGAGATAAAGGGATGAAGTTGAGAGGTGTCTGGAGGAGAGGGACAAGCATAAGCAGTGAACTTGGTAGTTAGTTCAAAGGGTACTGTACTATATTTGGGATTATGTGTTTGAGGCATTAAGGTAAATGAAATTTGAATTTAATTAAATTGCAGTAAATTATAGGCAGCCTTGACTCTGTACTTACGTATTCAGTTTAGTGCATGTACACTTTATTGAATTAGTGTAATTGAAGCTCACATAGAGTAATTCAGTTGGTGACTAATTTATATCATGGTTCAGAATGTCTGATAATACCCCACTACTTCGCCAGATCAGACTAACTACACAGTATCTCAAGATGACATGCATCTGCGCTGCAAACGACAAAGGAACATTTGGATCAGTCTTGTGAGGAAGCATTCTAGATCTCTGAATAATGAAGAATTTTCCAATGCACCAGCAACAAGTGAGGAAATGGACAAACATTCGCAGAATACAGAAGGAGAGGAACATTTGGATGATAAATTACCAGCTTCAGATGTTCCAAGTATCATATTTCCCTGTATCAAAGATGCTCTCCTGTGGTTGTCGTGCGGTCGAAATCCTAATATCACTGGAGAATTGTTAACTCCTCCTGCTTTTCCTTCTCCTAAGGCTTTGCAGGAAGCAGCTCAAGTACAGGCAAGTGTGTTTAGCTTACCTTTGGCTTCTCAGTAATGAAGTTGGGTAGAGACCACACATTTCCTGCCATTTTCATTTGAATAGCTTCTTGTTTTTGATGTACAGTTGCCAAAAAAGGAATTGCGACAAATCTTGATGTAACTTTAACCATAGTAATATCCACAACTATTTGTAGGGACTATAAGCATTTATAACAGAAGGAAATATACATATCCTTCTGTAATACATATTTATGATCCCTACAAACAACTATGAACATTAATATATTTAATGTTCTATCAATAGTTGTCGCATTTCCTTTTTTGGGAACTGTACAGAATATGGTTTATATCCTCAATATATACCTTGTTTATTTTACTATATACTGTACTCTCATTTGTCTCTTATAAAAGGCTGTAGTAACTAATGAAATATCAGAAAAGCCAATGTTTAAAGAAAATTGAATGTTCATTAACATTTAGAAAACTCCTTCCTCATAATCTTCCCCTTAGGTTGGAGGTGCCACCTCAACCTATATAGCCTTTGTGTATGTTTGGTGTTTTGTTATATGCTTACCTACACATTAATATCACATGAAAAATAATTAATTAAAGACTCTGATAAGGGTAGTGAACTTAACTTCTCCTCATGAATGCCCTTGTTTTCATTGTCTTAAAGGTACTGTAATTGGATAACGGAACATTATAGATATTGTATAGACAAGACCATGAATTAGAAAGAATATGAAAGAATACCAACAAATTAGGACAACCTAA
Organism: Petrolisthes cinctipes; assembly: GCA_033782935.1. Lineage (NCBI taxonomy): Eukaryota > Metazoa > Arthropoda > Malacostraca > Decapoda > Porcellanidae > Petrolisthes > Petrolisthes cinctipes. Next base: position 154,461 of record JAWQEG010000641.1, read on the forward strand.
TGAGGCTAATTGTCTAGTATCAAATTAATACATGTATCTTTTTGCAGGTACTGGTGACTGGGTCTCTTCACCTCATTGGCGGGACCCTGAGCATTATTGATCCTGGTCTTTCGTGTACCACACGTACTCGTACTCCTCACAAGCCTCCTTCCCTCACAGACCTCGTTCTCAGAAATTACACCAAATTTTCATCCCCAGGTGCTCCATAAGCTCACTGGTCATTTCTGATGTCACTTCTTAAACCAGAGTAATGACTCTATGTAAATATTGCCCTTACATTACACACTTATTGTCATTAATCTTTATGTACTGTACAAGTCTGGTATTTTATTTCTGTTTGTTCATTTGTTGCCAAATATCCAAATCCATGAGAGGCAGGTATGAATGAATTGCCTCTGTATCCTTTTGTCCTCTGCTAGCAGACACCTTTTACCCCATTATGACTTCATCCTCATGCATACATGTATACTCTCTGCACATGGTATTTTTTTTTTTTTTTTTTTTTTTTTTTTTTTTTTTTTTTTTTTTTTTCCCACACAGCCTTTTTATAACTTTTTACACACCTGTGTTTCCTTATGCTCAAGAAATCTTCATGTACTCACACCACATCATCCACAAAATCCCCAATTTGTCAGTTGATCTCTCCATTTATTCTACAGGGACTTCTCATGTAAGTCCTTCCCACTACTCACTATTTTTATAATAGCCACAATAAACCCTCTATATATCAGAAAAGTAAAGGCTCTAGCCAGTATGATGTGCAGTATCCGTATTTCTGACTTACCCGGATCTTAAGTTTACAGTAAGATCTCGCATCTAACGAATTCGTATCAAACGCACCTTTTTTGGCACCTATTATTCGTTAGATGCGAGATCTTACTGTACTTGGGTATCCTTTACCCATGCTTACTGACGTGTCTCTCACACCCATCAGCCCACCTGTTTTTATTGTCTCTGTTCACATGGCCACTGCAGCAAGACTATATATACATCTGATGAAGCTCATGCTGATCTTATTTTATAATTCCTCCTTTGTACATGATTTTGTACCTTCATTCTCATTACATTTCACAGATAAGGACATTAAGTGGACTTCCCTTAAAGCCCCATCCAAACAAGCACTCAGTGTCTGGCAGACTTCGTTCGTCCCAAGATAGTGTCTGTAGACACAATTCTATTGTTGTCCATATGGCGTTGTCATGCCAGACAAGTTCTGACTGGAGCAGAATGAGTGGGTTGGCTGACAACTTATTAATGTGTGATAATGGTACAACAACATAGTGCATCACAAGAAAGATTGGAAGCGTGTGTAGAGCTATGCTATATTAGATACTGATACCCCTTTGTGGAAAAAAGATGAGAACAAAATGGCATAGGAAATAATGTTTTATGCAGTAGTTACTGAAAAGGAAAGAGTTGGGAAGTCATGTGACGATACTACGCGAACTGCAAGAGGAGAATGAGAAGTACATCACCAAATACCTGCTGGGAAGAGATCCCAATACTTTCCATACTCTCCATGATTAAATAAGACCATATATAATCAATTTAAAAGTGGCTCCTTGGGTCCACTTGTAACATTGTTGAATCATGTGTCTTGGAGCAGTGTCACTCCGTAGACAATGTCTCCTGTATTTGCTCAAACTGCATTTCGAACACTTTGCTGGTTTGTCTGCAGACATAGACTGAGTTCATCCTCGAACAATTTCTCGCTTTTGTCTGCAGACCCTGCATGCTCGTGTGGATGGGGCTTTAATCCTCGCCTTCCTCAACATAGAAGAAAATCCATCTATTTAGATATTAAAGTACTTGTCACCATTGTCAGTATAGTTTAGATTTTTATACTAAAATAAGGAAATTTAACTTTATATTCATACATAAAATGCATTTTCATGACTAAGTATTTTTACTGTGAAAATAATTTTTTAGCTCTACATTTTGTATAAATGTGTTATTGCTTTTTTAATGCTTTACATGAAAGTTTCTCATTCCATGCTTTTCTTTACCCTAATTCAAGTTACCTTTTAAGTAGGTTAAATATTTTCTTAATTATTTTGCTAAATTAGAGATGAGGTATCTGTAAGATATTTCAATTGCAAGATTGTCATAATGGTGAGGATTTCTTAAACAATTTTGTCTTGTAGAGGTATGGTATGCAAGAATTGCAAATACATTTATTTATATATTATGTGCAATACTGATATTTTATATTATATACCCCATTCTCAGACCATTGAAGACCTCAGTATTAAGGCTAATGGCAGTAGCAGTAAATTATGGCATCACTTGAACTATTTGTGATACAAGTTTTCTTTCTGCTGCACAGAGTTTTTTTTACATTACTCTACATCATTGTTGTTCATTGACATGAAGTAATTCACATTTAACAGAAAGAATATAAGTAGATTACCAAATTTATATGAAGGCTGCAAAATTATTATTTCCTAGTTCATCATAATAGATACAGTAGTACCTTTAAATGTACAGTACAACAAACAACCTTATACTGTACTACTACAGTAGTAGTGTAGTTTGACATACAAGAAGTCTCCTTAAGATGAAAATTAAGTTGTCCCAAGGAAAACCAAGCAATGTTGAGGATGTTGATGAAAAGCCTTCCTGTGTATTACACACAGCATTTACATGTTTGTTTTGTACTGTACATCATATGGTCCTTTGACTATTGGAATATTGTGTTAGCTTGATATGCAATACATGTATAATGCTGAGTCATCAAGAGCTTAATAGTTTACAGTGGTGTGTGTTAGAAACATGAACGAGTATTGGTGTCAATAGTCATAGTGCCAGTGGTTAAGAAATTGCAGGTGATGTTGAAGTCTGTCTGCCCAGAGAATGCTATGCTGACACTCTCACCAGCCACCCCCTCCACAGCCAGTGTCACAGTGGAGGATAATGTCATGATGCTAGTGATTCTGTCTGGGGACACTGGTGTCCACTTGTCCAGTTCTCCAAGAATGTATATATCTCCTTCACTGGTCTGTAAAGCAGGGGAAGTGTATAGCAAGCAGAAACTGAGATGGCCGCTGCAAGAAGGCAACGACATTTCTTGGCCAGGTACAACAGTTTGTAGGTATGAGAAGCCAGTAGGGTAGTTACTGAAGACTCTAATACTGATGCTCATGAATGCATTCTCCAGATTGAGATCTGCTGGAGTCATGGTGAGCTCTTTGTCTATCTCAGCCAGGAATATAATACCAAAATCATAGTTGCTAATAGTGCTGTAACCTGTCCATAGCTCCTGGTAGTCAGTGGACCAGAAATAGCCATCTACAACAGTAAGTGGTTTGGTGGGGTGAAGCAGTAGGCCCTCGGCATTGCATGATTTCATAATGAGGTTGATATTGAGGTTCTCGGCCTTGTCACCAATACCAAGTGGGCCACCACTGAGGGTGGCCACAGCAGACTGTAAATGGGGATTATGTTCCACCGCCTCTTGGCACTTGTTGTTGCAGTAGTCTCGCTCAGAGTGGTCTTCTGTCACATAGCACCATGGTGCTTCATCATTATCAGGGTTGCGACACTTAGCGCCTGTTATGTTGTAATCACCGGCCCAGTCAACACAAAGACGGCCACTTTGTGTTACGTTGTGGTCACCCAAATATACTAACCCATTAAATAAGTAGCAGTCAAAATTACACACGGGCACATCACAGTATTCCCACTCCCACTCCTCTTCTGGCAGTTCTAGAAGAGAATAACAGTGAAAGGAAAGGTAATGCAATATAAAAAGATGAGTACTGTATAGAAAAGAGTTAGGAACAAAGTGAAGAACTTTAAGAATTGTGTAGTAATTTTAGAACAGCATGAATTAACCATATCAATAATAAATAACTAAATCTAAGGAGAAGAATCAGACGCATTGTTTGCAACCATAGCCTTACATAAGAACTCAACTGAACAGTGGAAGTAGCAGGAGAAAGGTTAAAGATATAACAAAGAATATATAGTAATATGAGGAAGGAGGAAGAGGAGGGGTGAAATGAGTAACCAGAAGTGAAAGTGGCTAGGTTACATCCAAGGGTGGTAATGAGGAGCACAGTACAGATGATAAAAGAATGGTGAGCACAGCACTGAAGGGAATTAGTGAAATTAATTGACTGGAAAGAAGTGATTTTGTGTAAGAAGAGATTTATGAAAGAAGGTATAACAGGTGAGGACATGTGCTGTACATATTGAAGGAGAGTGAGTGTACTGTAATTAAAAGTGGGATCTTGGAGTGAGAAAGGAAACTCTCTCTACATACCAAATGAGGCTTTGGTGTAGCAGAAGGCCCCATCCCTCAGGTTGGCTGGATTGCGGCAAAAGTTGTCATACATGCCATTGCCAAAGTACAGTTCGTCCCACCCGAAATCCCGCCATGGGACACAGGGTTTTCCTGATGCTGTAGGTGGTTAGAGTTCAAGCTGTTTAACACGGTACTCATGCAACACAAGGTGAAGAGTGAATTCTTTGGTACAGCACATAAACAAGATATGTAGAATATTAGAATCAGTATGTATACAGCACTATAAAAACTTTAACTTAAATGAAGGTATGTTCAAACTAGATCCATTAATGAGAGCACTATAGTCTATTTGAAATATACTGAGCGCTAAGGCGTTGGCCACTTCCGAGATTTACCTGACTGTTACGTTGCCAGATCTCGTCTGGACAATTATGGGATTAGATCCTCATTAAAAATGACAGCCAGCCCTCACTAACCCACCGCCTGTTCTCTCTCTCTCTCTCTCATCTGTTGCCTATATATATCGCTTGCCGTTAACAACAAAATGTAGAAGTAAATCTTTCCTTTTCTGTTGACACATTATGTTGTATTATAAATGCGACACTTTTCTGAGGATATAACATAATTTTTCGTTTGTTTCGACTTTTATTCCTCACCACCACTGCTCGTGATGGTGCAATGATAGGTCCTCTATTTGCTTTCTCTTCTAAATAGTACTTATTTACATTATAAATAAGTTCTCTCTTTCTCTACTATGTAAAACATGATAGTGAGTAGCAGATGTGCTGCTCCATCTTGAGTAGTAGCCAGAGTAAAAGTGACGGTAGTGACCTGAGTTGACAGGTGGAGCTTATACACTTATACCTGAATACACTGAATACATATGCACTGACAACGTCGGAAAAATTTTCTGCCCAGTGTTGTGATACATATATATATTATCATTGTTAATATGAGAAGTGAATGATACTTTCATATACCTACATGGCCTTAGTAGTGAAGTAAATGTATACGTATTAATTTTGATTAATTTAGCATCAGCAAATAGCTGATATGAGAGAGTGAGTGAAGTGTATTGGTCTGATTTGGCAGCATTGCGGGAGGGAAAAACCTCCCAACAGCCAACGCCTCAGCGCTCAGTATATTTTGAAAAGACTATAGTGGTCAAATCCCTCCCAGATGTGGGGTCGGGTCCCTGAGGAGAGGCCAGGTCAGGCCGGTTGGGTGAGGTGAGTTGAGGTGTGGTCTGTCTGTCATCAGAGCACACCTTGTCCCTCCCTCCCCCTGTCAGCTACTTATTTTCCTTTCATGTTTCATTCAACTCTGTACTGCTGAAGAGGGAGGTAGTTGCCTCCAAAACGTCCATATTAAATACTTTCTGTCTATAAAAAGTGGGTTTTTCTTAGCATGCTGCTCTTCACGTCATTGTGAATTACCACTCCAAGATATGTAGTACAGGTAAACCATTGTAAAAAAGATCAGGAGTGTGATAGTAGTTGTACTATCCCCTGCAGGATCCACTCTCTCGGTAAGATGAGAAATAATGACCAGGAAAACTCACCATACTGGCTATGAAAGCTATATGTGCAGAGTCATGTTAGCTATGTGGAAAGAGTTAATGATAAATGGCAAAGTTAAGTTTATATGTATGTAAAGAAAGTTTTTGTATACCTTATTAAAGATAACTTGTCAGGGGGGTGAGGTGCCAAGATATAAAATACCTGCACTGTACATGTAAAGAAGTACAGTCGCGGCACACTGTCCTTGACCAGACTTTCCTAACACCCTGGTCAAGGAATTTGTGCCGCGACTGTACCACCTGCACCCATGACAATGTCTGTCACATGATTAGAATCTTGGCCTGTGGAGTAGCTACATGGTAGAGGGGTCTAGCAACCACTGAGCTATAAGGGCTCCACAGGGTTGTTAGTAATAATTTTACTTCCGCTCTCCTAGGACTGCTACAGAATTGGTGAAAAATAAGAAGTGATAGTCAGTACCTGAGACATTGGTTTTTCCCCCATATTGGTGGATGATGCTCCAAGGATGTTCAATGTCAGGTACATCCAGCTCGCAGTCATTGAAGATGACACCAGTGTTGATGCTGGAACTCCAGAACACGTCTTTGTATGGCCGCAGCCCCAACACATGTGCCAACAGAGATGTCACTCCGATTCGCCACTGATGCTAATGCCACATAGGGAATGAATTAGTGCTGAAATCTACTAAAGTTCACAGAAAATAACTTTTTACAAGTATTGGTAGCATTAGTCCAGTACAGTCCCACTTATTTACTAACAGTACCCTTGAAAAAAGGAAAATGGGGTATTGATGATGATTATTATTATTTTACTACAGTAGCCTTAATGATGAAATATAAACGTTGGTTTAAAAAGAAACACTCCAACTTTGCTTTGGTATCCTCACCAGACCCACATATACCTGTGTGAATATACTGTTTGTGTGTGAAGGGAATAAGAGAACACAAAGTGTATCAGTTAATTTGTAAAAATATTTTAGTGCTGATTGGCTACAGAAGTAAGGGCTAACCAGTGGAATACATGAGATTGTGTGACCCCCCATTTTTTCCTGGAATAAATTGGATGCATGACTGTACCGGACAGAGTATATAGTCATCGCTGACTCTGATCTGCGTGACAGCAGGGAGGCGGGTGGAGTGAAGCAGGTGGCGAATGAAGGACATGCAGTACTGGATGTTGAGGCCACGCTCATCTGCAGTACCACCCATGTCATCCAGCCAGGTCTCACCCAGGGTCAGGTTGGTGTGAAGGGCACTATAACAGAAGGACTAGTGAGTGAGGGGAGGGGGCAGAGGGACTAGTGAGTGAGGGGAGGGGGCAGAGGAACTAGTGAGTGAGTGGAAGGGGGCAGAGGAACTAGTGAGTGAGGGGAGGGGGCAGAGGAACTAGTGAGTGAGTGGAAGGGGGCAGAGGGACCAGTAAGTGAGGAGACAAGGGGATCAGTATGCAGAAATCCATTAAATTAAATGGAGAAAAAGATATCAAGCATAAAGGCTCTCTCCCTTCCCTCCAGCACAAGGCTGTACACGAAACATACTGAACACTCGGCTGGAGAGAGTGAGGACAGCAGTGATACCGTGATGGGAAGACAGTCGACAAACCTGGTGAACATGTACTGCCGGTCTAGCCAGTCCTGCTCATAAGTGTCGAGGCCCCAAAGGAGAGCGTCATCAAACAGGTCCTCCCAGAACACTCGCTCCAGGGGTAGAGACTTCTGCTGTTCTTCATCCATCGTGAACAAATACGGACCTGCCAACATACACAGTCTCTGCACCCTAACAGTTAATTTAAATGAGAATCGAACAAGGATAATTACATCAATCCAAAATATATATTGTCTTTGCATATGTGCTCTCGTACACCTACCACCATTCTGCTGAGCATAGTCGGTATCACTGCTGAAATATCTGTTGTGGGCCACTATGGGCCACCCCGTGGACTCATACAGGCCAGCAATGCCGCCTGGCAAAATAGCAAAGATCTCTGTCCAGTTCTTGACACCAGAACCCTCACCCTTATGATACCACCACGAGTCCAGCTGCAGCCGCCTGTATGCATAAAGCAACATATTTAGGGTGTAGGCTACTATTTGAAGTAGTGTAATACTATTTGAAGAAGGAGCTATATGGAGCTGTCTTCAGTCTCTTATATTCGTGACAATTCAGCTACTGAATAAGAAATATTCACCTTTCATCCATTAAGGCTTCGTGGCCGAAAGTGAGTGACTAACCTGATAGGGATGTCATTAAGAACAGATTGGTTGTAGACGGCCATGATAGCATCGCGGAAGTTGGTGTATGGGAGTGGGTTGTAGTAGTGGGCGGCACCATTGTCAGTGTAATAGCTGAGGTAACGAGCTGAGGGGTCGTCTCGTTTCACTGTCCCCACTAGTGTCTTCACACTCTCACCCCACGCTGCAACACAACTATAATGAACTATTTGGACGAGTCTCTCATTCCAGCACACCAAGGAAAGCGGCTATATACCCCTACTACCGTCTCCCAACATTCAGCCAGGTACAGTCGGCGGCAGAAGTCCTGTCGCCTCAACTGCTTCATCGAAACATGCAGTGTTCATGGACTCGAGAAATACGCATGTTTTCTACACCTACTAATCTCGAGTCTATGAACATCGCGTGCCTCGGTGAAGCAGGTGAGGCGACAGGACTTTTGCCGCCGCCTGTACCTTCATATCCCTCCCCTTAACCCGCTTCACAAGACGGTCTGCAGGGGTAGTGGTGGTGGTGGTGTTGGCTGTAGGTGTTGATTAGGCCATGGCTGATCTCACCTTTGCTCTTTCCAGATAGTGAGGTGTATAATGAGGCGTCGTTATCTAGTGGAGTAGAAATGAAGCAACTAAACCCTTGAAGCACAAGGTGAAATATTCAACACTTAGAAGCTTCACTCAACAATCTCGGGGCTTCGCAAGAATCACAGGCTACTGAAAGTCTCGAGGTCGAGGTATTATAAAAGTAATCGTATCCATTTATAAAATGTCAATCCACAGTAGTCCTCCTTTCTCTTATCCCTGCCAACTGCGTATTGTACTATAAATGATACTCGTTGTGTTGAATCAATAAGCTCCTCCTGCCAAAGAAAGAACTTACAGGTAACCGGTGCAGCTTCCATAGCTGGCTGGTGTAACCAATTTCCAACACTCACAGTTGTTGACCACCACTGGGTAAAAAGCATAACAACCGCACAACGAAAGACAACTTTCTGATCCCATGTTGCAACACAACAATGCAATAAAACATCATCTCACGCAACACCACGACATACCCAGCAACACACCCAAACCTGCAACACTCACACCTTACCCTGCAACAAAGAAATGCTGTGAGTGATGGAAGAAGTTCAAACCTGAAGGGAAAATGATGATAAAGAATATATTAACTACGTATATATACAGTACTTCAAGATAAAACACGTACTATGCACAAAATTAACCTTACCCATGATATTCTTAGTGATGCCTTGAGAACCCGGGCTAAGAATGACTTCCGAGGAATAGCCCGGGTAGATGGATTCTGCCTGCCCTTGCACTCCGAAGTCGAGGGTGTAATTTTCCCTGTCGAGTCTGACGTTGGTGGCCATGGGTTGGGTGACAGGGGACAACACCACGCTCTCAACGGGGCCACCACCTTGGAATAGCACCACCAGCCCTCCGTCCTCGCCGTCACGGAACCACTCCAGCTCATCGCTCATCCTAAATCAGTAAAAAAAAATATGTCACAGGAAGAGGAATTGCAGCAAGTTTAGGAGGAGGAGGAGCGGAAGAGAAAGAAGAGGAGAGGGAGACAAAGAGAAAGGGGAGGGGAAGGAGAGGGAGACGGAGATAAAGGGGAGGGGAAGGAGAGGGAGACAAAGAGAAAGGGGAGGGGAAGGAGAGGAAGCAGCAAGTTAGAGAGGCGGAAGAGAAGGAGTAGAAAGATGAGGAGGAGAATGATAAGATAATTAAAGGAGGAGGAGGACTTGTGAAGAAGACACGTTTGGCATCTAGTAGAAACCATCAACAATCACATTTTATTGGTATAGTGAAACCAGCACAGCTGTTTGCTATAGATTAGGCCCCTTCACAAGCCCAGGCCCCGTATAGGCATAATCTGGGTTGGAAGGGTCAATTCCGTGACGTTCATCAGAAGTAAATAAAATTCAAATCTGGCGCTGTACTGATAGTGGAGCCACCTGGTGGTGGTGAGGTGAGGTATTAAGCCCCTCCTCCGCTGAATACCGCTCGCCCACTCTGTCGCGGAACACGTCTCAGTCAACATCTACGCTCCTCGCTGCTACGCTATGGTATTGTGTCGCGTGTTCCTGCTAATTTTTTCTTTTGTGTTCTAGTGGCTAGCCTGCTTTGCAGATGTTTCATGTGTGTTTTCTAGGAGGGTTTTAGGTGTTTATGGGGGTTTTTTCTTCGTTAGGACTTAGTCTTTTCCTTAAGCGAAGGGGGCTTTTCAGCCCCTGTTTTCGGAGTTTTTCTCCGTCTGTCCCCCCTTTCACTGTCCCTCCTGCCACTAGTACATGCTTCGTGTGTATTTTATCGGGGTTTCTGGGGTTTTTTAGCGAGGTTAGTGGGCGCCACGTGGGACTTCTCCGCCCCACGTGGTGAGCACATGGGGTCTTTGCAACCCTTCCTCTTGCCTTCCCCGATTATTATGTGTCCCCTCTCGGTAAGGGGGAGTGAGAATTGTGCCCTGGTTCTCTCTTCCTCTCCCGGGCGGGGGTTTTTTATTTTATTTTTGGGGTTTTTCCATTATTTTCAGCCTGGAGTGTTTCTTCTCAGGCTATCGGGTCCCCTCCTACCCCTCCTTCTGGTTCTTTCTGTCCGGGAGGCCCTTATTTACCCGCTCCATGTGGCGGACGGTTTTGGTTTTACGGGGTTTTTCCCTGGGCGGCTGCGCGAGTGTGGGGGATCGTGTCCTGGTCCCCAGGTTCAGCGGGCGTGTCCCGCGCTTTTTCCTTCGGGGAGGATGGGTTTCGTGTCTTCTGTGTTCCAGTGTTTGCACGTGTTAACCCATGTTTGTGTATTCTTTTCTCCCCCAGCCTACTCGTGCCCTTTGTGCTGCCTCAGGATGTACCGTGCGGGTCTCGCCTGACGGACACCTGCACTGTTCACCTCACGCACCCTGCTTCACTCCCTTGGGTTACGACCCTTTGGCGTGTGGTGTGTGCCGCCCCTGGGCTGAGTTGTGTCGGGTTACCTCCCCTTCTGCCCGCTCCAAGCTCCCTGCCCTTGCTTCTCTTCGTATGGCGTGGACGAGGGCTAGGAGAATGGCCCACAAACGAGACGGTTCTTCTTTGGCGTGGGTGGACCCGATTTTGGGAGCGGACCTGGGTTTATTCAGGACCCGTTACCCTTCTTCCTGTCTCTCGGAGTCTCAGGGGCTAGAACCTCCTGAGGCCCGAGAGATTGAGCCTCCTTCCCTAGGCGGTACTACGACTCCTTCTCGGGGCTTATCCCCCCGGGAAACGAGCGAGTCTGTCGCGCTGGTTCTCCCGACTGCCTCACCGATACAAGGGCCCAGCAGGGAACCCCCAGCTTCGCCTCCTGCTAGAGCTGGCTCCTCAGGCCTCTCTAGAGGACGCAAGCGTTCAGCTAAGAGGTCCCGCCACTCCAGGAAGTCCCGTGCTCGTCGCCGTTCTCCTTCCTCCTCTTCTTCGTCGTCCTCTTCCTCTTCTTCGTCGTCGGGGAGCTCTCCTTCGCCCGCCCGCAAATCCCGCAAGGGTAAGCGGGGGGGGGACAGCCCCTCGTCGAGGAAGATAGTTAAGATCTTCCACGCCCTTATTCCTCACGCTTTTCCTGGGGCTTCCGTCGCGCAGCCTCCGGCTGTCGCTACGGAACCCGCTCCTGTTCCCCCGCCTCCCGCTGCTGCTCCCGTCGAGGGCGCGAGTCCTCCCGGGGATGTGGGAGTCCTTTTCGTGCCTCCCGTTTCCCCGGGGCTCGAGTCTCCGTCGGGGGACGTAGCTGAGGAGTTGGTTACCTCCGCACCTCCGTCCCCGTCACCCCCTCCTTCGGGAGACGGATACCTTCCCTACTCTTGGTCTCTTCTCCCTCCTACCTGGACCCACTCTTCGGAGGAGGGCAGACTGGTGGCTTGGTCTCCGGACACGGCTCAACCAGACGTGTGGATCCGGAGGGATGACGTCGTGGTGAAGTGGGGGGCGGATGAGAAGGGCGAGGCTATTCCCTTCTACAAGGTCCGTCCTATCTCAGCGCCCGTACCCACTTCATCTAGGGTGTCCTCTGCGGCGACCCTGGACGCGATGGGTTTTCTGGTGGAGTACAGCCAGCTACACTTGTCCGGGGCTTGGAGGATTGACCGCTCCCACGGTAACACGGCTCTCCTCCTTTCCCCGGACGCGTACTTCCCGGGGGATAAGGGCGAAGGGGACCTAGACATTCCAGCCCTTCTCCTTAAGTCCCTGGACCACCAGAGAAACAACGCGCCCAGGAAGCCCCCTCCTCCGTCTTTCCCCGTCATCCTCCCTCATTCCCGGGCCCCCCCGGGCTTGAGGGAGTGCCTGTGGAAGACGGAGAAGGAGCCCCCGGTCCCCTATCAGCTGAAGGAGCCCGATGGCAAGTTGCGACAGGCGGAGTCTGCTACCCGTCTAGAGTTGGCCCACACCATCTCCACGGGAGCAGCTGCCTCGTTGATTAGGGACTGCCTCAACGCCCTAACCAACTCCTACCACGAGATGTCGGGTGTACAGCTAGCGTGAGTACCTTACTCGTGTGTCATGTTTTTTAGGGATACTGGGTAGAGGGTCTCTCTGTTACTCCCGGGTACTTATCCCCGGGTTCGCTCGGTTTTTTCCTTGTTTACCCCTTACAGTGACACCCTCTCTTCCATGGCCACCGTGATGGAGGGCGTGGCGGCGATGGCGACCCACTTCATGCGGGAGGAGGCGAAGGCGTTCGCCGAGGCGAGACTGGCAGCCCGCCAGGCGGCGGCTAAATCTGCGCCGGAGATGGCACAGAGGGGAGTGGTGCGAGCTGCCCCCTTGTCCCCCGCCCTCTTTGACCAACCGGCGACAGACACGATCTTCGCCTCCCTCCCAGCGGTAATCAATTTACCAAAACCCTCCACCTCCAAGTAAGTACCTCTCGTGTTCGTCTTACCCGAGTTGTCACGGGGGTGAAATGAAAGGATTTTCGGGTCTACTTTGGTTCCTAATCATTCTGTTTGTCCGTAGGCCACGTGCCCCACAGCCAGCCAGACCAGCCTACCAGCCCCGGAGGCCCTCCCAGCCCTCCAGGCTACCGAGGCCCTCCTATCCCACTCCCCCGAGAGCACACAACAGGCCCTCCCAGAGGGGCCAGCAGCCGTTTCGAGGAAGGGGACAGGGCTCCAAGTCCTACTCGAAGCCCAAGTCCTCCTTCAACCACCCCGCCCAGAAGGACCGTGCCACTTGAGGGTCCCACTCTGGGCTGCCTCACAGGGTGGTCAGCAGCCTGGCCCACCCACGGCTGGGCAGCAAGGATAATTCGCCAGGGCCTGTCATGGCCCTGGATTACTGTTCCGGTGAGTAACTGTCATCTTTACTTTCTGACATATGAATTATGCCTAATCCCGTCCTTGGGCTACCGTTAGGTCAAAATCAGATTTTCCCTTGCGGTCAAAATCTCTGCCTCTCCTGTCATTCACCCCCCAACCACCCCCGGGTCCCTCGGGCCCCGGGGGATTAGGATTAACGGTACTCTCACTGACACCTGTCTTCTCCCGTTACAGCCACTACGTCTACCTCCTGCCTCAACCAAAGTGTCACTTTCGGTCGTCCCGCATGTGTTAGAAATGCGGGAAAAAGGGGTAGTGGAGCGGGCGACGGGAAGGGTCTTTCTTTCTCGTTTATTCACGGTCCCCAAAAAGGACCAGGGAAAAACGAGATTGGTGATGGACCTGAGCAAGCTAAACAAATTCGTGAAAATGTTACATTTCAGGATGGTTTCGGTTGCTCAGGTCCGCACAGTTCTGAGGAAGGGAGACTGGTTAGCATCCCTGGATCTCAAGGATGCGTACTGGCACGTCCTGATCCACCCCAGGTTTTGCCGCTTTCTGGCCTTCCAGGTGGGGACCGAGACGTTCCAGTTTACCAGGCTCCCTTTCGGTCTTTCTCTAGCTCCGCGAGTCTTCACAAAACTAGTGAGGGTGGTGGCATCCCGTCTGGCAGAGGCGGGTGTCCCCACCCTCATGTACCTGGACGATTGGTTGCTTCACGCCCCTTCCAAGGAGCAGGTAGCAAACAACGTCCGGGTAGCGAGGGGAGTGCTAAAGGAAATGGGGTTCCTGTTGAACATCCCCAAGTCCTCTCTCACCCCCACTCGCAAGCTGTGTTGGCTAGGAATAGAGTGGGACTCTCTTTCGGCCACCCTCTCTCTCGCTCCAGACAACGCCCGCCGGACCCTCCGCCACGTCCGCCAGGCGCATTTTTCCCGTACTTTCTCTCGCCGCCAGTGGGAATCATTGCTCGGGTCCCTAAATTTCGCGGCCCCTGCAATGCCCCTGGGACGATTGAAACACAGGAGGCTGACGCGGGAGGTAAACCTCCACCTGTCCCCCGCACACAGGGACCTTCCCAGGCAAGTGTCCCCCTCTCTCCACCGCCTCCTTCGCCCCTGGCTACGTCCCGGTGCCCTGCGTCAGCGGGTCCCCTGGGTGTTCCCTCCCCCGGGGATCACGGTGGCGACAGACGCATCGGACGTAGGCTGGGGATACCAGTCTTGCCTGGGACATCAACGGTGCGGGGGATGGAAGGAAGAGGAAAGGCTACTGCACATCAACGCCCGGGAGTTGATGGTAGCGAAGGAATGGCTCAACAGACACCCTCAGTTTGCCAGGATAGGCGTCCGCTTCGATATGGACAACGTTGCGGCCGTGCAGTGCCTACAGAAACAGGGCACCGTACGGTCGGAAATTCTCCTGTCCCTGTCAGAACAGATTTTCGCAATAGCGGCCAAGAGGGACATTCACCTCTCGGCCCGCTACGTGCCAGGGCGGGAGAACGATTGGGCGGACGCCCTATCCAGGTTCAGGGGGACGTCAGTCGAGTGGCAACTGCGTCCCCTTGTGTTCGAGTCTCTCTGCCTTCGCTACGGGACACCGGAGGTGGACCTATTCGCCTCCCCATCCACGGCCCTACTCCCTCTGTTCCTGACTTTCTCATCCAGAACAGAGGCGGGAGGCCCGGACGCCTTCACGGAGGACTGGAACAGGTGGGGTCATCTCTACCTCTTCCCACCCCCAGCCACTTCAGTCCTCCTGAAGGCGATCCTCAAGCTGCGCACTTTCAGGGGGAGGGTTCTCCTCATAGCCCCCCTCTGGCCAGCACAGCCGTGGTTCGGAGAGTTGTCCCGGTGGTGCCCTCATCCCCTTCAGTTGGGATCGGCGTGCCTCTCCAGCACCCTGTCTGCACCACTCCAAGCGTCACTGAAACTACACGCTTGGAGTTTCTACGGGGAGTCCTCAGCAAAAGGTTCACTAAGGAGACAGTGGACAAGATGTTGAGGGCTCATCGTCAGTCTTCGGTGCGACAATACGAATCGTGCTGGAAAAGATTCCAGGACTTCTTGCGAAGACACCCCTCCAGGGTCATCTCGGAGGACACAGTCCTGGAATTCCTCACGTGGCTCGCCGATTCCACCAACAGGGCCCCGGCGACGGTGCTTGCGCATCACGCAGCCCTGTCTGATCCCCTCCTCCTGGGTTTTAACATTAAGGTTTCGGAGAGGCCTCTCTCTCTCCTGAGGATGGGGATTCGGGCGGGGACCGCACCTCACCGGGCCCAGACACCCTCCTGGTCCCTTCATCGTGTCCTTTCCTACCTGACCTTCGAGGGGGTCCCTCTGGAGGTTTGTCACCTCCTCCAGAAAGCTCTCTTCCTGCTCGCCTTAGCTACAGGTTACAGGGCTTCTCAGTTGGCAGCCCTGACCCGTCACACAGCCTTTTCTTCAGTAACCCCTAACCTTACTTCCTTAACCATTTCCCCCTCTCCTGCTTTTCTAGCTAAGAACGAGCAGGCTGACGACAGAATTGGCCCTCTCGCAGTACCCTCGTTCCTGAGGGATGGAAATTTCCACCCCCTTTGCCCAGTCCACGCCTTCGTTGCATACGTGGAGGCGACGAGAGGGGCTTCTCCGGACCACCTCTTCTACAACTCTAGGTCCGGTAACCCTCTCTTCCCTAGGTCAATCGCTCGCCTTCTCTGCCGAGTGATAGAGAACGGGGATCCCGGACACGCCCCGAGGGCTCACAGCGTTAGGGGCGTGGCCGCCTCCCTCGCCTTCCTCAGGACTCACTCGGTGGAGAGGGTCAGGGATTTGGGGGGCTGGGCGTCCACTTCCTCCTTCAGGACGAGGTACCTGTTCCACTCGCTCTCCCCTACCCCCTGTGTGGCTATGGGTACTCCACCTTCTATTCCCCAGGGTCCCCGCGGGAGACACATGGGGGGGAGGGGCCGCCCGAAGAGAAAAGGTCGGGTGATTTAAGTCCCGTCACATCATCCCATACCTCATCCACATCTTGTACAGCTTCATACTCATCCCCATTCTTTACGTGTACATATGGTGAAAGAGAGACTAAAATAAATTACATTGTTACGGAATTCTTGTGTATTTATTTTCCAAACAATTACTTTACTACGATGAGTGACAGGAGATATTATTACACAGGATATCTGGATCCTAGTGTCCTCCTTCATCCCCTCGGGATCACATTACCTGAGCGAGGGCCATAGCCCTAACTCAGAAGACTTGAATAAGGGGGGGGGGAAGGGGGGGGGGGTTGCCATGGGCACCTCCCCCCCTCCTCTCCTAGGCCCGAACCCTCGAGTCTACCTATAAAGACTTTATGTGTAACAATTCTGGTCTATAACAGAATGGTCTACGGTTATATGGTATAAGCTACTTCTCCCCCACCACGGCTATTCACCTAGCCAGTGTCGGGAGGGGCGTTAGCTGCTGCCTCACCGGGCTCGGTTATCTTTCCTGCCCTCCGCTCTCAACCACTCTTAACTAGCACGTGATTGCCTCCACCTCACCTCCCACCTACCGCATCGCATGCATAGCAAACAGCTGTGCTGGTTTCACTATACCAATAATAGTGCATTTGTCGCGGCTTCTAGCCGCTTAAATTGTATTTATTGGTTGTGAAACCAGCACAGCTTCTACTGTCCCACCCACCTCCCGATGCGGCAGGCACTCACTTCTTTCTCATTGGAGTGGGCGAGCGGTATTCAGCGGAGGAGGGGCTTAATACCTCACCTCACCACCACCAGGTGGCTCCACTATCAGTACAGCGCCAGATTTGAATTTTATTTGCTTCTGATGAACGTCACGGAATTGACCCTTCCAACCCAGATTATGCCTATACGGGGCCTGGGCTTGTGAAGGGGCCTAATCTATAGCAAACAGCTGTGCTGGTTTCACAACCAATAAATACAATTTAAGCGGCTAGAAGCCGCGACAAATGCACTAATATAGTAACTGCATTAAATCTGTTGGACCATTTTATAGACAGTTTTTTTTATTTAAATTAAACCTTTCCCTCCCTAATCATCCGTATTGATAATGCCCATATCTGTATTATTAGTGTAACTGATATAATGGTAATGGACGAAGAACTGAACTTTCACTGAATTGATTAATATAACCCTTTGACATCTGTAAACCAGCCTTATCAACGTGGCATACAATTATAACTTCAGCCACTTGCTATACCTACTTGTTGTGTGTTTATAGGTAGTATTGATAAGTGATTGACATACAGGCCTTGAGAGTAGAGTGTCCAGCCGACCATGTAGCCTCCCGGGGTGATGTAACGAAGGTCTGGGGAGCTGGTGGGGTCTGGCAAGGTGAAGCGAGGGTAACACGTGCTAACCAAGTTCTTGTCACCTGTACTCGTCCCTGTACAGTAAGGATACAACACGACATGACAACCCTTACTAGGTATTTGTTTCACACACACACACACACACACACACTAAAGCATGACAACCCTTAGTAGGTATTTCTCTCTCTCTCTCTCTCTCTCTCTCTCTCTCTCTCTCCACACACACACACACACACACACAAGACGGCATGACAACCCTTACTACGTCAATGTTTCACACACACACACACACACATAAGACGGCATGACAACCCTTACTATGTCAATGTTTCACACACACACACACACACACACATAAATTACTCCAGAGACCATTTGAGAAAGAAAGAAAACACAAAATGACTATACCATAATTGATTTCACCGCATCTACAGCAAAAGGAAAACGTGAAAGAAAAGAAAAGAGCCAAGGCAGGACAGAAGAAAGACAAAGAGAGAAAATACGATCATCACATAATTATTCACCTTCCAATCCATCTGGAAATTCCTGACGGAAGACCTGTGTGCCGTCACCATAGAGCCTGGAGGAGAGGATGACTGAGGTGCCAAGGGAGGTGGTGTAGTAATTGTTCTGTAGGTAGTACTCCCCTAGACTGTCTGTGCCACCCGTCTCCTCAGTCATGGTCAGCTGCAGGCAACTATGGAACACCGGTACTATAAGTCATTGTTTATAGAGCGTGAGGCCTCTTCAAAATAGCAACGACAACAACAAGTACAGCAATGACAACAACAAGTACAACAATAAAAGCAACAACAGCAACAACAACAAGTACAACATCGGGACTGCTCGGTCAGACAGCTTGAAGAAGAAGAAGAAGAACAACAACAACAACAACAACAAGTACAATAACAAGTACAAAAACAACAAGTACAACAGCAACAACAACAAGTACAACAGCAACAACAACAAAAACAACAAAAATAATAATAATAATAATAATAATAATAATAATAATATTGATGATAATGATGATGATGACTGTGAGGTTGATCACCAAAAAATAATGAAGAGACAATAGGCTATTATGGACAGCTCACTCACATTATCAAATTCATACAGTAATTGATTTGATTCGTAGTCTCTCTCTCTCTCTCTCTCTCTCTCTCTCTCTCTCTCTCTCTCTCTCCAGTCCTGTTTACACATTTTGCTTAATTAACAATCCATACTCTCATTTCATACTTCATTCCTGATTTGAACAGTAAATTGTAACCAACTCAGTAAAATCTGTCTCCGTCCATTCTCTTCACACATTCATTTTAGAGTATTCCTTGCAGGTTGTATTTATAAAAGATAGCTACAGTAATACAATTATAAACACAATTCTCAGTCACTATTACGACCGTCAGTACAAAGCTACATTCATATCGTCACCTTAACTCAGCATTTACAACACATATAGATACACATACTGACATCTCCCACACTGATAACAACAATCCAATCACTCGGGTATCACCTTTGCTTGCTTTTTATTTCAAGTTTGCCAGAAGACTTTATATATTGGTATTTGAAGGCAAGATGTATTTTTAAGTTCCTTCTGACAGTCTAGTTTTCTTAATTTACAATGACTGTATCCAAGTTTCAATACTTCTCTATCTACAACATTGCATTCTTCCTGTTATAATGCTGTGTATATATAAAGCAGTCTAGGGGAGAACAGTGTATAGCAGGATGTATACGAGTCTTGATGTGTGGAAAACGGACAATTTAGAGAAAATAAAGAGTGCAAAATTAATGAAGGTGGAGTTTTGTATAATTGTGATGGCATTTGTCTTTCCTCTAATAATACCACTAAATGAAAACCCCTAATATTATCCTGGCAATGCTACAGCCAAGTAATGAAGGTACTGAAGCCAAGTAATGAAGGTATGAAATAATGAGCAATGACACAAGTGGTGCAGTAAATTAATAATAATTTTGATCAGGGATGAACTCACCCATCTCCTGCCCCACAATATTGACTCTGCTCGTACACATATGGTTCAGCCAGGACCAGCTCAACTCTACGACCACTCTCAGTCTCTGCCTTATCTGGGTACCAATTATGTCATACGGAAAAAAAGTGAGAAACCTTAATTCTTTCAATAATTTTGTATAAAGGGGATAAATATTCGTTTTGTTATGTCTCTAGTTATATCATATGACTGTCAATTAATTTCTCTCTATAAGCAGAAAAGCCATTAACATATGTATAATATAATTTCCAATACAATAAAAGAAACTATTAATAATCTATTATCCAGCCTGAAATTAATTTAAAGTAATTGTAGTGTATGAAAAATTTGGATATGAAGCAACTGTAAAATATAATTATGTAACCACAAAGCAGATAATATGATGGCGATACAATACTGTACAACTGACCAGGATGGATTATGAGGCAGGAGAGAGCAAGGATGTGCCATAGTGACTTGGCCAACATGTTTGTTGGCCACATTACATATGAGATCATTATATACAACACTTGGTTCTTATCTTCAGCACACCTGCTGGAACACTTGGCTTTCCCGTACATTTTCCCACATTATCACGAAACACTGATAGGCTCAATTGGGCTGGAACAATCAGAGACGTGCTATGATTCCTTCAATATTGAGCGAGTACATCAGTTATATAATAATATGATACAAAGTGCACTGAGGGAATTACTTAAGCAAGGTTCTTAGACGATAATAACCACAGTATTAAGTCGGCCATTACACACGCAGACTGACAAAACAGTACCATGCATGGCTAAGGACTCTAGTTGAATAGTCTCATTAAGGCTTTAGCTCGTGCTCCACATTTTGAATTGCTTTCTGTCGGAGTTAAGATGATAAAAATTTCCACGAATGAACCATTCACAATGGAAACTTTACAAGAAACACGTCAACGCGTTATAGCCCTTCACCTGCCAGCCTGAGGGGGCAACAACAACACTGAAACTAGTTTTAAACAAACAGTGTCCCGCTTGATCAAGCGCTATGCGTTATGCTGTTGTAGTATTTCCTAGAGGTTAATGAGAAACTCTCCTCAGGCTATCTTTCTATCTATTTAATTGGTTAACACTTATGTACAGTGCCGGACTAATGTTCTGTCCCACAGCCAGCCACAGTGCACCAGCCTTCTGAACCACTTCAGGCTCGGACAACGAAACACCAGATTGATTTTTGGATTCAGATCAAGAGACGGCCCACGGTGATGAAGGAATGGTGGAATCCCTACATAAGAGATTAGGTGAAGTGATTGACGCTGAGGGAGGCTGGACCATACATTGACGGAATCTTAATATTGTCATGATTATTATATTGTTAATTACCTGATGTTGTCATTTACCTTTATTGTTTTTATAATTCAATGAAGAGTAGGTGTTTCTATTTCAAATATATATTAAGGTATAAAAAGCTCATGATTCATATTTAGTCATATGTAATGAAGGAGGGAATAATTCTATGGGAATAATTCTACAAACATAGATGGTAATAAATAATGTATAGTTCCAAACGTTTTTTATTTTCACTAATTTTCCTCTATGATAATCTGCTTACATACACATTAAAAAAAAAGTATCAAATACTGCCATATTAACACAGGAGTAAGTGAGTAATACTCGTTCGTTAAAATCCTAATATTATGAGAATATGCTACACAGTATATTATCACATGTATGAAATATATTAAAATATTGATTCTACATAAAACACTGTTCTTATTGTTCTAATTATTTTTGTGAGTTCTTAACCCCCTCTGACATATAATGCATTCATAAATTACTACGGATTTCAGAGACATTGCAAGCTCGTTTTTTCAGAATAACTCTGTAACGAACACTCGTATCAGTACGAGCGTTTGCTAGAGTTTAGTAGGATACACACCGTGTCTTAATTTATAAGAGTATCATGAATCACTAGTTGTAAATTATAAAGACATTTGTGCCTATACCAAGAGGCATAAACTGGATTTGCCAGACATGGAAACGAACACAAATAGTGACGTGTTGTCTGTGACGTATGAAGAGCTCCACCTACACTCTCCCTCCTCCTCCACTTCCACCCCCCTCTTCTCTCCGTCTCCTTAATATCCTCACCTGCCATCCCCCCCCCCCCACGTCTCTCTTTCTTTTTTTTTTCTCTCTCTCTCACGTGTAGAAAGATAGAGTCTGAATATATGAGTGAGTTATGTATTACGGTGAGTGCAAGCTCGTATTCTGGAAATATCTTTGTAATGGGCAACTTCCCCGTCCGCCCTCCCTCCCCTCTCTACCATCATGGGGCCGGATCCAAGAAACTTAACAACGTCGGTAACTCGAGTTAGCGACGTCGGCCACTACCGACGCGATCCAAGAAGCAAAATGATGACGTCACGGGCGCGTTAGCGACGTCGTTAATAACAACACCTCGGGAGGTGTAGTAAAAGCTGGTAGAAGTTAACGACGTGCACCATATGGGCTCAGATATCATCATATTTAGTGAATATTTCTCATTGATTACAGTGGAAATTGATATCAATATATATTTAAAGACGGCAAGATGTAAACAAAGTGCCGTTAAACACGCAAAAAGCATGCTAGACAACATTTCAAGTACTGCTTGTACTGTACATCGGTGACTGGTCTCACACTGCCAGTCAGCGGACTGAGGCTACTTCACCATGGACTACGTGTTGTCTGACATGGCAGCAAGGGCTCTAAGGAGAGAGGTGCTTTCGAGACCGTCTGGACCCTCTAGCTCTCAATGACAACGAGCTGATAAGGCACTACCACTTTCCTCGGCATGAGCTGACGCAGCTCATTGATCATTGATGAGTTCTCACCCCTGCTGAGAAGAACAAAGCGAGGAAATCCCATACCACCACATACCCAGCTATTGATTGCCTTGAGAGTGTATGCCAGTGGCTCCTTTCACCATGTTAATTGGAGACACAAGAGATGAGTAAAATATAATGCGTATTATTTTCTTTTCTTTTTAGTTTTAAAAGTTAGGCTAGTGGTTACTCCTCCCTATTTTACTGTAGCCTATCTATAGATATCTTCTCAATGTATTATCCTCAGATTTCCTTAACATAATTTATGTATATATCAAATCAAGTAAAAAATATTAATATATATATACTGTACTGTATATGAAATATATACCTTAATTAAGTATAACCAATAAAATATTTTTTTTTATTCTAAATACTGTATTTCAATTTGTCCATTATACTAAGACTTATTTAGACTTGATGCTCAAAGATGCATTGTTTGTGCCATACCTTTTCAAGGATAAAGAATATCAGCAATTTACATAAGCAAGTACCATATAAGATAAGCATATCATATCATAATAAAGGTCTTGAAACACATCAGAAAAATTGGTTGAATACAAAATGGCTCTATTGTACTTTGTAACCTGTTTTCATTATTGCTTATCATGTCATTAATAACTGTAAGCATGATGCAGTATGTTTTCTGATACAGTTTGTACTAATAGTGGCCAAAGTAACAGGAACTGCATATATACAGTGCTGTATCATATTGTACTTTTTGCATAAATAAAATCTTTTGTGAACAATGTTTGGACTGCATAAACAACCCACTATAATATTTAAATTTCTTCAATACTCTATTACAATTAAATATTGTACATGGTTTTCTAGGCAGCATAGGGTTGCAGTCAAGTAATTTTAACACAAATTGTATTATTACAGTTTAAAAACCTAGCCAAACAATACTATAATATTTTTTCTCATGCAACAAATATACATATTGAATAAATAACGATTATTTCAGGTCCAACACAAGCAAGCATCAGCAGAATATTCACCAGAATAACAAACATCATGAGTACCAAGGCTGCTGAGGAAATTAATATGCCATCAACACCACAACAGTTGTGAACATCAGCCCAAGCCTTCAGCAGGGTCACCAACTTCCCACGAGTAATTGAAGCTATAGATGGTAAACTTCATAGTTTTATTGATGAAATCCATAATGCTAGTTGTTTTCCTTGTTGTTAGAACCCAATCATATAGAGACATGCTTCATAATAAATGATCAGTCTCCCCCCACCAATATTGTTGTGATTCTTGGCTCTACAACATACAAGGTGTAAGAGAGGTAACAGTTTTTTACCCTCAATATTAACTTCAACCTTGCCTTGTGTACTTTCCTCTTGAGGAATTATATTGGTTTGGCTTATATAATACTGTACCTGTATACAGTCCTGTATATACTATGTCATTCCTTTGTTTAGAGTATGAGGCAGACAGATAAAATTGATCCTATTGTTACACAATATATTAATGTTTATGCTATGTATGCAGGTACACACGTTGCCATCAAGGCTCCAAGTATTGATGAGGCCATGTACTGTACGTCAATAGAAAAAGATTAAATTCACTAAACTTTCAAGTTATTTGTGATGGAAATGGCTTGATCATCAATTATTCTGCCAGATTTCCAGGTACTGTACTGTATTTCATGTACCTAGATTTAAATAATGTGTGTAAATAAGAAATTTTGTGTAAGATACTGTTTAGTATATGGTATATATTATTGCATACCCTTGTATATGAAAAATTTCCCAAAACCTGCATGGTTATATCTCTTTAAAAATCAAGTTTGATATAAAAAGTCTTCCCATTTACACTAGGGTTGCCAAGTGTATTAAAACATTATATATATGTGAGGGCTTCTTGGCATAACATGCCATAACATGTCACTTTGCAGGATCCACTTATGATGCCTACATTTGAAGGAACAGCAACTTGAGGCAACACTTTAGTAGAGGCACTTTGGGGACTACTTACTCCTAGGTTGGTATCAGGAGATGTTTTAACAAGTGTACAGTTCTAAGGCTGTATGATATACATATTCCTCCCATGTGAGTTTATGTTTGGTTATATATGTATGTACAGTATGTATAAATAGTTCATCTTTCTGGTAACAATGTCTTGCAGGTGACAGTGGGTACCCATTGGAGCCTTTTCTCATGACCCCAGTCACCAATCCCACAAATGAGGCAGAAGAACTCTACTACAGGGCCCTTGTAAGAACAAGGGTCATTGTGGAGCTGACCTTAGGAGTTGTGAAAAATCGCTTCAGGTTAGGAAGCGACTTCTTAATATCCCTTCGGTTTCAACAAATCACAAGCAAACTCTATATATAGTTATAATTTGCTCCCTCTCCAAACCTCAATTCTAATTTCATAAGAGTTTCCAATCAATGGCAAGGTTTCTAAATCTTTTGACTTTATAATGAAATGAAAATTTCTTTTTATTAATGTATTTCATATGATTACTTTTTGTTCACATTGGTCCATAAAATCCACTGTTACATTTTCCTTTTATATCCCTCTAATAAATGGTATCTAACAGATGTATTCATCGGTTTGGTGGAGAATTACAGTACACTCCTTTGAGATCTGCAAAGATTGTAAGTGTTTGTCTCCTGCTGCACAACCGGTGTGTCAGTAGGGTTATTCCTGACCCTAACAATGTAAGTATACACTGTGGCTTAGTATTTATTGTAGCATTAACTTACCTTACTGTGCTACTATATAAGTACAATGAGACACCAGTAATTACTTCAATTACAGTAATTATTATAATACTGTACAATGCAGTCTCTGTAATTGCACTGCTTCAACCCTGAAGTTTGTCTTAATATATCAATGTTTTTCAGTGATTTCTAAAATCCCTTAATACCTTCATTTTCCAGCATCTACCAGAAGAGGACATGCCTATTGAGGCCCATGTAGTTGGAGCTGGTGATCGTGGTGGCACGGGTAGACAGACACGTGACGAGATCATACCGGAGTTTTATGGTCGAAAGGGGGTTTAAAAAAATAAAATTATGTCATGGTTACTAGTGTATTTATTTACCAACTTATTATGTCTGTGTCTGTTGGTGTTTTGCTATATGTTTTTTTAATGTGGCATGTGACAGAATGTTTGGTAACATTGGTACAGTATTGGCATGCAGAATCACCAAACTATATATATACTGTATATCTATTTCCTAAGTTGGTGTTATCGGTTATATTTACATTACGATTACATGGTTTTTCCAATGGGATCTTAGAATGTTTATTGTGTTGCTGGAATGTGTGACTGTATGCAGTTCAGTGTTATTTACAGTATGCTCCTAACTTAGCTAGGAGCATGCTATTACTGTCTTCCCTACCATGACAACACTGTATGCTCCTAGCCAAATTAGTAGCATACTGTATGCAACACATCCTGATCCAAAGTTATTTTCCTTATTTCTCAATAAACACTCTTACAATAGAAGCCAGCACTATAATGGCTTCAGCTGCTTGTCTCTGTGCTGCTGCACTTTCTCTAATAGCAGCTGTGGCTTCCTGCTGACTCCATCATCACTTCTAGGATGTCCCTAATGTCTTCTTGTGCATGGAGCAAGTGTGGCAACAATACGTATTCTGCTGTGTGTTCAGAATAAACAATGTTATTAAATGATCTTCAGAGAATGGATCATGGATTCACCACTATAAGCACTGACAGGAGGTGGGAACAGGATTAGAATATTGGGTATTAGTTAGATGGCAGAGCACAGAGTGCTACGAAAATAGAACACAGTACACTACTGTAAATACAGTACTGTGTTATACATCATTGTTTTAAACAAAATACAAGTATGTTAATAATTAATGAAATGCTAAAACCAAGTACTGTATACTGAATGATTAATGTAATTACCATACAAAGAGTGCATAAAATCAATAAGCATTTCATAACCTTTTCATTATTTACATTTCGTATGACTCCAAAAACTATTTTCAGATACTAAATAAAAACTGTGGACGTACCTGCTGTGTTTGAAATGAAAAAGTCGAGTACACTCAGTAGAGCGATACGAAGACACTTGTTTTGACAGCTGCCAGCTGATCGCGGTTTTTAAACAAACGCGCCATGTCACACGCTTCGTGATTGGCTACGAGGTGTCCATGACGTCATTGATGACTCTAGCCAATCAGAGGCGTGTACCAGTTACCGCGCTCCTAACAACAGGCGGGCAGAGGCTTCTTGGATCAGGGCGAAGTTAACGACGCCTGCGTGTAGTTAGTTATTAACGACATCGGTATTAGCGACGCGTCGCTAAACAATCTCTTTGGATTCCACCCCATGTCTCTCCACCTCCTCCTCCACTTTACTCATTTGCCGTCCCTCCCCTCCCTCTCCTTGACTCTCGCCATGTAAAAGACAATATCTTATCGAGATAAATGTATACAGTGTAACTATTCGAAAACGGCATGCATAATGTGTTAGTAGTAGCCTACTGCATTTGGTTATTATTGTGTTACATATCTTAATGTATTCACACATGAGAATAGGGTGGGGTAGTAGAAGAATAACCACCATGATTGATGGCAAAACGACTGTTCAGTTGTTATACATGTGTTTGGTTACTTTTCTCCTTCATCCTGATGTAGACTCAGGGCGTCAGTCGTATACTTGTAGCACGACCACCCTATACCATGGCTTTTATTACACTTCGCCGATAAAGGGATCCTATCACCACTATCAGTACAACCATAAGATAGCGCCACAAAAACGTGCACCACCATACCACCAAACCATTGCCTTACCGACAGTATTGGTGGTTATTATTGACACATTGTACTACTCCAGCCTTTATTTAATGTGTGCCTATCAGCAACAAAGTCATGAAACAAAGCCACGACCAATTATTAATGTATATCTTATTTTCATAGGTATGATGCTTTCGAGTTTATTACAGATTTTTTTATATTAGTTTACGATGGTAAAAGTAATTAAAAAAAGCGATTACGGTAATGAAACGTGAGGTCGTCAGTATGGATGAAGGTTTCTACCCTTGACTTCCACAGTTGTGTCCACGGTATAATAACTCTAGTCATTATACCGTGGTTGTGTCTATATGGGGAGATAAATATTTCAGCAGGAGTAAGATGACTCCCATTGCCTTACCCACCTGCATCAATATGGTCGCACAGAAAATTATTGTTGTGTGTCACAGGTCACACTGATCAAAGCCAAAAATTATATGATTAATTCATAATTAGATAACATAGTACAGTATTTTAGTAGATTTTTCTTTTTTTTACAAGCTGGTGGTCTCGTTTGGTAGATGTAACACCTGTGCTGAGTGAGTTTGTTTGATCTCACTCACTGGTTCCCTCATGATATACAAAATATAATACGGCTTCATTGTCATACTTACTTGAAAATAATTACAAAGAGCAATTACATCTTCATTCTAAGGTTCACAAAGCAGACCAGCAGCAATTGTGAGAATTTGTGAGACTTATTTTAGAACATTGAAAAACGTCAACACAATTGCGTAGTTGCCGTCAGCTGGAAAAAAAAAGATAAGTTAAATGAAGTGGCTGCGCTCTGTCACAACCAACCATTTTCGATCTCCAATATCTCCATGTCCCATTTCCTTTAATTAGTTTTAATTTATAACTGTCTGACGAGTTATCTTATAAATAATTTTTAAATTCATTATCTAATTCTGTTTAAATTCATGACTGTCCATAATCTAGTGTTGTACTGATTAATGACTAGCCTTATTTAATCATGTCCCGGATCAAGAATGGTATTTCGTTAGGTTTAACAGAAACAGTCCAAGACAGGCGAAAAGGGAAAAGAGCAGTAGACACCGGTATCTTTCTATTTATGCTAAAAATGAATAATGTAACTTATACCGTTTATAATGTCAAGTTATAACCCCACCATTTATCGGATGAAATTTACCCTACAAAAGAAGAGTGTTGATGATCCGAACTTTCGTCGAGCACGTCCTCACGAACAAATATATACACTGTTGCCAGCCACGTTACTCGTCTCTCGCAGCAAGATGGCCCAAGTGGAACGTTGGGCAACTGTACACCCACGCACCCCCTCAGTGGAAGTCAGGGTCAGAGAAAAGGCAGGCAAACGGACGCCAGCAACGACAGTGTTGTCAACTCTGGCCAAGATAGTATTCCCGCACCATGAGTTGTTAGCTCCATTTGAAACATTCACTGGTGGGTGGGAGAGTCGGAAAGGGGAATAAATGGAGGGTATAGTTCCCCATCCCCACACACCACAAAGGCATACAGGTTTACCAACCTAACAGTAGGAAGAAATACTGTGCTAATCTTCCGTCTGGTAAACTATTACAAATATAATATTGCCCACAATATTGACAATATTAACATTGCACATAGTAACGTACAGGCAACTACTACCAGTAATATATGTAAAATAAAGTATCCCTCCACTAATCCCCCTTCCCTACGTGTTAATGAATGATTTTTTTTTTTGAGGCCCAGGGGGCTGGACTAACTATTATTGCATATAATGTTATATGGTGGTGGACAATTGATTGAATAATAAATGTTTAACAATATGTTAATACATTCAATACCCTGTGCCTTTCATGTGTAAGATCCATATCACATGTTTGTGACTGATTTTCTTGGATTTATATATGGCTGTAATATAATAATTGTTTCTTTAATGGGTACTCCCCAGTAGCTGTGAGGATGGATACATAGTTACAACAGCTTCATATGGAGGAATAAAATATACTGTGGTAAACACCGAGCCGTAGTACCCAACAGTAACTAAAAAAAAGAAAAACAAAAATTATTATATATATATATATATATATATAACATGAAAATTAAAGAAATTATATGCTGGGAGATAATTAAGTTTACACACAGCTGTGGCATCCCGAGCTCCACGGTCCACCAAACATTTCAGCTCTATACTGTTGCTTCATCACATCAGAGGGTAATGTGTGGTTTACTTCATATCAAGTATTTGGGAAGGCGACAGTTATCATGAGGGCCAGCCAAGCCCTCAGAAACAAGCGGGATAGCAAACTGTAGATACATTATATTTGCTGGAATACATATGAATTATTAATATTTGACTATATGGCATAAAGGAGATGGTAGCAGTCCCACACCATATATATGTACACTCACGAGCACTAATTTCTGCTCAGGGTTTGGTCCTTCCTTCCACCCCCTACCCTGGACAGAGGGAAGAGGGGGATCGGAGCTGGGGAGAGAGTTTACCCCGCCTTCACCCCTCCCAACTTCCCCCCATGGAGGTATAATATAGAGGAGGCGGCATGAGCCGCTCGTCCTGTACACCCAAAGTGAAGCCAGGGGCGGAGCCTATTACCCTACCCCCCATTGACTCAAAACATATGCTCTTATTTTCTCATATTTAACTCTAATTAGACCCAGAAAGAGACTTGAATTTGTTCCATATATGATAACTGCATAAAATTATCTAATTCTGTATATTATCAAAAGTACTTAAACCCATTAAATACCGCTGTTTCCTAGAGCATTACCTCTTCTCGCAAACTTTTCCTAGGAGGAGTATGAATGAAAGAATGAATGAATTAATGAATGAATAGTTTATTTTATGCAAACAGTATAGTAAAAGAGAAGTTACAGCTAGAGAAATAAGAACAAGTACAAATACAAATAAATTTAATTATATAAAGAGCTCTAGTATGAGACTCTGGAAGGCCTTGTGTCACTCTGTAAGTACAGTATATAAATAAGATTACACAGTATACAGTAAGATGTGTATAGTGAAGTGAAGATGTGTATAGTGAAGTGAAGATGTGTATAGTGTAGTGAAGATGTGTGGTGTGCTGTGAAGATGTGTGATGTGCAGTGAAAATGTAGCCACATAGTGCAGTGAAAATGTAGCCTACATAGTGTAGTGAAGATGTGTATAATGTAGTGAAGATATGTATAGGGTAGTGAAGGTGTGGTGTGTTGTGATGATGTGTATAGTGTAGTGAAGGTGTGGTGTGATGATGTGTATAGGGTACTGGAGATATGTGATATGTAGTGAAGGTGTGTATATTAAGGTGAAGAGATGTGTAGTGTATTGTGAAGGAGTGTAGGTTGTGAAGACGTGTATAGTGTGTGTTACAATAATGGCAAAACTACAAACCTTGGAACAATGTGAGTTTAGTATATTCTTGGCGGCTTTTGCTATTTTTACTCTTTATTAATTTTTCAGTATACTGCTTTCCAGCATAGTGGCATCTTACCTGAATATACTTTTCTGCAATTGCCTTTATTAAAAGTATTTGGTGATTTTCCATGGGCCCAAATTCTCTCATGTGATCATTGAGAACTGTAAATACTGGCCTACACAAGTAAGTTTCTAACACAGATTCTAAAATTTTATAATGAGTAACTTTACAGAGATTCTCCTCATATGCTTGCATTCTGAAACATTTTTCACATGTCATACATATATCAATAACATCATCTGACGGAAAAACCAGAGCCCCTCTACTCTTTAACCTGATTAGTGAATATATATCATCCTTATTGATACTAATTAAGGCATCAAGGCAGGTCTCACACTTTAAAGATTGTTTAAGTTTAGCAGTCACAAACCCAGCTATATATGCAACAATTTTTTGTGAGCATAGTGTCAGATGTGTTGGGTGGGGAATATAACTATAATTATGATCACAGGCAATGGTCTCTTGGGTATTTTCCTCAAACATTTTGCTTTTACCAAGAGATGCATTTATTGCATGAACTGAGGGTGACACAGAGTCTGCATTTCTATCCTTGAAATAACTACTTGAGACTGTTAAAATGGGGACTGACTGCAATGGCAGGGTGTTTCCTCGCAATACATCTTGCACATCATTATGGACAAGTAACCTTTTGTACGCAGACTGGAACCGTCTCGCTGTTGGGTTATTATTGCATCCTCCTTGTCTACGTAATTTTCCAAAGAACAGCTCAAGATGATCCTGACTAAATTTATATGTTAGTAAATAATTCAGTCCATACTGCTGACATGAAACTGTATTCTCATACACACCAATTAAGCTTTCTATACAAACAATAAATCCAAGGAATCCAGTTTTCCTGTTACTTTTCAAAAGACAATTTTTTGCATTTGGCAGCTGAAGTGACATAATGTAAGTCTTGGCCTCCTTCATAAATTCAACATATTTCTTATAATTTTTACAATTTATTGGATGTTTCCATTCACATGCCTTCAAATTTCTAGAGTTTAAAATGTCAAAGAGTTTGTTGAAAATTCTAATGAAATTTACTGTTGCCTCACAACCTTGAAATTCTGTTAATTGTTCATGCATACAAAATTCAAGAGAACAAGCCACAGATTCACTTAACAGCTGTGCAGCAAGCTTCACATTCATTTTCTTTTTCATCCAATCTATGTGTCTACTCCTCAGTTTGTTACCTAAATGAAGTCCCTGTCGTTGTTGTAAATTGTGCAGTTTCTCTACATATTCCCATTTTATGTAATTACTTTCACTGTCCATTAAACAAAATTTTTCTGCTAGAGTATTTCTCACCAGTTTGAGCATGTGACATGGATCAAGGAATATAGAAATAGGTTTATTGGTTACTGGATGAGGAAAACAAGTTTTCAAGTCATTATGGTCAAGGTTACAGCCAAGGTATTTTACCATAGTTAAATTTGATCCTGTCCCATCAAAAGTAAGGGAAATATTAGTAACACCCACTGCATGCAGCTTCTCTAAACACTGTTTCACAAGGTTACTTCTTTCCTGTCCACAAAGTCCATTTACAAGAAAGTATCCAACAGGAATTTTCCAGTTAGCATTGACAGCTACCACCATAAATGTTAGGGCATCTTTTGCTACAGGCAAAGTGTCACTGTCCAGCTGAGTTCCCATATCTATGTAACCGTGATATTTTTTTCCATCCCACTCTACATGTTGGCGTATTGCTACTTCATCCATCACAAGGTTACACAACAGTGATCTACCATTAGCAGCTGCAGCAACTGATTTAGCTTGTAAAGCGTCAAAGGCTGTGGAAGTAAAACCTGGGTCACCTGGTATAGCTTGGTACCATTTTTCTATTGTCCTTGGATGTGGTAGGCAAGTGTCAAAGGTTTTCCTAACATACCTGTATGCATGTGGTGAATAGAAATGTAATGTTAGTGCAAAACTTCTAAGTTCAGGTGAATATGATACAGGTACAGGTTTGTTGGATTTCTTTGCCACTTGCCTTTTCAGAAGGTCTTTTACACCACTACCACATTCCTCCAAAACACTCAAACTGTTGGTACTCAGCAAATCATTTTTTCTCAAATCACTAATGATATTTTTCAAGTCTGCATTTCTTTTCTGTAGACGTCTTCTGGACTGCTGTAAACTTTTTCTTTTTTTCTTTGCTGATACTAGCTTTCTTTGGCTTACTGATAATTTTCTTTTTAATTCAGTTTTGTTGGGAGAATTGGAGGATACCAGAGAGAGATCAAACACAGCTTCCTTTGAAGTACTTCCAGTTCCGCTCTCCTCAGAATGTGTGGCAGCCTCTTTTGAAATAGTTCCCCTCTCCACAGAATGTCTGCTTTCTTCACAATCCATGGAAGAGCCCTCTGTAGTGGTACTGGAAGCAGCAATGTTGGTACTATTGTCTCTATTAGCTGGTGGCACCACAGTTTCTCCTGGTACCTGTACCCTACGTCTGGCGGGTGCTTTTCTTGTCTCCAAACTTTTGTGTAGATGCTGTGGAAAGCCATCAAACACTGTGGGCACTACACCTCTTTTCAACATAACATAGTTTGGAGTAGTCCTATCAAAATCTTCTTCCCTGAAGTGTCTAGAGCAAAGAACTGTCGTTCTGGACGGATTGAAGTTCACCCTACGTGTGGCGAGTATCCACTTCTTTCTCTCCACTTCATCTCTGGGAAATCTAGGAGATAATAAATGCAGAGGGCACCGATTAATCCCCTGGATATGCAGTTTTCACAATGACACGAAACAATGGTGAACGACGAACACATTACTGGAGGAACGGCACTGCTACCACAGAGACAAGTGACAACAAAGTACAGTACAAGGCAGTACAGTATGATATTAGTAATAGTAGGGATATTAGAAACAGTAGTTAGTGGCAGTAATACATTTATTTACTAAAATACAAAACATATACAGATCAACTACAGTACATTCACTTGATCATATATTATAACCAGTCTAACCTAATTTGTACAGTACTGTATTTAACCTGGACATGCACAGGGAAACCTAGCCTGGGTATTCTCCTGGGGCTAAGTCAAAGTAATGAAAAATTTTCATATGTCAAATACAGTACAGTACAGTAGGTATGTCAATTACACTGCATGGTCATTATAGTTAAAATTGAACACAAAATAACGAATATTAATGAAAGGCTACTCTAGAAAACTACCGTACCACTACAACAGTACCAGTATAGCCTAGTAAAGTGACCTTATAAAATATGATTAGGCTTACTTACTACTGAGAACAAAACTAAAGATACAAGTACAACACTGTCTCATCTTTACTACACACACAACATAATGAGCACAAATTCACATGTAATCTACTGTAATCATAGTGCAGACTGCAGACTAAACCAAGGTGCCAATTGAGAATTATTGTACAAACTCTTAGCCACTCAATCATGATAAAATTAATTTGGTACCATATGTAAATTCTAGAGGAGAGCTCCGCCTGGGACCGAGGCAGCCTTCTGGATCTAACAGGGGCAGACTACAGGGCCACACCCTCAAAATAATGCACTTTTTATAGAATTAGGATGACTTGACCTGACCTGGACTACCCTAATCTGGACTGGGGCAGACTTGCGGACCTAACCAGGGCAGACTACCAAGACATTAACATACTGCAGGAGGGCCTTATAATCAAAATACACATTAATCACTTAATATATATGAGTGGTCATTTACACTTATATGATTTGTATCAATGAAAAACTAATGAAAGGGACATTATCATGTATTACAACCATACTTATGTTCCAGACAGAGCTCTCCTCTAGAATTACCATTAATTCTAAATTATGTTTTAGGTATCAGTATCCATGACCATATAGTCCAAAAATAATCAAAGGATCATATCTTTTCCAGGTTATCAAGGAACAGCTGGGGAGGATGAACAATAACCAGAACTGTCATGTAATAGAGTTCACACTCAGGTGTGGTGTCTTGTATCAAACACATTTCACCACTAAGCCACATGGAATCTTACATTGATGGCTGGATGTTACTACATAAAGTGTGTCATCACTTAGTTCCAGTTCACTCTGATTCACACAAAAACATTAATTTTACTCATCAGTCCCAGGCCGTAACTTCACAATTATAAAAACTCTTTTGGCACATTGGCTTAACTTAGACTATACAGTACTAAAACTTAGAACTAAATTCTCAACAACCAAATAGTCTACATAGTAAACACAATTATTAATTAAATATATTTAAAACATTATGAAATATGCTAAAACATTCATAATATAATCTCTCAACACTCGAGTTATCCTACAGGCCAACCCTAAGTTGGGCACAAGTAGGTCACCCCATGTAGCCAGTTTATCTTTTAGAACCCAGTCAATGCTATATATACGTGAGGGTTATACATTAACAGTTAATATCACAACACTATAATAGCCTTGGCTTTGTAGTTTTTGTGTGTACAGTATCAATATTCTACAGGACATGGGTGTCACGGTGTGAGGCAGGTGATGAATTTCACTTCGTTGATTTGTCCATTTCTGTCGTATATTTTTCTGTATGACTTTCTTAACATACCTATGAAATGTAGTAGAAAGATTCCTGTCTCTCTGGGTACACCCATAGGCTGAACACGCAGGCATTATTACAAAAATGGCAAAGAATGTTGCAGGTACTTGATAGTCTGACGTGATCAGCTGAGGTTTGTTTTGAGTCAATGGGGGGTAGGGAGGACAGCCGACCAATAGAAAGTTGGCTTCACCTTTGTGACGTCATGCCGCCTCCTTAATATTATACCTCCATGCTTCCCCCACCTTCTTCCTCTAGTTGTCAGTTAGTGATTAGCCATAAATTTTCCCTGTGTAAATGATGGCTCTCCTAAAACAGTATCGTAGTACACACTGTGAATGGCCAAGACGATCTCATGTCAGTCTTGCTTATTTACCTTTGTAATATAGTCGTAAAGTCCCAGTCAAAAGGAAAGACAAGTAAAAAACACACACACTCTCTCTCTCTCTCTCTCTCTCTCTCTCAAGGTCAAGTAGAAGAGCAAGAAGGGAAATTAATCCACCGGATTTATATTACTCTGGAAACCATCGATGAAATTATCTCTACGACAAGATATGCGGAAAGAGATTTAAAACCAACAGTGTCTTTTGGTAGAGCACAAAATAACGTAAACACCATGATGGTATAAATAAATATTATATATATATAAAAATATCTTTATTGGCAAAAAAAAAAAAAAAAGTTTCGTACAATAAAAGTTAAATTATTCATGTGGCCTATTATGTAATAATGGAATACATATTGATTGATTTATTGATATGAGGCGCCGCAACAGCGAGGTCACCTAGCGCCAGAAAAAGGTGATAGAGAGGTGTGACAGGAAACAGGAAGGAAATAGAAAAAAAAGGAAAACTTGAACATCTGAAAGCTAGTGGCTGGGGCCAAAGGGACGCCAAAACCCATAAAGTATTGCCCACATCACTACAGACAATACCTCCCTACGGGAATGGAATGTATAAAATACACAATTGAAATACAATTGAATAGAACAAAAATTAATCAATATATTGTCCAACCTCCCGCTGCATCTATCACAAACTGCAATCGCGTGATGGGAGAGAATCTACCAGACAAGAGCAGATGTCGGGACGTCCACGAATTCCTTCCCACACTTCTTTAGCTTTTCTCACTTTTGTTTTTTCCTCCACTTCCCATTCCTGCACCATAATTGCCTATAAGTTTTCTATTAAATTTCAGTCGCATCCCTTTGTGGGCCACTCTATCAGTCTTATTTTAGGACGAGTCGCAATCCAGTCGTTCACCAACCTCGACGTATGGACTGGCGAACGGTCCTGCACCAGGCAAATGGAATCAGGTTCAGGAATACAATAAGCTCGAACGGCAGGAAGAAACAGTGACTTTTGGTAGAACACAAAATAACGTAAACACCATTCTTGGTAGCTAACAATTCTATCATCAGGCGTTTCATAAACTAAAATAAAATTACAAAATCAATAAATATATATATAATTTATTTATTATACAGCGAGTTATAAGTCAATAAAAGGCACACCATTCTTACCCGTTATATGGCCCGCGTGCAACTGGTGCACCCCTCTGATATGATGCTTCCAGCAAAGCTTCGCCTTCATATTATATGAACCCCGAAGCATAAGGAAAAGAACTTTATTTGTCTGAATGAAAATAAATTATATCATTCATTCTGTAAGTGAATTATCTAATTGTGTGTGTGTGTGTTAAAAGGAAGGCCTGATGATAGAATTATTAGCTACCAAAAATGGTGTTTACGTTATTTTGTACTCTAATCACTAAATCACTTGTAATCACTAATCACTTGTAATCTAATCACTAAATTTATGGCTAATAACTAACTGACAACTAGAGGATGAAGGTGGGGGAAGTTGGGAGGGGTGAAGGCGGGGTAACTCTCTCCCCATGCAGCTCCGATCCCCCTCTTCCCTCTGTCCAGGGTAGGGGGTGGAAGGAAGGACCAAACCCTGAGCAGAAATTAGTGCTCGTGAGTGTACATAGGTATCCAATTGTATTATTTTATCATAATAACTATGGGCAAGTAGCAAACCTCCCCGTGGTGGTGCCCCTGATAATCTTCGGAGACCAATTGCTACATAACACACCAGAGGAATAAAGAGGAAGCAAATGACACTACCCTAAAGTGAATACGGTTTTGGCGAGACCAGATATGATGATGATGATTATAATAGCTACAATAACAAAGTGGAACTAAACTATTTCAAAGTTTATCAAAACAATAAAGCACATATTTAAGCAGACAGGCTGTGTTCACTTTACTTAAGATACAAAACCCTTATCCAGTTCAGTAGTGAGGGTATGGCAGAATGCCCTCAGTTATTATTGAACCAACTCCGATAAAATATTCAATGATTAAAGTTGTCTGGCGAACAAGAGGCAAATTCATTCTAACATCTGGCTCTCTACAAACTGTTTAACGAGCCATTTGATAGGTTGCCTCTGCCCTGGGCTTCAAAGGTTATCTGCCGATTCCACAGTGGTTTGTTTTGGTTTGCAAGCACCATAACGAAAGAAACTGAACTGTGTAAATGACTCATGAGTAAATTATTTGATGAATTTGATGACTCCACTATGAAAATATGGTAATAACGGAACTACATGACAGATTTTACGGATATGGGTACCGAGTTTGTTAGGTATAATTATGACTGATCTAATCTAATTAGATTATACATATTCTTAATATGCATGTACTACTGAAAGAAGTATAATACATACTCATTAAGTTATTGAATTCATATTAATTTGACATCATAGTCATTATGTTAATAAATATGATAAATACTGTAGTAGGGATATCTTTTACTGTCATCACCCGATAGGAATGTTATACGTACCCTTGTATTTAGTAACTGCAAATATTGGATTTAATTTGCATAATGAT
The DNA here is from genome assembly GCA_033782935.1 of Petrolisthes cinctipes. Classification (NCBI taxonomy): domain Eukaryota; kingdom Metazoa; phylum Arthropoda; class Malacostraca; order Decapoda; family Porcellanidae; genus Petrolisthes; species Petrolisthes cinctipes. Next base: position 192,605 of record JAWQEG010000641.1, read on the forward strand.
AAGCATCAGTATGACGGAAAGTAAACAGTATTTTGCACAGTTTGTTTTCTGACATGCAATACATAACGAGTGTCACTTAAATGGCTGGGAAGGCGACACCTTAAGGGTTATTAGCACTGTATTTTACACACATTACTGGTAGTAGTAGTGTTGTTGTTGTTGTTGTTGATGTTCTCCCGGGGCAGAATGGCATCCTGCCCCACAGACCACCGGTTCGCTCTGGTCGCAGTGAAAAAACAGATTATAATAAAGTAGGGGTTGACCCTATATGCCTGGGCTACCGATTCACAGGGTGACCAGATTTAGCATAATAATGCTACAAGTGGGGCCACACCTTCCATGAGACCAGTCCTGAAGAGACCATAAAGGGGGAGGGAGTTTAGACTGCTGCATGCAAAGGAATAATGCACCCCCGTATGCTGGCCGTCCAAACAGCGGTGATAGGTCCTGGAGTGGCGGCGTCTACGTCGTGGGACCACACCCCAGGGCTACCAAGGAGGGAAGCTATAGGGGCCAAACCGCCACAAAATCCCCCCGCACCCATCAAGGGGGGGCGCGTCGGGGCTGCTCGGTCAGACAACTTGAGGAATTTCAACAACAGCATGCAGTGATAAAATAATAGAGCCTCCGGTTATAGTACACATCACGTGGGCAGATCTCGTCAAATTCACTAGAAAGTGACCAGATCCTACAACAATCTTTATTCTAGCCTTGTTGGGGATAGCTAGTATTAACAGAGAATAAAGTCAGCGACCCTGGGATAGTTGTTGTTGTTGTTGTTGAAGTTCCTCAAGCTGTCTGACCGAGCAGCCCTGAGCTCTTGAGGAAGGCTATGGCTTGAACCGGGCTTTCCCACAATGCCCTCAGTGAGTGTATGTTGTGTTGTTGGCGAGTGTCGTTGTGTGCATTGCAGTAATGTGTTTAATAGAATGGGGTGCTGTGTTGCATCCCGGACAGGTATCTGCGATGACTCCATCTAGCTTCTTTTGATTTGTCAGAAGGGCCTGATGATGGCCACTTCGCAGCCTGGCCAGGTGGACTCTGTCCTCACGGGAAGGGAGGATTCTGATGGGTGGATGTCAGGGGGTCGTGCATGCAGCAGGGTGTAGTTCTTAAGTTTTTGGATGGATTGGTGGGTGATTTGAGTATGTTTCTGGAGACTGGTTTGGGGTGGGCAGGGTGTAAGAGATGATAGTATTTGTGTGTGGTATCGTGTACTGGGTGTTGTTTTGCTGGGATAGTAGTTGACTTTACGTTATATCTATTTTTGTTAATATTGTCTTTATTGTGGGCAATATTATATTTGTAATGCTTAACCAAACGGAAGATAATGGAGAACAATAGCCCAGTATTTCTTCCTACTGTTAGGTTGGTAAACCTGTGTGCCTTTGTGGTGTGTGGAGATGGGGAACTATACCCTCCATTTATTCCCCTTTCCGACTCTCCCACCCACCAGTGAATGCTTCAAATGGGGCTAACAACTCATCACTTGTAAACATTTATAGTTATGGTAGATGTAGGAAGGGTGAGCGAGGGTAAATGGCGAGTGGCGTGGTTACCGTGTGTATGAGGAAAGGAGAACAAGTGGAAAGAACAAGGACACACTAAGACCAATAGTATTCTAATGGTCTTGGGACACACAAAAGGCAGGTATGAGGGCGAGTTAACCGAGCGATGTACTGTAGGTTAATGACCTGGGCAAAAGATCTTGGGCTTTATGCCTATCGAAACATAAGTAGGTCATTAAGGCAGTCAGTCTGTTACATCAACTCATTTTCCCCCAGCTTACAAGGTTGCAATCCTTGCTCCTACAGCCGGGTACCTACATCCTGTTAGGTGAACAGGGACATAGAGGGCTGGGAAAATTGTCCAACAATTCGACTAACTCGGGAATCGAACCTGGGATCTATCCCTTGCTAGGCGAGCATGGTAACCAATACACCATCGGCACAGTTTTTTATACTGGCCGGCGCGCAAGGCATTATTAGGAAATCAGGGAGTGACAAATTAAGTACGTCAAGTATACACTCTCGCTACACTCTCATTTATTCATATCTATAATATAATATTAATAATACACAAGTATTAAACGAAGCACTGATTCATCTTAATTGTAGGAACCGAGATGTATTGCATAAATGTCACATGGTAAATGAGATCTTCAGGGCTACCAACATGTGCTACAAGGTCTAGGACGTGTTTCAAATTACATCACTGATTTTTCAAATTGTTTACCACAAAAATTGTTTCGATACTTTTTTGAGGTACTGTACAAGGGTTCGGAAAGTCGTACGTTCAGATTAACTGGTGATAATTAAGCCATTAATAACTAACTATCCACAATTCTCATTTCTTCTGAAACACTGGGAAATATTCTTGCAAAAAAAGGAAATCCAATTATTATCCTCTATGGCAACATTACGTATAATAATTGTATAAACTTCTATGCAACAACAGGTATGCAGTCGAAACTCGAGCCATGGGTTATTATTACAAGCTCTTCTGGCTGAGGAGTGCTTGTTCCTGCAGAAATCTCTTAAACCTCACCCAATGGCTTAAAATACTTAAATAAACTCAACTGGAAGCAGCATATCAGCAACACCATCAAAGCTGCTTCCCACAAACTATACATGCTAAGGAGACTAAAATCCCTGGGCATGCCACCACGGAAGCTGGGGACCATTTTCACAACAATTATTCTCCCCAAACTCACGTATGCATCACCAGCCTGGGTCATCATCCCTCACTCTCACACAATAACGTCAGATAGAGAGTTCAGAAAAGGACCGGTAGAGTTATACTTGGTGACTCGTATACCAGCTACGAGCAAGCCCTGATCACCCTGGACCTGACCACCCTCTCCTACCCTCCTTGCTCCTACCACCACATGCATATCATTAGATGGCTACCACAACAGAGCCCACCTCCCAGACTCCCTATCAGACACCACAACAAGATGAAACCTATCGGGGCAGTCACAGACAGATATAATAAAAGTGCCATACCAACCATAGTCAACATAATAAACAACTCCTAAGAATAACACACACACACACACACACACACACACACACTGTGCTTTAATGTTAATCTAGTGCTTTTCCTGACCTGACCTCACTACATCCAGTTCCCTTCACACCTATCCGACCCCCAGGGCTGCACCCATTTGCTTGATCATGTATATATTACTATTAAATCTCTGTGTATTTCCTCGTTTATGTACAGTACGTATGTATGACTATAAATTATAGTAAGTTTTTCTGTGACTTTCTTTGTTTAGATATGTATTATTATTATCTCATACGTATTTATGTGTATTTATTTCATTCTCATTTTTACAAATATTTTTTTTGTGTAATTTGTAAATTTTCAACTTTGCAGCTGCTATAATTCAATAAATCGTATATTATTATTATTATTATTATTATCAAATAGCTAGCAAATAGCTATCAATGGCTAGCCCAGTTGTAGAATCCGCGGCTGCAGTTCCTGTGGTACAGGGTTCGGTCCTTGCTCGGGACACGGTAAAAATCTTTCACTGATGGCCAGAGGTTACCACCCCTGTGAGCAGGGGGTGGGGGGTTTGAGTCGGCTGTCTGAGGCCTTCCTGCTTACGCAGCCATAGCCGAAGCTGACTCGGGTCTCACGTAGGTGGAGAGGTCTCTCGGCCACTCATGATCTGTGATGTGTGCTATAGTTGTGTTTCATACAGTCTAGTGTGTCCCATTGACTGCCACTCATTGGCGGACCTTTAACCCTCTCACGCACGGTGACGCGATTAGCGTCATAAGTGAATCGTCCGCCACACAACAATTGACGCGAATCGCGTCAAAATCCTTTATAAATTCTCCAAAAATAGAGTTTCTCAGATAACTGCGTCAAAATCGGGTGAGTCAAGGGTCTGTACGAGACCTATCAAATAAACTAATTGGCAACTCTCTGTAGGGATTATATTTTGAAAGAGAAGGAAAAAAATTTCAGTGTTCTCTCATGAGCCAGGCTCAGCCAGCCCTAGCAGTGTGTCTCGCGGGATTTAATTAAATCGTGTTTTACCCACACCCACGGAGTACAGAACTTAATAAAAGTTATATCATATTGACCACAATGTAAAGTGGTAGTGTTGTGAATTATTTTGCTTTTAATTTTTTCAAGAAGTGTGCAGAACTTTATATAGAATATACAAGGTGTTTCTTAAATACCTTTCATAAATTTCAGAATGAATAGATATAACATTAATAATTATACTTTACTCTGTGACGGTTTTGGACATCTTTCACATTTATCGAGATATTACACATTTTAGTTTAACTAGGAAAGTCTCGGGAATGAAAACGATGAGTAGATTACCATCACCTCAAATACTTTATTTGTTCATAAATGGTTGAACATCAATGTATTTTACAGCATTTACAAGGTGCTCGATCAATATTCTTCATGGGTTGGAATATTTTATGAATGAAGCTTCACAAATTGAATGTAATGTGAGAAGGTGAGAAAAAGAAGGATGTATTGGCAGTCTTAAGTAAGTACGTATTACCTGACATGGAGCCATACACCTCTACTGAGTACACAGACATGTTACTTACTTTAGGTGCAGCTGGAGGAAATGCAGCTGAAGCAGTAAGGATGTACGCTGGACAATATCCCAACCGGAGGCAACCATCTCGGCCTACTTACCTCAGTGTAGAAAGACGACTACGGGAATATGGCTCACTGAATGCACGTGCAATAAACAGAGGAAGGCCTCATGGTGAGCAAGTACTCGATGCAGAAGAGGATATCCTTGATGCCATCGCAGATGATCCATCTACAAGCACACGTCGACTTGGTGCACGCTTTAGAGTGTCTCATGCATCAGTATGGAGGATTGTAAACAGAAAATTAATGGCCTATACCCATATCATCACCAGATCATCCATGCTCTGAATGAACGAGATTATCAACAACGAGTGGATTTCTGTCGGTGGCTCCTTACTCAAGAGAGAGAAAACAACGGTTTTGTTGCAGAGGTTTTGTTTAGTGATGAGGCAAATTTCACAAGAAATGGCATGGTGAACCAACATAATACACACACATGGGCAGCAGAAAATCCACATGCAACGACAACGAGGGGACATCAGGAACGCTTTTCGATTAATGTTTGGGCCGGTATTCTTGGTGACCATCTAATCGGACCTTTTATGTTACCTCAGCGTCTTACAGCCAATGTGTATACCAGATTTCTTCAGGATGACTTACCCATACTACTTGAAGATGTGCCTTTCAGAACTAGTAGACAAATGTGGTTCATGCAGGATGGGGCTCCAGTTCACTTTGCACGAGATACGAGGGATTTCATTAATGTTATGTACCCTGATAAGTGGATTGGCCGTGGTGGTCCCATTGCCTGGCCACCTAAATCACCAGACCTAACTCCACTTGACTTTTATCTGTGGGGACACTTGAAGAGCAGGGTGTATGCTACACAAATCAACACCCGTCAGGAACTGTGATAATGAGTTCAAGAGGCATGCAGAGAAATAAGAAACACACCAGAGATAATTAAAAGAGTGCGACAGTCTCTTTTGCGCCGAGCCCATGCTTGTATCGAAGACCAATAAGTCTTATTGGTCTTGCTTGTATCAACGAGGGTGGGAGAAACTTTGAGCACCTATTGTAAATACTGTAAAGTGTTCATGTTCAAACATTTATGACAAAATAAATTATTTGAGCTGATGGTAATCTACTCATCGTTTCCATTCCCTAGACTTTCCTAGCTAAACTAAGATGTGTAATATCTCGATAAATGTGAAAAATTTCCAAAACCGTCACAGAGTAAAGTATAATTATTAATGTTATATCTATTCATTCTGAAATTTATGAAAGGTATTTAAGAAACACCCTGTATACCGGTAATAATGTACTTCTACTTGTGTGTTCGTCACTTGGTCATGGCGTTGCGTGAAAAGGACTTTTTAAATCCTCTTTAATAATGATGATAATCCGGATACAATTAGCCTGATGGAAGAAGTCATTCTTGAAGAGTCATGTTGTCCTATGTCATGAATAAATGTGAGTACAGAATATTCTTGCATATTATATAATTGCCTTATTTTCTTATTATATGTTACAGAACAGTATGGAAATATAAGCTTCACAGGCTCGTAAAATGAGAACCCAAAGTAGTTAACTATTTTTTCCCCGTGAATATTGTAATTTTGTATGGTGAATGTGTTGGTTCGATGATTATCCCTTATGTTATATCCTTCAAGATATGCTAAGTGAGGCCACACCACTTTAGCCGCCGACTGTACCTCACTAGCATCGCTAGCTACCAGCGCCGCCACCACCCAGTAGGTCGGAGTTTTTCTCTTTTCGTTCGGAAACGATTGTCGATATACCAATTCTGATGGCAGTGTTGGAAAGATCATAAAATTCCGCTTCTACTGATGTAAAAGACAAAAAAAGTAGGCCCAGAAAATCTTTAGCTAGGAGAGTGTGAACACAAGGTATAAAAATTTATTTTTTATACTATGTTTACTCCAAGTGATGAATGGTTGCTATTATGGCATATTTCTATGATTTTTTTCTTTGATGCTGTAGAACAATATCTACCGCCGCCAATTACATATAATTTAGGCCGGGCAAAGTTAAATTTTGTGGTTGAAAATGACATAATATAATATTTTTCACCACACTCCGGCGCGCTTGATCTGGCCTTCACAGTGAACCAAATGCACGTCAGCCTGGAAATTAAAGTGAAATTTTTCTCTCGTGCGTGAGAGGGTTAATATTTTACGTAGAGACAAGCACTGGCTTCGCCACCACGGCTGCGCCGTGGGTGCTTTTGCCTGCGGCGCGCTCGCTTCGCTCGCTGTCCCCTTTTACCACATAGTGAACCATGAGATTTGGGGATGGTTGCATTTTTTAAGATACATTGATACAATGATATCTGGGTATGTTGTTCCGTAGAGTTTAAAAAATCAGATGAATTTAGTGAGTATTTTCCTTCTAAAGTCTTGCGCATCGCTTAAGTTTACGGCCGTGGTGTGTCCCGCCATTCTGTACGGATTCTACGTTTCCCCAACTTGCGATGTGAAACGGAAGCTATTTATGTACAATGCATCACAAATACAATAAATTCAGATATATAAAATCTCCACTTGTGTATTTAGATGGATTAATCAACAGTAATCTTATGATGCATAAAACATTTATACAGTTACACAGAAATATAGCATAAATATTGTACAGTGTTGCTAAAAGAAATTGTAGTAACTTTTAATGGAATTTAGAATAGTTTTCGGGTGGGTAATAATATCACAGTTATAGATATAACATAATAAACTTGAAAAAGAAGAAATATGCCATGATCCAAAGTAAAAGAAATAATCAATATAATTTTTGTGAGTTTCGGCAATATTGACATAGCCAGACCCACACCTACACCCAGACCCCCCAGGTGTTGCTATAATTGTAGAATAAAATTATCACATTTACTGGCTTTTACTGTAATTTCAAGGGTGAGAAATAATCACATTCATAATCTGTAAGCTAATATGTAAAACAAAAAAATAGTTATTTGCCAATAAAAAGTAAAAAACAAAAAAAAGAAATTAACTCGGGAGCGGCAACACTTCCACACCCAGTTGACAGGATAGCTTCCCGGTGGTGACCTCTTTTCAGTTTTCACTTTCTTTCTTTCTTTATGCTCTTTGGACAGACAGCATGGGAAATCGTTCAACCCATTCCTCACATCTGCACAGCCAGGCTAAAGAAATTGTCTTCAAATTAACAAATGAAAGCACAGTTATAAATAAAAGAAACAAAAGTAAGAGAGAGAGAGAGAGAGAGAGAGTACTGAAAACGTGGCGGCAACACTGTACAGAGATGAAAGCCACACCACAGCCGTATTTTTAGGTGAGTTTGACTAGTGTCCTTACATAATACACTTACATAGTGGCCTTACATAATATTGGATGAAAATTTGTCTGGAACCGATTGATAAAAAATTAGTTGGGTACACCGAGTCTCCTTGCACTTAAACTGACAGTAGCTGAGATTTATGACTCTCACACACACACACACACACACACACCAACTCTCAAGTGGTAGTGACTTATCTCAGCTATACAAATTTTTTTCATTCACTACTGGCTTAGTACCAAAAATATTTTTAGATGCTGTTAACGTACAGTCGGCAAAAAAAGTTTCGTTACCATCCCTAAAACAGTGTGATGTAATGCTGGTACGCCTGACTGGTGAGTATCGTACCTCCGCCACCCTCCGGCCTTCATAAGTCCGTGCCCCTGGCCAATGCCCCTCAGTGTGTCATGGGCAGCCAAGTAGGAATGACGTTCTTTCAGCCAGTGCTATATTTTCTGGGTATTTCACGGTTATTCTTGTTCTAAAATACTCAAAACTCATGTCCTTATGTTTAATAAAGAATAGTTGAATAGTAAGAGTTCTTTAACACTCAAAATTTAATTTAAAATCAGCTAAACTTTTGATATAAAGAAGTTGACACTGCCGGGGCAATGACAATTCCCGTCCAGCATGTCCCGGATGACACGAGTCACAGCTGCCCAGTGCGTGGAGTACCAACCCTACCGGGCTTACCCATGGTAAAATTAACGTAGGGGTGGTAACGAAACTTTTTTTGCCGACTGTACACTAGCTCCCAAAAGTATGGTTAAAATGGGTTAGATGGATGGCGGAATGAACAGAATGAAACCTTGTTCCCGCCCATTTGTCGTCTCGGTACATGTCATATACATCGTCCATTGTGTCAGAATGTATAAGCACTTTATTATAACGATAGTTTTGGGAGCTACAGTACTTGTATAGAATTTGTTAACTAATGCATGTATTCAAATTTTTATTGATTTAGTTTTTAAAGTGTTTAAAGAAGTTTAATGTGATACACCTGTTCGTTTTGTGACTTAAAACTTATGTACACTTTAAAGTTGTAGATACGCCACAGATACACCTGTTTATCTTGTTTTATCAAGAAAATCTCAAGATGATCAATGTAGGTTATCAATGTGTTACTCCTCAAAGTCCAGTGGTTTTTTCGACTTGTGATAAAAGTTATACAAACCTACATATTAAGGAAGTACTTGATTTCTTAGATTTTTTCATAAGTGAAAACAAAAAAATAATAAATTCTACATTAATAAGACGAAATTTAAATAAAGGTTACGTAATAAAAAAACAAAAAGCATTTATGTTTCTAATATCAACTTGAAAAATTTGAAATTACATTCAGTTATTCGTTTGCTCATTAACCCATTCTCTCATGCCAGACAAAGCAAAGCACTCTTTAGTTTTCTGTTCATAAACAGAATCCAGTTTGCCAAGCTCCTTTTATAAAACAGTTGATGGTCATTAGTTTGTTGTAGATTAAAAACCTCTTGGAGACTATAATTATGCTGCCATTGCTACACTGTTAATAGTTTCTCTCTTTGTCTTTACTTTCTTCAATCGGACAGCTACTTTCTACTTCGTGTGTTGCAGAAATTTTCCATGAGTTTGTTCTTCTTTTCTGCATCCCTTTTTCTGTAATTCTCACATATTTTACATATTTCTTTCTTTGAGCTGTGGAATGATATGTGTTTGTGTATTTAAGACATTACAGTAGCTAGAGTAAGATGCAGAAATTCCTTTTGACATATACTCATGTTTGAACGTTTCATGAATTATCTGTTTGTTGAGATTTGAGTGCAGGTAATCTTGCTTGAAATCTTGGCAATAGTAATGTGCTCCCATTCAAGTGGAACCTATTGATGTGTTCCAAAATTGCATCCATCCTTTGCTTATCCTCTTTTAGATATATTTCTTGCATCCCTCCACTCTTGTCCTTCTCAACAGTGCCGGTCGACTTCCCTTTACTGACAGCTGTCCGCAGTCTGTTGTTATTTAATTTCTTTCCTAAATACTACTTTATCAGCTGGAACCACCTTCGATAAACAAGTGGGGGATAGGAGGATCATCTTCAAGGCAATCATTCTTTATATTGTCAGTAACAACAGGCGTATCTCGGGGCTGCTCGGTCAGACAGCTTGAGGAACTTCAACAACAATAACAAGAGGCGTATCTCAGCATACGTCTATTCAACATACTGACAAAGACTATCCTGTGCCATAACAAATTAATGTAACTCGACTTATGCCTTTATGTCTTTTGAATGGTCATCTTCTTTATACATACGTCGATGGTTACAAGTTCATTCACTTTAAAACTAAGGGTCATAGAGACAGAAAATTGAGAGCCGCGACACACACACACACACATACACATTATTTGCAGCTGACTTGTGTAATTATCGTGTATCGCCACATTCATGAATCAGATGCTTGTCAACCCACCAAAATTCTAAATACTTCAACTCTAATCAGTACCAATTTACATACCTCCTATTACCAGCAATTATCTACGGAGTAGTTTCATGCTAGAGATAAGAAGGGCTGCTGATTCCTCCAAACTATGCTGCAAAACCAGATCCCTGCTCGTTTATTAAAGTGATATGTTTCCTATAGCTGGAAAGAAGGAATCAGAAGCCCTCCGGCCGATTTACCCAAAACAAATAATTATCTTACGTCGGTCAATGCAGATTATTAAACTGACTCACAGCTCCACATAATTAAAAATTTATGATCCACTATTATTGACAAGCAATGGTTTGAACTGACGTAAAGGTGGTGCTGTCTAACCCTTCCGAACCCTCTGTTAATTGGTCACTAAGGTCGTCTGTTCTGCGCCTCACATATCGTTGAAAAGCTGGTACAAGTGCAAAACATACGATTGTTAGGCTAACCTGTGTAGCCTACAGTACAAATATGAGTGATTATAAATAAAATTATCTGAAAATTCTCAAGACAAATTTTATATGGGAGAGATGGAAAAATTGTAGTAAGTGGTGGTGGTTGCGTTCAGTTGTGTGGAGAGGCACGTCGGAGGGAGATGTTGTGGGGATAGAGGGGGGAGCGGGTTGAGCTCAACAGAAGTCTCACACTAAAGGTGCACTATCAGTCAGTTGGCAGTGGATGTAAGAGGGAAGTGAGCTTGCAACACAGATTCATCATGCCACCTCAAACATTATATCAGGCTGTCAACACAAAGTAAGATTATTTCCTCTGTATTTAACATTACTAAGTGTAAAATGCTCACCTCACCAAGATATAATATTTATGTAATGTATATATTACATAACACCCTACATTACACCCTGATACGTGTGCAGTTGTTTGCTATCCTTGACACTGAATTCATGTTCTATTTAAAACCCAAATGTTTGGCAGTTTCAGAGAGACTCGAGTGTTTTCTTTGCCAAAAGACTTTTGGTTACGAAATGTTTACAAATCCACTGGCACCCATCCGTAAGGGTCACGATCAGAAGTTGGTAAGCAGTCTTTACTGGGTGATATTTATTGTACTAGAACCCTGAGACTCAAGTGATTTTGGTTAAACTATTATTGTCTCGTTCATATCATACAGGGTCTGTCTGCTTTTTAATCCAAAATACAAAGTAATTACCCATGACATGTATATAAGTCATTTGATTATTTATCAATTTATAGCTAAAAGTCTCACTAACAAATATTCATATATAACTGATTAAGCAAAGATTCACATTTGTTACAATGTTACTTCAAAAATGTACTATCAACAAGAAAAAGTCCTTGAAACCAATATCGTGAGTGGGTAAAAAAATCAATCTGGGGAAACACTGAATTAAAATGACCACCAAGAGCGTGATATGAATGAGGAATGGATAATCTGGACCAGTGGTATCTCACATTGACGTGTCACTTATCTATTTGTTGACTACGGGATCTGCTGAAATGATTGGGTTCCCTGAATGTATTAATTTTCACAACACAGCGGGACAACCAAATAATATCAGTTCTACGGATTCTACAGCAGACATCTCCTCACCAACTGCTCGTTAATACTGACAAGATATCAAATCTACAGTATATCTTATCCCAGAATGTTCAGATGATAAAGTAATATTTTGCTTTACCCTCGTTTTTAATTAAGGTGCTGTCACAGTATAAGAGGAAACCAACAAGAAAGTGAACTTCTTAATTTTAAAAAGTACCTAAGAATGTCACCCGACACATATTGGGTTGTCACATGATCAGTGGTGAAGTGTGGTGGCTGAGCGTGGCGCTGCGCTGACCAGCTTGGTTCAGCTGGAGTTTTGTGTCGTTGACGAACCTCCTTAAGCATGGATGGTGCTTCAGTTCCGCAGGTCTACACGATCATTTTCCACGCATCCTCCACTCGTATGTTGAATCACCACACTTGCTCACTGATCGTGTGAAAAGGCCTATTAATAAAGTGAGGGAAAGAACAGTCAGGAGAAAGGCTACACGAACTTTAGCTGACGTTCATAGGTTTCTGAGTGAATCGCTTACGCTAAATTTTGATGCATGAAATGAAGAAAGTGTCACGTACAAAAATTGTAATATGTGCTTATTCCTTTGCATTACAGAGAGCAGAATGACAGGAGACGGGGCCTGGCTCATACGGTAAGACTTGGGACCAAAATAGTCCGGAACAATGTGACGGTCTGTCCAACGCTGACATAGAGTCAGACCATTACGTAATATGTTGTCATCTGTTAGGATGCAGGATCATTCTGTATTACAATTTTATACGGGAAAATAGAAATGTGCCGGTTGGTTATTTCTGTTTGACCCATGCACTAATTTTAAGTCTTCTGTACTCCACACTGTTTTAGACAAAATATTGAGAATTAATTACAGTGAGATAATCCAACAAATTCATGGTGATGGTATTGTTCTTTAATACAGTGTGTGTGTGTGTGTGTGTGTGTGTGTTGCAGCCACGAAGTATATACTACATGCATCATGTAAGTGGAAACGAATGGAAACACAGTCGATTAAACAGAGTGTAGGAGTAGGTGGGTCGATAATGTGTTGTATGGTTAGGCGGCCGTCTCACTCTATACACTGCAACCGAGGTAAGGAAGGCAGTGTTAACAGTGGACAGTGGGAAGGATAACAATAATAATATAACAAAAGATGCCGCCCCTCATGTGAACGATGAAGTATAAGAGTGAAGGTCAGCATACACTCACATAACAGAGCCCATCAGTCAACCTCACCACCCTCATCAACCTGTTTCACTCTCTCTGCTTTATCAGATGACGCAGAGAGGACCATTACGGGTTTGACTCTATCTCACCAAGAAAAGAAATGCTACCTATGTACAGGTACGCTGGCTTAGGACATTTGGGAAAAGGTATTTTTAAGAAAGAGGTGAAGTGCGTGTTATGTATATCACCAAATATTTATGTTTGTTTACAAATATTATTGAAAAACACTCTAGAAAAATATCTATCAACTATGGAAGGAAATGCATAGCCTGGACAATAGGAGCCTACCTAAGACACCAACCCTTGCAGCTAACAATATGCTCGTATTAGCCTTCATAAACTCCAAATGCACCTCCTCATTATCATTAATTGTGGACGAGATCGCTGCCAACACTGTCAGAGTTAAATTCCCAGGATGTGAGTAATTCATTGTCTCATTTAAAGCCTCCACGTGCCCTGAGCGTGATGCGCGAGTAGAAGAGGCAAAGGAAAGGCTCTAACAACACATCAAGGTTATATGGAGCGTAAAATATTGACGATAAAAATAACATCCTAATTGTTGAAAAGGTCCAATGATCAGGGGACAAACCAGCATTCCAAAATATTAGCCAGGGTTATATTTAGTAACCTAGTCGGGAGGAATCAATGGTTCTCCAAGTCGTACTCAAAGTTTTTCCTACTTTTCAAAAGAGTACAGAGAGCGCCAATAGTCGTGTCGCGGCTTTGTCCGAAGATTACATGTATCTGGTTAATACCACATCATGGTATTGTAGATTAATTAATTATTACAATTATCATATTAATCCTGCTGATGCTCTGTATGTTTCTAATTTATTCAAAGGGGTCACCGCCCTAAACTAGTAGGGGGGGGGGGGGGGGGCGAACCTGGGGAGGGGGGTTCGTGCCCCCCTATTCCCCCCTGCAGTTTCGTCATTGATGTAAAAACAATTTTACATTTCCTCGTACACTTTGTGGTCACTGTCTACAAGCCAACACTTAGTTTTATTCTGTCTGTCTGTCTGCCTTTTATTTTTATTTCTATTTACATTAACATTGTATCAATATAATTATGTTTGCTACACATATCTGTATATGTAATTGATAAGTCACAGCTATTTTGCCTTACTCCATCTTTTATCATTTTTGTGGGTGTCCAATATAATTATCTCAGTATATTTTCAATAATGACATAAATAACAAATGCTTCAGTTGTCTCAGTTTCTGATTTTCTTCACTGTTCACCATTAGTCTTCACGTTAGAATATACATTGTGTACGGAATAAATGTTAACCATAATCTTAAGCTTTAATTTTATTCGATATTATTTCCCTGACATCCCTGCCTTCTTCTTATATTCCTTTTACACCCTCCATTAATTAAGGTTAACAGTGGACCAACGTTGCCACATGTCACCTGATACTCTTAGTACTACATTGCTCGGGACCAATTTGGGTTGATAAAATATAACAATAGCAATATTAATACAGGAAAATAAGCAACATTCTACCGACAATTAATAAACTTACAAATAACGTTTTCATATAAATTTTTTGCCAAACCTTCGACCAAGAAACTACTTTTATATATGGGCTCAATCGGGCTTCAATGACTAGTGTTAGTCGTTTCCTTATTATTATTAAGGGCTGAATACGGCAATTTATCATGACAATAGAATTTGTCATTAATATAAGGTAATGTTTATTCAGTATGAACATATACACTAATAAAATTGTACGGAATAAATGTTAACCATAATCTTAAGCTTTAATGTTATTCGATATTATTTCCCTCACATCCCTGCCTTCTTCTTTAAATTAAATCGGGAAAACTGTTTGGCATATGACACTATGTTATCAGTGTTTCAATCATTTACAATTTTACATAGTTGTCAATGAAAAAATATATAATCATTTTTGTTATAGTCAAGTTATGGAAAATATAATAAATGCATTCTATTTGTAATAATAATCTGTAATATGTTTTTTTTTTTTTATTGACATACCTTCTTGTATAAAAAATTATTAATCAACTCTTATGATGAATAGTGATGATAATGCTAACGTTGATATATACTGTACAGGTGCTGGGAGTGTAATGCTGACGTTGATATAATTATACTGTACAGGTGCTGGAAGTGTAATGCTGACGTTGATATATACTGTACAGGTGCTGGGAGTGTAATGCTGACGTTGATATAATTATACTGTACAGGTGCTTGGAGTGTTATCCTCGGGACTGCTGATGGCTGGTATGATGGTAGTGTGGGGGTTACCTGCCATCGCTCTACCTTACCTAACCAACTCCTCTACCACGTCAACCACCACCACCACCATCACACCCTTCACCATCAAACTAGATACACCTCCCACCACCACCACCACCATCACACCCAACACTATCATAACCACGCACACCACTACCACACCCACACCCATTACTGACATAACCACATCCATCAAGACACACACCACCATGACAACCACAACCACCGTCACCACGCCGTTACTTGTACTGGAACCCGATGCAGCCAGTTGGTACGGTGAGTATTCTATTTTTGTCAATTTTGATATATAAGACACAACACTGTACCACAATTACTACTACAATAGGGTAACTACCTCTCTACTACAGTTGGTAGCAACCACTAATAGATTGGCAACACTGACACATAAAGAAATAATTGCTTTAGAACATCTGCATTCACACAGCAAGTCAACATTGAATAACACCAGAGAAATTGGGAGAGCCACCTCGCTTCTTAAACAAGAGAAGAGATATTACAGTAAATGTATTATTGTGTAGTATAGTCTGTGTCATCTCTCTCCAACAGCCACAGTGCCATTACTGCTTTGTATACCCGGGTCTGTAGTGGGTGGGGCTCTCTGTGAATGGGTGGGGCTGCGGCGCCTACAACTGCTATTAGCTCCGCCCTTGGCTCTCTCCATTGCTGCCATGCCCCTCATATCATGGTTCCCTTTCAACCTTAACCCTATTGCCTTCCTCATCACCACTAGGATCATCCAGGTGAGGTCAATAGGTGGAGGAGGGTTAATTATGTATTGTTGCAACACCAAAAGGATAATTCTATGGGTCAGTAACAATAATTTAAAGCAGTATCCATTGGTCAGTATTTGGTAGCACTTCTCCCCCCGACTTTCATACACTATATAGGACGCTAGAGGACGCTAGCTACAGTATATGATGCTGTGGGACGCTGAAAAACTTAGCTTCATACACTTGTTTGAAGGTTCTAGGACTGAACGTCGCCGGGACTCTATGTCGCGGACCCGGCGTCGACATGTACTCATTCGATTTAGAGACCGGGCGACACAGAGTCCGCGTCGTTCGTTCCTAACCTAACCTAACCCAACCCAACCCAACCTAACCTAACCTAACCTAACCTAACCCAACCTAACCTAACCTAACCTAACCTAACCTAACCTAACCTAACCTAACCTAACCTAACCTAACCCAACCTAACCTAACCTAACGTTCACAAAGGAACGAACGACGCGGACTCTGTGTCGCCCGGTCTCTAAATCGAATGAGTACATGTCGACGCCGGGTCCGCGACATAGAGTCCCGGCGACATAGATTCCGGACACCTGTTTGAAGGTCAACGGTATATGAGTTTTGCACTGTTACTTCTGATAGACTGTTTATTAGTATAGACTGGTAAGTGCTGGAATAGAACATTCTGTGTGCCAGTGTCGCTGTGATTATATACTAACTAGCTAACTCCAGGCACCTTTAATATGCCTAAAATTACTGTATGTATACAGTATATATACACACACACACACACACACACACACACACCAGTTGTCCGGCATTCTAGCAGTTTTTTCGTTATGTGAAGTAAAATATAATTACTGTGTTAATATGTATTTCCGCTTTCTGAGTTATGCTAAAACAGGCTGTGTTTACAAATACCAAATTTGTTTATAATACAAGTTATGTTTTCTTCTTTCCCTATTATTATGTTGCTTGGACTTGTGGTACTGATGCCTGGTGACTGGTGTGGCAGGGAACCATCGTGGCTCTGCTCAACTCGGTCATCTCTGTTTACCCGTGTGAGGTGAGCGACGCAAAGTACCGAGGGACATTGGCAAGCTTGGTGGATGCATGGGCATCACTGGGCTTCCTTCTCTGTTATGCTGTCGGTAGTTACCTGTATTGGACCACAGCGGCCTGGGTCCTGACCGTAGCCACCATCATACCCAGCTTCATAGGTCTCTTGGCGTCACAAGAGTCCCCGCCCTGGCTTATTAGGAAAGGCAGACGAGAAGCTGCCAAGGCAGCGCTACTTCGCCTACGAGGGTTAGCAGAAGCAGCAGAACAAGAGCTAACAGAGACCAACAAGTATTGTGATAATATTAAGAGAAGTGATGATTCATGGTGGAAAGTGGTACCTCTGCTCAGAAAACGAGGCTACCTCCTACCCATGGTGACGGCAGTGTTCATGCTAATGTTGAAGGAGGTGTCGGGCCTGTCTGTCATCTCTATCTATATTGTGAGAATATTCCAGCTAGCCAGGGTAGACTTTGACCCATTCCTATGCTCAGTCGTGGTAGGTTCAGCGAGACTGGGTGGAAATTTCCTGGGGTCAGCTCTACTTCATCATTTACCCCGAAAGGTGTTACTGGTAGGGGGAAACGTGCTAACAGCGGTAGCCACGGCTTCCATGGGTGTTTTTTTCTTCCTACACAGCAGAGAATATGAAGTACAGCAGGTGGACTGGATACCTCTGACAGCACTAACGTTGTTCATGGTGGGTATGGCAGTTGGAGTGGGTCCTGCTACATGGCTGGTGGCTGTGGAGATACTGCCTGGACCTGTTAGATCCCTTGGCATTGGCGTCACTCTCACAGGTTACGCCGTCACCTCTTTCCTCGTTTCCAAAACATTTGATGACATGCAGTCTTTGTTGGGATTGCATGGATTGTTTTGGTGCTACGCTGTGGGCTGTATCACATACGGTGTGTTTGTGATTGTGGTGGTGCCAGAAACAAGTGGACGATCTCTTAAAGACATAGAAGTATATTGGGGTGTAGCCACTTTAGACTCGGCAAACCATAAACCACAAGAACACCAAACACTAAATTAATTTTGTATAACTAAAAGGTTAGTCTGAATTAAGTGTCAATATATTCTACCTATATCCAGTACTACAGAAATTCTACAGTCAATGAATGGTGAGATGTGAGTAAACATGTTCATGTTACTAAGTGTAGAGGAAAGTATTCAGAAATCGTACGGGCATGTGGAAAGAGTGGATAAAACTTAAATTGGTAAAATAGACGCATGAGATGTGTGACCCGTTTCACTGGACATTTCTATCCCTCTTTGTATTATTTTTTATTTCATATTTCTCTCTCTGGTCCTGAATTCGAAAAAAGGAGAATGAGGTATTGATGAAGCTTGTATATATACGGTTAGTGTGACATGGTTGAATATAATATTTCCTAGTGTGTGTTTATACACTATACTGTAGTAGTAGTATTTTCTTTATTAAAACTGAAGATAAAGAAATCCAATTCAGTTAAAAACGTAAAACTGATACCAGGCCTTACAGGATACTTGGTACAAGATATGGTACAAGAAAATGAACAAATAAAAGGAAACAGGAACGTGAAAGTAAACATGTATAAAACTGGCACGAGTACACATACACACAACTGACATCGCCAGCAAGAGTATTAATTATGGCCTCTCAGGCGACAAAAACACAATATACACACACACACATATACATTTCTCCATATTTCTCTCTCTCTCTCTATATATATATATATATTATATTATTGCTGGATAATTTTTGTTTTTAATGGAAATATATATATATATATATATATATATATATATATATATATATATATATATATATATATATATATATATATATATATATATATATATATATATATATATATATATATATATATATATATATATATATATATATATATATATATATATATATATATATATATATATATATATTTTTTTTTTTTTTTTTTTTTTCATTAAAAACAAAAATTATCCAGCAATAATGTCCATTCGATATACAGCAAGACACGCTAGTTCATAATCTACAATAAAAATAAATGAAAATAATTGAATTAATTATCCCATTTTTTTTCACACATGACCCAAATCACCAATTATAAGGAAAATCCTTATTTCAGCACCCACGACAAAGCCAGAGCAACGATGCATGTCACAACACCATCCACAACTTCCAAAACTTCAGTTGATTCTCTCTTACTTAGGCACTCCAAAATTATGTCCCAAAAGTCGAAAATCAGACAAGCCCACAAAAATATTTATTCTCCAAAGTTCAAAATAATCTTCCATTCTATAAACAGTAATACACGCTGGTTCAGAATCTGCAAGAAATTTTTTAGAAAATGTTTGACCTGAAATTTTACGAAGTCCCCACTACTTCCAAAACACTGTTCTATCTATCTATCTATCAATAGCTCTGACGCCTCGTTCCCTCCGGGAACTCCCCCGAAGGGCATGACCACGGCAGAAGAGTCTTCAGTTTTCCCTGTTCCAACACTTCCTCCTTACTTGGTTAAGCCCTCCTCTGCCCCTCACGTTTCTCTCCCTTACGTACTCTTCCACTCTGTTCTCCCATCTGCCTGGTGGTTTGCCTCTTACACCAGGTCCCACAATTTCACTTCCATACACCTTCTTTGTAAACTCCACGTCTTGCATTCTCTCCACATGTCCAAACCACCTTAATGTATTACACTGTACCCTCTCAACCACTCCACACTCAATACCAATTGCCTTCTCACTCACACTAGGCCTTCATCTCCACGCTGGAGGTAGCCCCGTCACGTCGCACACCCTCCGGAACACAAATGCCCAAACGTAGAACTCCCCCCCCCCCCCCACACACACACACACTCCACATCTCAACCCCCCAATCCATGTTGGAGGAGGGAGCAACCCCCACCACACAACCGCATCCCCTTGTGGGACTAGAAGGGGCACAGCTATGTTTGCATCCATAGCAAGGCCCGACAGCAAAAGCTGGTTTACCCCTGCCACTTCACTACAGGGCAAACTCCCCCTCCAGCATTCAGCCGGCCATGGGCCACACTCAATGCAGGTTACTCCCCCAAGGACCGTGAAGTTGCGTCCACTCTTCAAGCATTCACCACCCTCCTCCACTCGTTTCTGTCATGCGTAATCACTCTACCTTGCTCCACAGATATACCTCTTCCACTCAGAGCTCCTTTCACGGTGTCCATCCATCTCCTCCGTGGCCTTCCTCTCCTCCTTACACCTCCCACATCTGAGCCTCCTATCCTCTTTACCATTCTATTCTCTTCAATTCTCTCCACATGTCCAAACCATCTTAACACACACTCTGCTCTGCACGGCCTGCTAACTCTCTCACAACACCTGTCCTTCTCCAGGTTCTCCTCAGTTCCTCATTCCTGACTCTGTCCATTCGAGTCACCACATATGCTTCTCAGACATCTCATCTCTACTACATTCAACCTTCCCTTTTCACTTTCTCCCATATTCCATGTTTCCACTCCTTACAGTGCAGTAGGCACTGCCATCCCTTCCTACAACTTCCTCTTTACATCCATTCTAAGTGACTTACAGCCAAACATCATATTCATTCCTCCTAGCACCTTTCCTACCTCATTTACTCTAGATTTTACCTGTCTCTATTTTGATATACACCGTCACCTTTGACCCCAAATACTTAAAGCACTCCACCTCCTCCAATATTTCACCATCTATAGTCAAACCAGAATATACCGAGCCTTCGGGTAGGGTCGAGGATTAAGAGCAGCGTTGCCAAATCACCACCAAAGCATACCCACATGGTATCCAACATTCTCTGTGATAAATTTAATGGGGTTGCCTTCGCTGTACGAGCAACTGACTGAGAGGGATCTAATAGGGGTCCTCTATTGGCCTTCTCATGGAGGAAATATCTATTTACATTATAAATAATTTCCTTGGCTTGGCTGTGGAGAACACCGACGAGCTTGGGAGATGTGTCGTCCATAGTGGTTGGTGCGAGAATGACCAGGTGACTGACATGAGTACACGTGTCCTTGACCCGCCATTAACCCTTTGTCACAGGAGATGTGGCAGCATGTGCAAAATAGCATGTCACATGTTGTATAGAGTTGTTGTAAATATACTTACAATGGACCTAACTCGTCATTATAAATACTTCTTTTTAACATTGTATTATATATCGAATACTTAGAACTACTACAAATTGGCTTATGCATTAAAATTTTAACGATATGGGTTTGTTTTGGTGAGGATTTGGCAATGCCGCTCTTAATCCGGACCCCACCCTAGGGCTCAGTATATTCTGGTTTGACTTTTTTTTTTTATAGCATTATATTCTTTCTTCTACCCTCTGCTCCCCTCCATCTCATTATTTTGCTCTTTGCCACGTTCACTTTAAGTTTCCTCCTCCTACACACCCGTCCAAACTCCTGCACTAACATACTCAGTTACTTTTCTGACTCTGCCACTAACGCCGTATCATCAGCAAACAGTAATTGGATTAGGCCCAACTTTCTGCCTTTGCTGTCCACCAAGCTCAGTCCTCTCTCCAATACCATAGCATTTACCTCTCTTACCACACCGTCCATATAAATATTAAACAACCATGGTGACATCACACAGACGGAGTCCCACCTTTACTGGGAACCATTCACTCACGTTACTTCCGACTCTTAACACACGCTCAACTGTTCACATAGAAACTTTTCACCCCTCTCAATAATTTCCCACCCAGCCCATACAACTGCAAAACCTTCCACAATCTATTACTATCAATTCTGTCATATGCTTTCTCGAGATCCATAAATGCCCATACTACTTCTTTACTTTTTTCTAAATACTTTTCACACACCTGCCTTACTGCAAATATCTGGTCCACACCACCTCTTCCTCTCCTAAAGCCACCTTGCTCTTCCCCAATCACAGCCTCCGTACCCTCTCTGACTCTCTTTATCAGCACCTTCCCATACAGCTTTCCTTCTACACTTAACAGGCTTATACCCCTGAAACTCGTACATTGGTATCTATCCCCTGTTCCCTTATATAGAGGTACTACACAAGCACTCACCCAATCTATTGGGACTTAACCACTGTCAAAACATATATACCATCAACAACCTTAACAACCATTCTATCATACTTGTTCCACAATATTTCAGACATTCTACAGCGCATCCTTCCAAAAAGCTTTCCCTGTTTTCATCTCTCTCATTGCCTCCTCCACCTCCTTCTTTCTTATTGGCTCCTCATTTAATCCCTCCAACCTGTTTACTCCATTTTCCCTTCCAAACACAACAATCTCAGCTTCTCTATCCTCATCAACATTCAGCAATCCCTCAAAATACTCGCCCATCTCCTCTCAACTGCTTTCTTCTCAACCAGCATGGAACCATCCTCTGCTTTCACACGTTTCTCTTTCCCTGATGTCCCTTTCCTTATCCTCTTAACCTCCTTCCAAAACATTTTCTTATTTTCCTGGAAATTTTCAGTTAACTTTCCCCCCACCTATCATCTGCCCTCACTTTAGCATCCCGTATAGCTCTCCTTGTTCTATGTCTTTTCTCATTGTAACACTCATACGATTCCTGATCTTTTCTCTGTAACCATACTTCAAACGCTCGCCTTTTTTCCATTATAGCTGCCTTAACTTCCTCACACCACCATTCACTACCCTTCCTCAAACCACCCCCAACCCGTTTCCAACCACAAACCTTCTCCGTGCATCCTACTACTGCCCTGCCCTTTTAAACATTTCCCAATCCTCCTCTACTTCACCTGTCTCCCTCTCCCTTACTCCATTCCAATTCCCAGCAATCTCCTCTTGATACTCCAACATCTTCTCTCTCTTGCTCAACTCACTCTCTTTTAAAGCCCTCTTTACTCCTTCCCTATTTCTTAGTATTGGACACCTGTAATTAGTGTTCCTATTCTTTATGGATGATACAGTTAAGTCCACCAGCTTTTTGATATTTTCACTTGTCATTCTAATAAAGAAGTTGAAATTTTTTTCTGGATGGTTCTTGCAAGTCTGGGAATCAATGACAGAAGCTTCCAAAGTCTGGCCTTTTGGTGTTCAGTTCATGCATCCATATTCGTTTTCTCTTAAGTCTGCGACGACGAAGCCACAACAGAACGACTACTTCAGCGCGGGAAAATACGCCCATTGTTCTTGAAATCTGGCGTGGCACTTATGACCTGACTCAGGCTGACGCAGTCGGTGTGAACGGAGATTAGTGTTTTGACTCGGACCAAATGACTGACTTGACGAGACGCGACTCGCTTGGTGTAAACCCAGCCTAACCGCGAAAAATGTGGTTCATTTAGGTATGGCTGCTAACCAATATTTGCTGACCCATCCCACTGAAAAGGCCAAATGTTAAAAGATAATACCAGTAGTGATAACAAACCATTGAAGAGAAAACATGTAGCCCTCACAATTACCTGGAAATAGCTGACATTTTGCAGAAACTCGATTGAGATAAACATTGACACATAATGGGCTGGAGGAACCAATCTGGTATGATTGTCTATGAAGAGAAGAAAATGCACATTGGCAAACGTAAGTATATTACTAACAGTTTTGGTGGACACTGCCACCATCCTCAGTGTACACGGAATTTTTTAAACTGTTTGGTAATAGCTTTCGTCTGCCGGTGTGGGTTTTCTTCTCATCAGACACATAACATGAAAACATACACATGGAACACGGAACACAAATACAGAAATACATAACTACAGTACTCCAAAAAATGGAAGAGAATACCGATACAATATATAAGGGAGAAGACAATGAAAAAAGCCAAATCTGCAACACCACGACACAACCCAGCAGAGTTTGTTTTCCTCACTAAATGTAAATCAGGAGTTCAGTACATAAAAAACAAAACAAAACAAAAAAAGAATAAAAAGGAAAAAAAAAGGAGTCAACAGGTGACATAACTTTTGAAGTACAAGCAACTCTAGTCAGAAGAGGGAAAGCTCGAGACCCAAGAAAACGAATACAAAGGGACAGTGACAATTTTGAGGACATTAAATCAGGGGCACAGAAAAGGAGAAGCTTGGGATATGAGAGAGGAATGAGGAAGTCTAGTGTGGCCAATCTGGAGAGCCAATTCCCACAAATATATGCAGTATACAGGGCGAGTCCAGGGGGAAAGAGAAATTTTAAAAGCAGAGTTTACTGTAGGACATTAGTCTGAAAGTGTTGCCACTGACCACTGAGGAAGGAAGACATCATACAGAAGTGCAAGGCAGGTATGTAATGGGGCCAGGGTGTGCAGGAGGGAGCCAAATGTACCATGGAATCCACTTTCTTGTTACCGGGAACCCTCACTTGGCCAGGAAACCAACAAAAAGTGAACAGATTTTCTTACCATGAATAATAGTAAACATTAGAAAGGCCAACAATACAGAGGTACTATACAGTACCACATTTATAATAAATATCAAAAAGAGGTCTTGGCATGTTTTTTATTATTTTTCTCTCTATCTGGTTTTAAAGCTAGGATGTTGCAGGTACGAGTGGTGCATGCTGCCAGTGCACACCCAAGCACTACTCTGGCACGTAAAAATAAACATTAAATGAGAATGTTTTAACTACAAAATCTAAATCAATTACATGAAAAATTACATACACAAAATATGTCATGAACAAGTATATTTTTGGTATAAATCACTGTTTGAGACCAGTTGGTGGATAATGTCAAAATAAAGACCAGGTACTCCCTGACATGCAAGTTAGAACTGCATCTACTGGAATGATTAAGAACAATCCTTAAAATCACATGAAATAATAAAAACTTTAGAAAATGGTTGCTATAACACAATAGCATTCAAATATTTTCTCCTGTAATTATGCCTAACTTACAGAAGTTTTTCATGTGAAGCATTGCGACTTCCGGGTAGAAGGGGAGACGGCTTTGTAGGAAATAACTCCCACATCCCCAGGTAGAATCTCTATGAAACTTTTGCTCATTACATCCTTTTGTATGAGGAAAGAAAAATCTTATAAGTGGAAGGACGCCTTATGTCTTAGAGATAGTCACTTATTCTTTTGGTTCTTGGGAATTAAAAATGCATGGCTAAGGTGAAGATAATAAATATATGGGTCACCAAGATGCTCTATATTGAGTAGTTGGATGTCACTCGTCATATCTGAATGCTGTCTACCAGAGATGTTCTGAGTAGCTTTATGGTGACTGCTTGTTTTGCCTTCAAAAGAAACAAAAGACCCATTACTGTACTGTATAGGATTGTCGTAAAACAAGGTTACTCCATGAATTGCTAATGATTTGGTTGTTATATACTGTATCAGATGAACTTTTCCCTAGACATATTTAGGAGGCTCATATTCAGTTGGCCACAGGAATTCTTTCACAGGCTATTACAAAGGAAAGAGACGTCATTATTCTAGAAGTACTGCAATGAATGGTCTACCAAGTGGCTCAATGATTGTGAAACAACAAACCTAATAATAATTTTGTATTGCAGTTACATGTAAGCCCTCAAAAACAACAGCGTGTGTATGAATTCTTGTGGCCAATAGTACATACTTTGAAATAAGCTTTAGCTCAAGCAGCATTTGCCTGCTAAATAATTGAAGGTTGTTATGCAAATGTCTGAAACTGCATGGGGGAAATTTAACATACTTTTGCCTTTGATATGGCAACTACTCTTTGTCATTTTTATCACTTTAGCAAGGTGCAATGGTTTTCTTCAGCCTGTCAATGGATACACTTCTTACTGACAAGCCAAGATCTATTCAGCAAGGCAACATCCAGCCACAATTGTAAAAATCAATTCTGTACAATTATTCATAAATGAGATCTGTAAATAATATTGCAATAAACAAAAGATATACAAAAGCAAAATTACAGTACCGGTACATACATAAATACAACATACATATTTTTCATTTTATATACCTGTAAAACTGTATAGAAATATAAATATAGAACCAACAAAAAATACTTTTGTGCCAATGTACAGTACAATGTGAGCTCTGGGATCTCAAAATTTAGCACTGCACACTCTTGGTACTGTACTGACAAAAATACACAATCTTGTGATATTTATGGCAGTTTCACACAGGCATACAATATCTATCTATCTCTTGTTGTACTGTACAAGTAAATATATTATCATCTCAATTTGTTATCACATTCTCATGAAAAACTGTCCTTGTATCAAACACCCAGCTGCCAAATACAGTACTGTACATATAATATACATAAAACACATATGAAACATATACTGTAATTTAGTGTAGGACACAGCACAATTATCATTACAATAAAAGCTTACAGAAATAAGACTATTGCAAACCTGTCCTTGATATAATATAGTAGACACTTCCAAAGTACATGTTTTTAATTCCATCCAGTCTACTGCCTTCCCACACTACCTTGATCAGTAAGACCGTTTCCTCTTCTTGTTGGTTGGCTAACATTGTCACCTTCATCACTCAAGACTCAAGCATCTCTTCTTCTAACTGACACAATGAAAATCAACGTTCTGAATTTATATAAAGCATTTAGTCCCCAACTTATGCACTGCACATAATATAATGGAAAGTGCTCAAGGAAAATAGAGTACAGTATGTGCAAAAATAGTGTAAATATCTGAATTAGCTTATTTTAAATACAAACATTTTAACAAACCTGATGCATAATGGTTTGTGAAATACATTTATTGAACACAAATGAAACAGACAATGATGTATTGCATAGTCAATTTACTCTTCAATTATCTTAACTAAATATTATTTGTAAATGTGAGAAAACTTTATGGATGATGTGTTAATTAGAATAAGGAAACTAAACCATTACAGAAGTTAAACAAATTTTTCCTCAGCCACATTATATGAAGCACCAGGAGACTAAATCATCAAAACATATGGTATGGAAATCACGCCTGGATGTGTGTCAGACAAGCCCAAGAGAACATACAGCAATACTTAACTAGAGGAAAGATTGGGATATGGGCCAAAGTATCCTCAAGGGTGGGACTAGTAGGTCAGATTAGAGTGTGATGACTAAATAAAAACATAAATACTTAAATGTTTTTAAATAAAGCATCAAACTCAATCTTCTTTATACTAAAGTTTTCTCAACACTGATTCAAACTGCTCTTTTCCTATGAAGGACTCTGAGTGTACATAAGGTCATTCATTGATTACCTTTTCTCAATATATAAATAAAATAACATTTATACAGTAATATCGGCAATTTAGTCCTTGTATATACTGTCCTACTGAAGGAACTATTACAAACACTATGTGTATGTTAATTCAATAAAACACTATTGGTCATTCATAAATGTTTGGGAATGGAAAACTGAAGCAGTACAGTAATTACCATCTATATACCAGTCCAAAGGGTCACTTTTGAATTAGTTACAAGTACTGTAATCTGATGTATTGCTGAGAAAATAACAATGCATGAGCTAAGTACCATCTCTCTGATGATTGCAAAGTTCAGTTAAAGGTGAGGCAGGTAGTGGCGACAGCAACAACAGTAGTATGGTACACTTTACAGTAATGATGTGCGAGGTTTAGGATTACATAGTCATGATACAACCGCAGCAGCAACTGCCTCACCTACCCATTGGAAGGAAAACAGTACTGTACTATCATCATTCCATGGTAACCAAGCCAAAATGTCATCTCTTCTTCTTACTGACTGGTTGACAAAGCATGTTCACTGCATGTGACATGGGTAGTTATAGGCCATGTTACAGGCCATGACTGAAAAAAAAGTTATGCACTGCTTCTAAAACATCATTAAGTGTGTGTCTACTATATTACCAAAGATAATAAGGGAAGTTGAATTTAAAATTTTTAACAACAGATACATCTACTTGTGGTCACAAGTCATTACTAGTGGTAGAGCAGTGAAAGAGGTAAGTTGTAAATTAAGCACAGTAAGAAGTTCCTGATTTGCTTTCATTCTACTGTGTTTTGAGATACTACAAGTACTGTACATAACATTGTTTACAATGAAATTAAAATATAATTAGTTGGCCTATATATTACCATAGCATCCTGATGACTGGAGTTGTGTTACCAGTCACTACAGAACAGATAGCCAATTTTTCACATAAACATTACATGAAATAATACTCATAAGTCATTAACAGCCTAACTAGCTACAGTACATATTTAGTAAATAATCACAGACATGTTGCTATTACAGCCATCTACAAACTGAGTATTAACCAAGGGAGACAGTGCTTGAGTTGTTACTACACACACAGTTTCACTGACAAATTGCTGTACTGGATACTGTAGTATGATAGTTAATAAAACCAAAATCCCTCTATTTCCTTTTAATGGTAATTTATATAATTAATTTCTAAGTTTTTAAACATTCATTTTTAATTTTTCTGAATCAACAAAACAAACCATTCATTACCTCTAAAAAATTCTTAATGTGTACCATAAGGTATCCTATTCTAACTTGCGATCCAGTAAAAGGAAAGAAGAGAGTCACTGGCTTTGTTAATATATACACACCAGAATCATTTTCTGTACTAGATAATTTCCCTGGATACTGTACTGCAGTTAATATAATTTTCTAAGTGATGTAAGGTTTCATATAACTGGTGATATATGACCAGATCTACTGACTTTTGACAGGTCCACCAATTACAATCCCTGTTACAAAAAGCCCTTGTTAACAAACTACAGTCTATTACAAGAATGGTAGCCAGGATATTCCAGGTAGAACATTTGCTGATACTGTACCTATATCTATAATTCTACTCTATAGTGGTCTAGTCAACTGAATTTCTCCGTTTGAGGTTTAGAATTGTGAAATAAAGAACACTAAATTTGCTGATCACAACAATTTGCTCCCCAATCTCATGAAGTTGTTATGGTGGGAAGTTATAAGAAACCCTTGCTATACACTTCTTCCACATGCTGTACATAGTTTCACTTCGTGCAATCTTTTCATATACAGTACCTCCCAAGTTTACACAAGATGTCATCTGACTTACACACTACTTGTCCTGATTTGTATACAGAGCAGTATTGAATCCAGAAGTCCTAATGCATCCACCTTGAAGTTAATGCCCCAAAAATTCTATACAGTAGTATTGTCCAGTAGACTAATACTTCTTCATAAATAGATCCATTAAGCATATAACAGTACATTTCACACTTTATCCTGTGTATAACAAGGGTTTACTGTAACAGTATATGTGAAAATTTTTTATGAGGGGACAATATAAAAACACTGGAATGTAGCAAAGGCTTAGGCAGGCAGTGACGTCACTACACATATACACAGAGAGCTCGACAGTGGTACAACTGACTCTTTCCTAAATGAGATATAGAAATTTTCATCCATAAACTAGGTGACCCGAGCAAAAAAGTGGTGTGCAGTGTAGGGACAAGTGGAACAAGTCAACATAGTGCAATTGTACCTTGTGTAATGATAATGAAGACACATGAAACTGGTCATGGAGGTACAGGGTAAAAACAGCAGCAGTTCAAGCAGTCTACAGTCCATAATGTTTGGTTCATTTTGGTGATGATTATAATATTACTCAGAGTGCCTTAAACTGTATCTTTGGAGAAATTTCTGCATGCCAAGGGTAGACTAACTCGTTGATGATCAAACAGAGACTGTTGGTTTTGAATGTTAATCCCATTCAGGCAGCTTTGGCCATTCCACTTGTAGAAGCAATACACTCACAATAATACTGATCTTTGAAATCTCTCTCCCTCAAAGTTACTACAGTATGCAAAGGAATTCAAAGTAATAAGACATGCAATAAATATTTTCAGTTCCACAGGATCCATTGCCCAAAGCTGGCTGGGAGTTCATTATCAAGTCAATCTAACCCTTTTGCATGTTTGACTTTCCCTCCCATGTGAACCCTGTTAGTGTGAGAACAATAAGTTCTGATCTATTTGTCTTCTATAGAGTTGAATTCATGGTTGGATGTAGTATTCAGAATATTTTTCCACTTGTTGACAGACAGCTGTGAGACCATCCATTGAGCTACATACCACTTAAAGATAATCCCACTTACAACTGTATATGATTATTTGTTCAGCCTAACATAACATGGCAAAACTGTGTATAAAATTCCCAACTTCTACTCAACTCACAATCATGCATCTGTTATCAAGTTCTGCTTCACACATCATCTTTACAGTTATTCACAGACACGGAAAAAATAACATGCATAACAATTCATGTACTCAATACTCATTATTTTACTTGTTTGGCACTTGTATTAATCACTTCATGCACCAGTAGAGCAGTGATCAAATACTCATGACACAATGACAACTATAGTAACTTCATGTTCATGTTCCAATGCTGTATAAACCATCTGAATGAATCATAAACTTGGAGGAAGTACCAATATTTTTCTTCTGAATTTGCCTTAACCAACAGGAAAAGTGCTGTAAATGTAGTTACTTGCTTTTGTCTTGAGAAATAATGAAATAAATTTTTCCCCTGAGGATGTCTCTAAATACAAATATTTAAAACTGGGATAACTGTGTTTCCTTCACTATTCCAGTGAGCTAATTTATATTTTCTACACCACTGTACTTTTGTGGTTTTAAAACTATTAAATTATAATAATGTTAATATAAATGGTATGGTAAGTGTAGTAAATACAACTGTATGGTATCATTAAATTCTCATCCTATTACACTGGCATTCAATTATGTCCAAACCTACAACACAGTACAGTACTGTAAACATAAGATGGATACCCTCAATCTGTGCGGTGTCAGCTGTACAGTGAACTCTTGTGCTCCGTGGGCCAGCAAACAGTTACTATGGTCAGTGTAACAGTCTCACGTTCAGGTGTGGATGGTGGAACAAAATATGCTAAAACACACATAACAGTAACATTAATACTGGTACGGAAGATTGAAGATGAATCTATGCTCATAAAGAAAAATTCACAGAAAAGAACCTCCAATTTTGTCTTGTGATGATGATGGTACAAGTAGTGGAAAGCTTGTCTGGGAGTTATCAGAGGTCAGTTGGTGTTGTTGATGTTCTCCCGGGGCAGAATGGCCTCCTGCCCCACAGACCCCTGGTACACTCTGGTCGCAGTGAAAAAACAAATTAAAATAAAGGAGGGGCTGGCCCTATATGCCTGGGCTACCGAAGCACATCCCAAGGAAATGGGACCAGAGCTTACTGGACCAGGGAGTCTGGGGGCCTCCGACCGCCAGGGAGATTGGGGGGAAGGCTTTGATCCCACAGCCAGTGCTGTGGGCCCAAGTCCACGTTACCACAAGAGCTACAAGTGGGGCCGTACCTTCCATGAGACCAGCCCTGAAGGGACCATAAGGGGGAGGGAGTTTACACTCCTGCATGCAAAGGGAAATGCACCCCCGTGTGCTGGCGGTCCACACAGCAGTGAAAAAAATAAATAAATAAATAAAAAATAAATTAAAAAAAAATAAATAAATAAAATAAAAAGGCCTCCGGTTGCAGTACAACTCACGTGGATTTTTAATCCATGTGGGCAGATCTCGTCAAATCCACTAGAAAGTGACCAGATCCTACAACAATCTTTATTTTAGCCCTGTGGGGGATAACTAATATTCACAGAGAATAAAGTCAGCCCCACTGGGCCCTCAGAGGTCAGTTTAGGTGCTTAGTAGCTGTTGCTATATTAGATGGATCCCATGTGACCAAGTGGTTTTCGAGAAATTAACAGCCTCTATTTCCTTTTCTTAATTCCTGTTTATTGTTACTATTCTTTATTCTAATCCTTTTTCTCTTTCATTTTCCCCCTCCTCCTCTTTTTGCTTTTCCTTAATTTCTTTCCTTTTCTTAATTCCTGTTTATTATTGTTCTTTATTTTCCTCCTCCTCCTCTTTCATTCTCTCCACCACCAACCTCCTCTCCTTTTCTTCCTTCTTCTGACACGTGTTTGTATATCCCAGACTAAATTTAAGTAAAAAGGCCTGTATTTGGGATATATTCTAGCACTGAAGATACATGTAGAGATACACTCGGGGCACCAAAAGCATCAATTTTCAGCTTGTTTTGGGCCTATATTTGGGATATAATCGAGTACAGAAGATGCATGCACACATCGACTCTGGGCACAAAAACATCGATTTTCAGCATGTTTTGGGCCTGTATTTGGGATATATTCTAGCACATCTGGTAAGGTTTGGTGCCAAGAGTCGATCAGTGTATGCATCTTCTGTACTTTGAAACAGCCTACAAACAGGCTAAAAGCCACGTCACACGATGCAAATACTGTACTCTCTTTCACTTATTATCTAGTTCCTAATTCCAACATTCTCTTTCATTTATTCCTGTTTCTCGTCTTGCAGTTCCTGGCCAACCTGCCCTGCGCCTGTTGGTGCTAGCAGTGAGTGAGGGTGCGGTACTGCTCCATCTTGAGGGGTAGGAGCTGGACCATCTCCCGACACACCGCCACCTCCTGCGACATGACACTCTGACACTCCGGGTTCCGGTCGCAGTACTCCACCAGCCTCTGTCATCGCCCCAATATGCCATGAGGAGGAAGGTAAACTATATTAAAATCAAATTATTGGGCTTTCATATTTCCTACATTATCAACTACTTATTGCAATCAATAATGATATTTAAAATGAGAAAAAGTAATGCACAATGAAATATGGGTATCATAATTCAGTATCTTTAAAGTGAGGTGTACTCTATGGTGACATGATGTATTATTATCATTAGTACTGTGTTATTAGAAACGACCAGAGACACAAAGCTTGGAGAGAATGAAAAGTATTCCATCAATCCGAGGATCCCACCCCATGAATCCAACCTAAACAAAAGAAGATAGCATAGAGAAAGAAAGACGAGTGGTTAGCTCAATAAAAACATACTGGCCCTACTCTTGAAGCCAGCCAGTCCCACACCATCAAAGACAGATTCACCAAGGCCATTCCACAATGACACAGACCAATGGACAAACGATCGACTGTACTGACAAGTCCTACAGCGTAGCAATACGTAAGCAAACCTATGGGAGGCCAACGCACCACGAGTGACATGAGCTGGAACATACAGAGGTGGCAGAGAAGAGTTAAGAGGATGCAGCTCATTACTTCTGATTTTATTCTCTGTGAATACTAGCCATCCCCCACAGGGCTCGAATAAAGATTGTTGTAGGATCTGGTCACTCTCTAATGGGGCAAGATATGGATTAAAAATCCACGTGAGGTGTACTGCAACCGAAGGCTATTTTTTTCACTGCTGTGTGGACCTCCAGCACACGGAGATGCATTATCCCTTTGCATGCAGCAGTCTAAACTCCCTTCCCCTTTATGGTTCCTTCTGGACAGGTCTCATGGAAACTGCGGCCCCACTTGTAGTTCGTGGTAATGTGGACTTGGATCCACAGCACTGGCTGTGGGATCAAAGACCTTCCACCCAATCTCCCTGGCGGTCGGAGACCCCCAGACTCCTTGGTCCAGTAAGCTCTGGTCTCATCTTCCTGGGGATTTGCTTTGGTAGCGACCAGAGCGTACCGGGGGTCTGTGGGGCAGGAGGCCATTCTGCCCAAGGAGAACATCAACAACAACAATAATTTCTGATTGAAGAGCATGCACAATGATGCAACAGAACAATGGTGACTCAACATTCTGCCCCAGGAGAACAACAACAACAACAACAACAACAATCAAGTGAACCGCCGGCAAAAACATTTGCATTAGAAACAACCCTATCCAGCAATTTGAGATGGCAGTCAGCTGCTGAACTCCATACTGGAGAACAGTATTCCATTACAGGCAAATCAAAGGAGTTAAAACACTGCAGTAACAATGAGTGATCTCCGAATACACGCCAAGCTCTACGCATAATACCCAACTTTTGGGAGACAGACCTCGAGATTGACCACACATACTTCTCAAACGTCAGCTTAGCATCAACTGTAACTCCCAGAATAACCAAATTCTCAGACTCCCCCAATACAGTCTCATCAAGAATCAAGGGTGGGGATATAGGGTACACCGTGTGAAATCTAGAGACGACCATTGCCCTAGTCTTGTCAGTATTCAACCTCATACCCTACAACCTGCACCAGTCACTATTCTTAACCAGGTCACGATCAAAAGACTGAGCAACAGAAATCCTGGCACCAGGAGTCGGCACAACAGCAATTAGGGTGGAATCATCAGGATAACCATAGATGCTAAAGAGTTCAGAGGTGTATACAGCTAGATGATGATAAATGAATTTTTTATTCAAATCACAGAGCTCCACTGAAGAAATAATACTAAAATTGAAGTGTTATGGTAGGGTGAATTACCTTGTAGTTCTGTAGTGACTGTGCCAGGTTCTGTAGCTTGGTCTGTGGGTCGGTGGCCACCAGCTTGGACCAGAGTCGGCCCAGGTGGAACCAGGCAACCAGGGCCGGCCGCATGCAATCCTCCGGGTACACCACCGGCTGCTCCCCCGTCCTGTGGAATTAACATAATGGGCTTAGACTTTGCTTATGCACGCACACACACACACTCTCTTTCTCTGGCCTTGAGCAACTAGCTGATAAGGTACTGTAAAATGATATTATCTGAAGGATACCTTCGACTATAGTAGTTACAGTAGTTATGGTATTTCAATGGAATCAAAGCTGGACCAGAAGATGGGAGAAAAGAGGTAATAGTGTGGACACTTTTGTATGGTTTCCATACATTATCCTTTAGTCCTTACGTCTTATCCTTGAGGGAGTCAAGGTAGTGGAGGAATTGCTGTATGCTGGAAGTGGCGAGGGTGTTGATCTTGCGGGCCTGTGGGGGCGCCGGCTGGATCCCCATCGGCACCAGGGCCAGCTTGTCATCCATCATGGCAGAGTACGTCTCACCCAGCTCGTAGAAGATCTGACGACACACCTACCAAAGACAGGGTGAGCTGGCATGGTGATGTGCAAGTTAGGTGACAGTGTAGAAGAATTGGTAAAAAGAAAGGGAGAGAAAAGTTTGATATAATGGATATGAAAAAAAGAGTTAACAGTAAAGGAGATGTGTAGGGAAATGTTAGCTGAAATGGAAAGGAGAGTAGAGTTTGCTGTGATGAATAGGTGGAGAGAAAACTTTGCTGTAATACAGATGTGGTGGGAAGAGAGAACTGTGATGGCGGTGAAAAGTCAAGAATCTGGAGACTGCCAATGGGATGACACAGAAATTTCTCCATGTGGTTGCACTGTAGTGTTTTCTGGTAAATATTCAGAACTGTTAGTACTAGAAAAAAATATATGCACATCTGGTACAAGGAAAGCTCAGTGCTTAAAAATAGGGGAGGAGGAGCTACAGGGAAAAAGAAAAGACATATAGTACAATGGAAAGGATACAAATGGTTGCTTACATTGAGGTAGTATTGGGGGTTGAGCTCCTTGATGAGAACCGTCAATAGGTCAATCCTGCGCTTGTGCATCTTACACCGTCTGAGGGAATACGACAACAGCAACTATGGTTAAAAATTTAGATGAAGATGACAGATGTTGATGGTAACACAGTTGGAGAAAAATAAATAAGACGAGCTAATTGGAGGTCAAGGTGACTTCTGGTAATTCCTTCAGTAGGGTTGTAGTAACAATCAATTATTCAATGGAGGAGTGATTTCTGTATTGTATATTAGATTACAGATAAAATATTCTTACTGAATTTGTTTATGTGATCATATCACTCCTGTTCCCACATATTACCTTATAAACTATGACCAAACTGCAAGACCAAACTGATGGTGCAGTGTAACTCGGCCAATACAACAAAACTAAAATATGTGGAGGGACTGATGAGTATGGCAACACTCCATGTTTATGAGTGTTGCCCTGGATGTATTAAAGTATACTATGTGATGGCATATTCTATAACAAATAGGTAGTTATAAATATTTTGGTAATATCCAAAATAATATCCAAAGAGCAAAATCTTTTGGCAGAATGGTTGTATGGCCATATGCCCTTCCTAGCACCAACCTTCCCTATCTTAGTGAAGGATACCATTGCAACCAGTAGTCAATATCTTCACTACCCAGTGGTGAATGGGTGAAGATCAGATGTCAGTAACAGTAACAAAGAACAAATGGATGAAATTATTGGATTATATATTTTATATACAGTACAGTAAAAAGGATTATGACCTATAAGTGCACAGCATATCAGCTTACAGAACATAAATCCATTAAGCTTAGGGAAAACAATATGTGAATGCTTCCTGTTCATCTTGTGTGTTATTTCAGTCTGGCTAACATGGTTAAAAAAATAAAAAATTGAGAAAAACAGTACATGATTCTACAACATTTATAAGGGTTCTATTACGTTAGTGCAGGAACTGGTGGGAAAGGGAGTCCCACAGTGGGATAACTAGGGTCAGGTGAGTTTGTAGGGACTATGGAATAATAACACATAGCTACTGTACCGACACCTTCAACACCCATTATCACTTTACCTTTCCTCTGCTGGCTCAAAGAAAGCCAGGGCTTTGTATAACTGACTCATTTCTTGCGTGAGTGTTACATGATCTGTTGCGTGGTCCTCTAATGTGTAGTACTGACGTGCTGTTGTCAGCCAACGCAGTCCGCACAGGAACACGGCCCTTGCCTCCTCAAACTCCACCACTGCACTCCCTGCCACCTCACCCTCCAGATCACTTACTTCCAGTTGCACAAATTCCAGCTGAAAGAGTATTTTGGGGGTTCAGAGTTGGATTTGAGTGAATGCATTGACTGTTTTCCGACAAAAATAAACCATCATTAATAAGACCTAGGTTCCCTCTTTACCATGGGTCAGGTGGTTGCAATAGTCATTTTTAGAGACACTGTACAAAACTACAAGTAGTTAAGAAAATACTACTAAACACAGTACTGTAGTTATATACTTACATATCTTTATTCAGGAAAAATGTCAGTAGCTGAAACAATTTATTGCAGGCAACTGTACCTGCTTATCCAAAGCTTCCTCTTCTTCCTCCTCCTCCTCCTCCTCCTCCTGTTGGTGGTGCTGCTGGTCCTGTCTCTCAGTGATTCGGTCACAGGACACTTGCAGGAGTCCCAGGCAGTACCGTCCCCAACATCGTGCTACATCGGCTCGGCATTGTTCAAACTTTTCTCTTCTGGGTCCGGAAAAGTAATTAAATCAAACAGTTACTGTCAGACACAGAAGAACTGATCTCTGTTTTACTTTTATATAATTACATTTCAACACACTGATAAACGTTTCTCACTTGTGGGTGGTGTCATCTGCCTCTGCCTGTGACATGTCCACCTCTGCCTCTACACCGGCCAAAACTTTTGAAGCCGAGGCCAACAGGTGCCGTGCAACCCTGGAAATGGCATGTGTTTACTTCTTTTCTTAGGTACAGTTGAGCAAGTAGAAAGTGCCAGTAAAATATGAGTGCATATGGCCACATCTGGCTACCACTCAAAATTTCAGTCAGTCACATTCCACTTTACAATGGCTCTGGAGTCTTAGTGATTCATTGATAAAAATAACAGGGTTTGCTACAAAGAACTGAAAGATATTGCAATAATACCGTATTAAAAAATAATCCAGTCGAACAACAACACATCCCTAAAAGTTGAGGATACTACTAGCAATTCATGGCTATTAGTGTATTGCTAAGGGGATTACCAAAAGTTGCCATGGTCTGCAATTACCTGCGGAAGTTTAGTGTTCCCTGACTGTACATTGATGTGGTGGAGAGTGGAGACTGTACTGTACCTGAACTTCTCCTTGCCCTGGTAGAACTGTGCAAGGGTGGCTGCATTGATGGCCCACTCAAGGGGTTCATAGTCCTTGCTTGCCAGTTGCCGTTGTAGGGTGGAGTGGCAATACCATGCTGACCGTTCAGCTGCTCCAAGGTGACCATACACCTGGCCAGGGTGGAATAAAACCAATGCATTTAGATCAGACTAAAGTTACTGTAGGGTGAAAATTTTTATCCACGATTGGAAACTTCTGCCCATCCAAGTTGGATAATGGAGTTACGGCAAGGTGTTTTTTTTATTGCTTATGTAATGGACACACACCAACAAACACATGTGTGTTTGTTTAAGATATGTAAATAACACAGGTAGTCATAACAGAAGGAGGCTATCATATTCTAACTTCACTAACTTCACTAATGACAGGACTTTAATAATTTCACTCTTATTGCTGCAGGAAGGATTAAATTTTCATAAAAAAGACTAAAATGGATAAAACAAACTAAAATACAGTACAAGACAATTGAACTGAAAAAGCAACTTGATTAGTTATAATTATAATAAAAGACTCTATCCACCTGTGCCAGATAGTAGAAAGTGAGTGTGTGCAATTTCTCCAGTGCAGCTGTGCCACTGATGTCATCCAGCCCATTGCAGTTCTTTTCACTGCCAGTTGAGAATAAGCTGTAGATAGTTCTGGGGGGCTTGGTGCTACGTCGGGTGTACTCCGTGTAGAATACGTTGGCCCGGTCTAGGTGGTATTTAGCCTTGGTGTAGAGCCCCCTATTAGACCAGAGGATGCCAAGCTGGTTGTGACAGCTTACTGCTAGGGCGATGGTCGCAGGGGTGATTGCTGTGGGGTTTAAAGATGAGGACTCACTGCTGGCAGACAGTAAGCTCTCTGTGTCACCTGATATGGCCACTGATGCCACTTCTGCATCATCCACACTGAGTGATGATATCCCTGATGTGATGCCTCCCTCATCCCCAATAATCATTAGGGCCTTGTTGAGGTGCTCCTCTCCTGTGGACAGTTCCTCCGTCTCCACAGCAATCACCCCAAGGTGGTAGACCACTGCTGCCATCCTGGCCCGCACCAGCCCCACTCCATCCACACCTTCCTCTACAAAGGCACTCTCTTCATCTTCTATATCATCCTCATCCAGCTGCTTGCTCAGGCGAGACTTAAGCTCCTCAAAGATTTCCCTGGCAGCATACTTGGACTTATAGGGTTCAGAGTCTGGGTCAGAGGTGCTTTCATCCTGGCTCAACTGCAAAGCCTTTTGGTATTGGTCCTCTACTGATGCCATCTGGCGAAACCTGAAACACGCTTCACACAGCGGCAATCTGAAAAACATGGTTAATATAGCTTATTCTGTAGTACTATATTATTTAGTTCAAATTGTATGACACATACAAGTAAATACTATATGAACTGGCAATCTTATATGAGTTACAGAAATCAGGAAATTTCTCTACTCTGACACAGAAAAAAAAGCAATGTATTCAGTAACATTAGCAGAGAAATGTGAAATCTTAACTGAAATATCTTAACAGAAATGAGTACAGTATATGGACAGTCACAGTTACAAGTCCTGTTGCTGCTTATGTCTGATGGTGAACTCTGAGTTATGCAGTGTCATGAATATGATGTAGCTGTGTAGCTGGGTCCCTCGCTTGCCTAAGGGTTCATTTATGACTATTCACATCTTTATGCATCTCAGAGTTTGCCATCTAACTGGAGAGGATACAGGATTTTTAATCATGCCTGTACAAATGTTTATACGATATCACATTAAGAAAAAAATATCCTCATACTCAATGAGTCATGCCACCTCACATGATTTTTTAAACCTCAAAACACCACTGAGGTTATGCAACACTTTGAGAACTGGCAAAGGCTTGCCGTCTTACCCACATTCAGATCTCTCTATCTCCTCCATACATAATATTTTACTTTAGTCTTTGCTGCTGGTGCTTCATCTCAAGTGGAAGTTTCTTGTAGTTTGCAGGGATACTATAAGTTTCTCTAGGTCGGTCAAGCAAAGTACAATACAGTAATGGTATTAAGTTTGACCACACCTTGTACACTAATAGCCTTTCTTATCATTCTGTCAAAATTTTAATCTTCATCAGCTATCCAAACAAAAATATGCTTGCATTCTGAGGATGCCTGGAATGGCAAAATGTCAATACAGATTATTCCAATGCTGATATTTCTTGTTTCCAAACTGTCTGTTTTTAACAACTAAATACCAATACTGGTATAGTGTATAATCAGTCTAATATTTTTAAGCACAGCTGATAATGCCAAAACAAACAGAGGTCCAGTGTAGCCACACAATAACATGTTGAATATCTCACCCAGGGATCGAACCTGGATACTCTGCTTACAAGACCCAGCCAGTGACCACTGTACTACGCCACCACTAAAAAGTGTTAAGAGAACTGTGATGTCACCTAATGAGCCTCAGCAACCCTGGAATCGCATTAGGTGACACTAGGTGGAGTTGCATGAGAAGACTCATTAGGTGACAGCCAGGTTCTCTACTCTCTCTTTTTAGTGGTGGCGTGGTGCAGTGGTTAGTGCCTAGGTCTCATAACCAGAGTAACCAGATTCAATCCCTGGGTGGGATATTTATTAAGAGGTTAAGTGGTTGCTTCATGTTATGGAACATCAAGTGACAAGCAGTTACTTCAACCAGGTTCTCCCAAGAGGCCATACCATAATAGTTCCATCTGTTCCAAATTCTCATCTCTTCTTTTCAGCTATTCTTTATTACTATGCACAAACCTTCTGATGCTCTCTTACCCTAACTCTCACATTCATTATCACATGTACCTTTCACTCACATCTCAAGTACACCCACTTTCACATCCTCCAGCATCTACCACATTTCATGCCCTTTATTCCAATGTTCATACCAAGTGACTACATTAATTTTGCATAAAAGTGTCGGTCCAGAGTTGTCACCAGAAGATAGGTTAAATTCTTGGGCTCCCTATTTTATTTACTGAATTACCTGATTATTTGTTTTACTTTGGGTGGGTCATTATGGCCCTTGCCAACTCCATCAGTCAGGTCTAATGTCACACAGGGAAACATGGAAGTGCTATTGTTAAGTCTTACAATTCAGAGGCTTATTTTACAACTGAATGATTTGGCAAACTAAAACCAGTTCATTTCATCCATGATTAAGTGCTACTATACCAAATGACTACTTCTGTCAGGATACATCCAAAGAATTCAACCTAGTTTACCCTACAGCTGACCAGGGTGGGCTGGATATTATTGCTCATGATGCAGTTACCTTTCCTATTCCCTGTACTATACACTTCTCGAGATATCTGGCGTTGTCGAGTTACTTTCTTAACCGATAACTGTGACATATGTATTGAAAGGAGACATATGTATTGAAAGCTGTGATCGAGTGGAGCATACCAACATCATCTCCCCTTCATTAATGGTTATACAGTAGTTTCCATACATGGTATACAGTACAGTAATTAGCTTGAGCAGGAATGACATAAGTCTCCAGATATGTTAAGGGAACAATATATGCAACTTAAATGTCTCATTCTTGACTTTATAGAGCTGAAGGATGCTGTAGTACTGTATTTCAGTGTACTCATCATAGGACTAGAGACTTTCCTCAGTGTACTGTACAGAGTACTACTGCTCTGTTAAGGGGATAAGATAACAGAGAACTACCATGTAATTTCCTCTAAATGCATCAAGAAAAAGACTACTGTACTTCAGTACAGAATCCTAGTCTGTGTTGTGGCACAATATGAAGGAACTAGAAGTCTCTAATTCACCAACATCTTACTCCAAAGTTAATTGAGTAATGCAAGTGTTGAAGGTGTACCACACCACTTTGGACAGCATGGACCGGTATCTTCCGTCATTCAGAAAAAAACAACTTAACATATAGTCAGTATTACACCATCAACACAATCGTGGCAAGGGCAGTCAGTGTGAGTTGACTCAGCTCTCCATCCACCCCTACAAAGTTGGAGGTGGTAACACTGATGATTCAGTGGTCTTATGTCACTGGATAGTGGGCTACTATGACCAGCCACATGCTCAAAGTTTAATGCTATGAAAATGAGATCTGCCTCAACTTCTGGTACATTACAGAACTATTGTACATGGAGTACACTATTTACTGGTTTCATATGGCCTACACATTAAGTAAAGATCATAATATAAGCCACAATGACTCAGCAAAAAGAGAGAAATGTGTAAGGAAAATTTAATATCTTACTGGGGTAAATTAATTATTCTTTATATTACAATGGGGCTGAGCACCAACTCCAGAGCGATTTTCTGGCATGTTACTGGGGTGAATAGATCAAAGAAGAAATTTTTTTTTTAGAATCAGTTCTGTAATGATTTGGAACCACATGAAATGTCAGTGACCAAATGAACAGAGAAAATGTGGTTCTATTCTATATCAGTGGATAACTGACATGATCAAATTCTCTCTAAATAAAAAAAAAACACTATAGGGTCGCGTTAGCTGCCGTTTGAGGAACTACAGGTACATTAACTATTTCAGACAATATATTATAATCTCAGAAAGAAATTAAACCACATTAAGCACAGCTACTGTATATTAAACAATGGCAGATGTGTTATCCCTAGATTTAGTTTGGGTAACACCTGATGTACCATATAGTATTTCTGTCCCTACTTCTGTAACTTTTATTTCATTTTTCCACCTCTGGCACTGGTTCCTCCACCCCTAGATAACAAGGATATGGGGTGCTGATAATTATGATGAACACCAGATCTTACCATTTTGTACTAATAATAATGAACAAACTTTTGTCATGTAAAGGGTTAACAGCAAAACACAACCACTGGTTGGAGTAACTACGACTGGCCCCGTGTTATTTGTGGCAGTTAATTTAGAGCTCCATTACTTCACAGTATCAAGTTCACTACACAAAGGCACAGACACTTTGGATAGAAGTATGGCAGTCCTTCCATTTTGCCTAAGAAATCAGACGTATGTCGAGAATCTTGACCCTGGTGTGTCAGGTCAGGAGTCATTGTCAGAGATCACTCTGTCCTTCAACGTATAGAACAAGAAGCTATAGCACAACCAAAAAAATTTAAATGTAATTTGTGACACATGATCTGTGATGCTTTGTTCACAAATTTCTAATTATATACATCAATAATAAAACAATACCAAGTAAAACCCAGGACATTGATTATGTTACAACATTTATAAAAATGTGTGCTTCATATGACAAAATGTATGGTGAGTGCTTCAAAGATGATACACAAGCAGACAATTATTACATCACACAGAAGTCATTGCAAAAATACAACACGATTTGATAGAGAAAAAAGGAGCAACTTCAGTTGCATATACTAAAAAAAATCCCTCACACATCAAAACCAGAAATATTTTCAAGCTTCAGTATCCACTTCAGTATATACTGTACAGTATTATGTATTGATAGAAAAAGTGCTGAATATAGTGTACATATCTGAGTTAATCGAGATGTGTAGCAAAATCAAAAGAATACAAATAAAAAAGTAACATATCACAAGAGTTGTTAGTAACTTAGAACAAAATAAAGCATTGTATTTAGCTTATCAATAGATAATATGGACAAAAAACACTTCATTTTGAAACTAGTGTACTACCCATACCCATAGTCTACCTGTGTCTACCTTGATAACACCAAAATTAGGTGGAGTTACTTCACCCCAGCAAATTGATTAGTTACACGGTTTGGAGGCTCCACTGGTAACATGATTAACATTACAGTATATTAATTGATTTCTCGAATACATTTTACATTTTTGCAGTACCGTACACTAACTGAATTATAAAACGGTCCTCCACACTGCAGTCTTACGGCATCCAAATGAATGTCAGGACTTTCAACTTTCCATTTTACAATAGATCAAGACTTTTACA
Organism: Petrolisthes cinctipes; assembly: GCA_033782935.1. Lineage (NCBI taxonomy): Eukaryota > Metazoa > Arthropoda > Malacostraca > Decapoda > Porcellanidae > Petrolisthes > Petrolisthes cinctipes. The sequence goes on from JAWQEG010000641.1 coordinate 236,383, forward strand.
TATAAACTCAATATAAACTGTAGGTCAGTGGGTTTGCTGTAACAAACAAATACCACATACCGGTATGAGTACTGAACAGTATCCTGTACAGTTGCTAAAGGCAGTTATAATGTAAGAAAGCTGGATATTGCTGGAGCCTCTAAACTGAGCAGTGAGAATACCCAGGCACAGGTGGGCTGACAAACTCCCATGCCTTTAAAACACATCAATGTGGATCGATCATAAAAAAAAAATGAAAAAAATGAAAAAAATGAAAAGCAGTGCTGGTGTTGATCATATCTTTTTCAACCTATAAAGGGTATCTAATTTTTCAATGACATTGATGCTATTTCAGATGTTGGGTTTATAATAATAGTTTTACGTGCTGTGTGATCCTCCACAGTTAGTCCTTGATTTAAATCTTTTCTGTAGTTTCACAAGATCAAGAATGACTGTTTCAACCCATCTATAAAAATAATTAATTTTGCAAACATTAATGCAAATATAATAGTCACTAATAACTTAAATATTGGAGTAAATAATAATAATAATAATAATAATAATAATAATAATAATAATAATAATACTGCAATAGTAATAGCAACAAAAACAATAAGAGTAATAACTATACTAACAATAAATAAAGCTCATTTTAGAGCTATAAGCTTCATGAGAGGTTTCTTCAAGTGATTTAATAAAGATGAGTAAAATTAAATACATCCACATTTGTGCCTTCACTATTAATCATAATTTGCACAGTAGTACGGTATGTATTTAAAACACATCCTGGATCTAAATCAAGGACTTACTGTACCAGTCTATCACTGCACACTGATAACACACCGGCCACAGGACGGCATGCACCCCAACTCTCGGTGCAAAAAAGACACTACAACCGATACCTAAATCAAGTAGAATGTGCTCAGCAGTGCTCACTATATCCAAGGTACCTCAAATATTTCTGGTCTGCACTTATTCCTCTGGCGGTGTTAGAGGTCAGTTGGTGACATGCAGGGGGACTGTCTCACTGAAACTTGAAAATTTCAAATAAATATCTCTTGAAGGTTACGAAAGAAATATTCTTCAGTTCTCTTGTATGTTAGCTTCCCCTAACTTCATTTAATATCTACGAACATTAATTATTATGGGTTATGTAATAATAATGGTGCCAATTCACTACCTGGTAGTCAAAAGCAGTTCATCAATGCTTATTGAACATTACCGTTTCAAAGATTGAGCTAAATGCACCTCAAAGGACTATACTGACAAGATTACCAATCTTGAGTGAGTTAAATACAACAGCATACTATACAGTGAGCTGTAGTACTGTAGTTACTATTCCTCCAATCAATCTAATGATCACCTCTGTAATCCACAAAAACTGCTGTACTGTAATATGAAAAAATGAGAAAGGCAACATCTAGACTTCCACAGGGAGAGCAATCCTCCCCACTGCCCTCATAGCAACACTGTTACTGTACTTATACGGTGACCAAAATCTTGACATCAGACCTTGTCCTGTACTTAAAAGATTACTATTAAAATAACAGTCAGTCATACATCTCCAATACAAATTGTACATAATTTACCCTAAGCCTATATGGTACTACAGAACTGAATACAGTATCGGTACTGTATTAGTAAATCAGTACTGAATATCATCATCTTCTTCCTACACAACTTGCATTATTCAGTAGTTACATCATATGGCACTCCACATTATACTGATGTCGGTTGTTGACCATTCTGCAACAAAATTTAATCAGATTTTGGCAGGCACAATATAGGTGCAATATACACATAAAAAAATGCTCATTAAGACTGCCAAGTACAGTATGTAGGTCTTAAAAATAAAATATATCTGTCTGAGTTACTTTGCAGACGCACAATCACAGGTATGACTGATTATCTCGTAGTTAGGACCTACCCAGTCCCACAGTAATTGTAGACAATGTTGATATCACTGTCCTCTACAAATGGAATCCAGGATATTCATTGAGTCACTATGCGGCTGCAAATTATGTACAATACAATTATTAGCAAAAACATATCAATACCTATTAAAATAAATAGAGAAAGGTAACAATGTACAGTACTTTCCTCCGCTTCGGCAAAAACTGTGCAGAAATTTTTTTTTCTATAAACAAATAAAAATTTGAAATATATAAGATCCATTTCCCTACATTTTTTGGAGTTAAGTATTATTACGGTGCCTTATTAGATAGTGCAGTACAGTACAGTATATTAATTGTACAAATTATCTGGCATGTCAAATGGAAAATTGGATTTTGCATAACTGTTTGCTTTAACTACTGTATGGTAATACTGTATAAGAAATATATTTATACAACACTAACACAAGCAGCCTATCTCATTCCAAAATAATAAAGTGGTCCCATGTCATTATATCTGTTACCGTACATAATTATAAAGTACTATACAGTATTCCTGACAAATAAAGGTTGTAATTAACTGTATATGGCATCAATTATACAGTACCGTTACTAGTAGGAATAATACTACTGATAAGGTAGTTTCATGTGATTTGACTGGAGTTCATTTCTTGGGGACTATAACCATTTGGCATGTATAATCTGTACATACAGTAATTTCTTTAACAGTAAATTTCAATACTATCAGTGGGAATGGCCATAAGGTCCTAATTTGTGACATGGTAGAGATTAATCCTTCCCGACCCAGCTTACAAGCATTCATAATGGCCTCGACCTTGAGTAAACTTCCTGTGAGGCAACAACACTCCCATCTCACCACTGGGGTCGTCTAAAGGGAGCAACAACTATAAGGGAAAATTCGGTATTATTACAGAATAACTGGGTTTTTGGCTAGGATCGCGCAGTGTTACCACATCCGGCTAGGTCCTGGGAATTTGCCCCAGTCACTTTATGATAGTTTACACCAGTTATATCCCGGTAGTTTGCCCAGGTTAGGTCCCGGTAGTCTGATGTTGTCTAGGTTAGGTTAGGTCAGGTGAGGTGAGGTCAGACTAATTTCCAAATTATGTTTGTAAAACGGGGCATATCTCGAAAACGGGGCATCTCCGAAAGAAACACCATAGAATAAAAGTGTTTTAGAATGGTCCAAAATAGTGGGTAATGATACTAAAATACACAATATAGGGTATTTATTGAAAGAATTACCGTTTTGCAGCAGTGTTGCCAGATCCGGTTGGGTCCCAGTATTTTGCCCCAGTCATTTATTGTACTTTATCACGATTATTTCCCAGTAGTTTGCCCAGGTTAGGTTCCGGTAGTTTGCCCAGGTTAGGTCCCGGTAGTCTGATGCGGTCTAGGTTAGGTTAGGTCAGGTCAGGTAAGGTCAGGCTAATTTCAAAATGCCCCATTTGAATATGCCCTATCTTGGAAATGGGGCATTTGCGGAGAAAATGCCATAGAAGAAAATAGTCTTAGAATGGTCTATATAAGTGGGTAATGAAGGTAGAAAAACCGTACGCAATAACGGTAATTCATTCAATATTTACCCAATATAGTGAACCCAGTTCTTCTGTAAATTTACCGAAAATTCTCCTGTTGGTGAATTGGAAGGCTCCTCATTCCAATAACGGATGGAAACGGATGACATCAAAGATAAATAGGCCTATAAGGAAATTGTTATGTGACACAGTTTAGAAGAAGATTTAGTAACCTTCCAATTTCCCCTGAAATGTTCGAATCACATGTACCCAAACTGCACCACACATTAGTTACTGTTAAAGAAAACATAATGATAAAAATGGCAATTCTGCAAAATCCGCTCGTGTTCATTTCTCATGTTTGTACAGCTGTACTAGCCAAACACTACTACAACTCACTTGGAAGCAACAAAAGAATAATAGAGACCTGTTGGATCTACTAGCAGCAACAAATTCGGTTAAAAATGATTCCAAATTGAGAAAAAAAGGACAAAATATGAAGTTGTTGTGGCTAATTACCCTCGCCCGCAAGCCAGTTTGTTTACGATGCAATTTCCATGGCGACCGGCAGATGGCGGGGTGGGGCCGGCAATGGCTGCGGGAGATTTAATATTTGGCGAGTCTATGGTGTCCCCATTTACGCAAAGAAAGTAAATGGTTCTCAGATGTGTAAAGGGCTTCAGCTTCAAAATCATGCATTAGAGGCTCTCATCAATGTTTGGGATCCCTGAGGTTCTCATCTTTTTAGTGTACTAATTGTCTATCAAAGAACCTTAGTCCTATCTGTGTTTATTCAGAGTTGTTGTTTTTGTAGTCTACATAGCCATAGACCTTGGCAACAGCAAAGGTATACAGTTGTTCATCTTGTACCAGGGCAAAGTTAAGTGGTTATTCATTTGCTCCAATTTAAGATATTGAGGGTAAACTATAGGATTTTAAGTTTGATAGACTCTGTGATTCATGCAGAGAGAAGACTTTGGTAGGGACAGCTGAAGAGAGGAAAGGGAATGACTCGGGTCCGAAGGGGTGCCCAAACCCTGAAAGTATTACCCACATCTTTGCAGACATGTAATATCTCCCTACCGGCGCTCATGATTTAGAAGGTGTTTATTGAGTCCACACTGAGGGTCTGGTTTACCTCATGGACGAGACATTATTATGAAACCTTGGTGGTGCTGCGTCTCATCTGTCCCTGGTGTGTGTTATCGCCAGACGGTGGGAGGGGGTCAAGTGCGACGGTCCCAGCCAGTCAATCACCAGCTGCACCCATCCATCCTTAGTCTCTCTCTCTCTCTCTCTCTCTCTCCTCTCTCTTTCATCCTCATGGCTAATCTTTCCTTGAATTTCCCTTTGTTACTACTGTTATTGTGTGTATACGTCACCGAAGCAGCCACATCGGGAGTGACAGGGGCAAATCAACATGCACAAGGCGGCGCTAACGTGGTTTTCCCTATGGACAAAATTTCCTCAAACTCTACAGTCAAGATAAACACAGGAAATGCAAATGCTACGACAATGAAACTGACCAACATGACGCAGGAAACACAAAGTACGGACAGAATACAAGCACAAATAATAAAACAACCAATACCAGCAACACCAGAAGTACTACCACAAATTTTTACGAAAACGTCTCCAAACGCAACACAGCCACTGTCATCGTTAACGAACACATCACGAACAACAACATCAAGTTCTTTAAACTCTACGCTATTATCGCTGGCAACACAAGCACCACCATCACCAACAACAACCACAACCACAACAGCATCATCAGCCACAACATCAACGCCTCCCACAACACAGACGTCACCTCCTGTAACTAACACGATACACACAGCACCATTGACAGCTACAGTAAAATTAATACCGCCCCCTTCCCTAGTACAAACACCAATGCCTAGCAGAAGGCTGGGAACGTTAACACGAACACCACAACCACTACATTCCACAGTGAAAACAAGGCCATTAACTACCACAACAACTGTACACTCACCAAACACAACCCAGGCAACAACAACAACACATGCCACACCTTGGATAACACCAATGAGAACACACTCAGCAGCGGTAACATTACCAGGGGGGAAATCGAGTGTTCTGGAAGACAAAGTAGATCGAATCTTGAGTCAGCTGCCTGATCTGACTCAGCTGCTGCAGGAACGACAAGACTTTGTAGAAGGTGAGTCAGAATGTGTCAGTCATGTATAAGGTGGAAGGTCAGCCTGTTACCAACTCTTCAGTGTCTATACCAGTAGTACTAACTTTGGATGTCTGTCTGTCATTTGTGTGTAACGACTCAAAAGTCTACAGTTAGATCCACCAGAATAATATACATTATGTACAGCCACAATCAAATATCCACCGACACTTTCCTTCCATCGTAGTAAATATCTTGGTAATAAACAACAACACGTGTATGATTTTGCAGCGCTTCATAATAATAATTGAGGGGGTTGAGTTGACGTAAGGTGTTGCATGATTATATTTCGATATGATACGGATTTATTTGCACGATGGAAGGAAAGTGTCTGTGGTTATTTGATTGTGGCTGTACAATAGTCAAGGACGGATCTATATTTTCCACAAGATGGAGGGATTCACAGCTGAGTGAATAGTGTCCTAGGTTGGGGTGGTGTCCATATGTCCAAGCTGTCATTCATAGTGTTGTTTTTGTCTGGTTGGCAGGACTGTCCACTTTGGAGATGAAGGTGGATCGTCTTCTTTACGCCCTCACACCACACACTCCTGTCAGGCTGCAGACAGGTAAGTGCATGGCTGGTTGTTTGTGTGTGTGTGTGTGTGTTTCTTTTTCATACCTCTATTATGAGCACCGCGGGGAGGAGGAACCTCAAATGCTGTGGTCCATAACTTAATTGTTACAAGGCACGGTCGGTAAAGAAAAAAATTAGAGTCTCTTTAGTATAGACTGAAGGCGTTTGTTGGAGACATACCAAACACTTGTAGTACTCAACCGTTACCAAATATTAGTACAGTAGTAGGAAGTTGATTAGTCCCTATACACATCATTGTTGAAAGATGATTACCGTAGTCCCTCTTTATATATAGCACAGTAGAAAGTTAATTAGTCACTCTTTATCGGACAAGATATCACAGCTGACTTCTCTTGCTGACGGAGACAGAGTGGAGGAGAAACGACACTCAGCAGATGTTGGAAAAACTGAAGCAGCTAGTGGGCCTCCATCAGCCCTCAGGTGGAGCGAACCAGGACCAGGAGCTGCGTCAGGAGAACCACCAGCTGAGGGAGGAGAAAGAGCAGGCAGAGGAGCAGCTTCATAGGGCCAGACTTGAAAACACCAAACTTTCCCATCGTCTGGCTTTGGTCGTCAGTGGCTCTGGAAACAGTAGCAGCTTAATGGTGGATGAGGCTGGGGTGGAGGACAGCAGTGCAAGCCAATATGGGTCGGTTTCCTTGCCATAGTTTGGAGATTATAAATGTGATCTCTGCCTATCGTGTATTTTTGGGCAAGCAACTTTTAACGTAATCGATAATGAGATATATTTTGCCGCTTAACGATGAGTGAGTGATATCTTTTTAAATATTCATAACCACTCTCCCAAACCGCGTTACCAAACAGACTCCAGATGGAAGAGATGATGCATGAGAACCAGGAGCTGCTGGAAATCAACAGGAAGACCAGGGATGAGAAGAGGAGACTGGAAGAGAGACTGGCTGTGATGGAAGACGTGAACCAGATGACAGAGGGCAACAGGAGCAGACTGGAGACGGAGAACAGAGAGAAAGAGAAGAGGATCAGCGACATAGAAGGGGAGAAGAGGCAAATAGAGGTGAAGAACAGAATCATGGCGGAAGAACTCGGCCGCTGCGAGAGGAACGTCACTGAACTGGTCAAGAGGTGAGGAACTTACATACATACATACACGTACACAGGTAATTAATTTATTCTTCTAAGCGTGGTACACTGTACAGTACATGTGGTATATAATAGCACCACTTTGCACCGAGTTCGATCCTCACCGCTGAACCTTGTCCCTCAAAACTACGAAATTAAGTTGTGATTGTATACTGTAGTTGTTCCTTGTAAGTAGAAAAAAATTACTTTAGATACTACTACTACTATTACTAATACTATTACTATTACTACTACCACTACCACCACTACTACTACTACTACCACCACCACCACCACCACTACTGCTACTACTACTACTACTACTATTTTAATAATTTCTTTCAGACCAGCCGCTATGAGGGACTGTGCCGAATTATACTGTTACGGTGTGAGGAAGGACGGAGTGTACACCATCGCTCCCTTCAGGTCAGTACATATTATTACGTGTTGTTTACATTGCATCATCGTTCTTCCCATCCAGTGACTCTATTACGTGTTGTTTACTTTGCAGTCTCGTACTTCCCATCCATCCAGTGACCTTATTATTAGTTAATTGTCTTTAAAAGTGCCTTCACAATAGCTACTCATTCCTAATAACAGGGGAACAAAAAATGACACTGTAATAATAATAATAATAATAATAATAATAAAGTTTGGAGGGATCAGTCGTAGAGCTTTAGGTCCCATTAAAGAGGTAATTTATATTGGTTAAAATACACCAACACATAACAATACGAACAAGGACAGTGAAGAAGTTATAACTTTGTATTCGTGTTGTGTATGTATACTATATAGAGAGAGTTAGGACAGACATAATGGGGTGTATTTTCTAAGTAAAGATCCCCTCGGGTGTGTGTGTGTGTAAGGAAGACCAAACTTGCCCTAACCTAACCTAATCTAACCCACAGGTCCCGCCATCTAGTGACCGTGTGGTGCGACATGACTTCAGAAGGAGGTAAGGGACACACACGATAGATTTAAGGTAAATTGGATACGACGACGACACAACGTTAGTCTTTTATTGATGTTAACTGAAGGGGATATTCTCTTGAGGATAAACTGGTGGGCTACTGATTCCTCCAAACTATACCAGGAAACAGACGTCTTCAATAGGGATATGTTTATGGCATACTTTGGAGGAATCAGAGACCATCCATTCACCAACAAAAAAAATCTCCCCTTAAGACAGTAAGTCCTCAAAGCCTTATTCATGCAGAACTATTCTTCTTTTAAGTAATAAAAATAGAATATAAACCTCTCAAATCTTTATCATATATTTAACCTGCACAACGCCTTTTTTTATTATTAGATAATCACCCCTTTAGTGTCAAACCAGTTTTCTATACGGTAATTGATTGTTTGCAGAAATGAGGCCCATAAAGTCAAATAATAAAGGTATAACACGGTACACACGATAAAAACAAAAAACAAAAAAACACACACACACACACACACTCACAATCGGTGCAATTCTCGTGTGAAACATTCCGACACCTCAGACGTTGGACGGTTGGATACTGACAAATAGCTTGTTTATTTCCGGGGCATCATGAGTACTATACTTTTTATACCGATCATATACAGAACCATCAGACTTGATTTTTTTTTTTTTTTTTTTTTTTTTTATCGTGTGTACAATTGCGGAAACTTGAAACAGACACACTTCAAACGGAGCTCCTTATCACACACAGAAAGGGACACGTCGCCTCTACACACAACAACGTCTTATCCTACCCTATATAATATGCTCCATGAGTGGCCCCTGTTTCAGGTGTGTTTGTTTCATATGTCCGCAACTGTACATTTTTCTGTAAACATTACATCGTGGGCAGGAGGATGGACAGTGTTCGTACGGAGGCTGAGAGTCGGGCGTCATGAGGTCTTCAACAGGGATTGGATTGACTACAGACGTGGCTTCGGCAGACCGTGGCAAGAACACTGGCTGGGTGAGTGAGTGGTCTAGGCTTCTTATTTTACCCGAGGACAGATATTCACTTCAAATTCATATGCGAAGTATATTAGGCAATTCATACAGTAACACGATAGATTTAAAATTTACACTCTCTTAATGGTATATTGGAGGGATACTAATTTCCTCCACACAAAGTCACGCAACAGATTCCCTATTAGTAAGTAACGCTGAGGTGATTATTTTGTTTTCTGGGATAGTTTGGAGGAATCAGTAGCCTCCCAACTTACCAAAAAACGAGAGTTTCTCCCTTTTTATATAAACAATAATCCTAATTCCCTGCAAACAAATTAGCCCCATTTGTTAGAACTTTTTCAGAATCACACATCAAACATTCATCTGATTTAATTATAGGCAAAAATAAATAATTGTAGCTGTTTTCTGGTGTGTATTGGTCTGGTCAGGTCTCGAGGCTGTACACCATCTCACCACCACACCACACCACCTGCGTATGTCTGCCACTGATCTGCACGGGGAACACAGGGCCGCCCTCTGGCTCTCCTTCAGCGTCGCCTCTGAGCGCTCTGAGTAACTATAATTTGTTATCACGTTGTATACCGTTCAAGGATATTTTGAAGATGGTGTCAGATGGGGAGAAAGTACCTACACAAGCTTACACACGAATGGATGTTTATTAATACACAGGTCTTATAAAACATTTGATTATTACCAAGAGGGATAACTTAGAGGTGGAGTGGAATAAAATGTCAAGATCCAATTGTAGCTGCATATCCTTCTAATCATTTGCTAGGTATGAGTTGAGTGTGGGAGGGTATGACCGGAGTGAGAGCAGCCTTGGGGATTCTATGGTGGCACATCACAACCTCAATGGTCGCAAGTTCTCCACCAGGGATGTTGACAACGATGATCTCGAGTGTGAGTAAATTATCTTAGGGTGGTAGTATAGTGTAGGTAAATTTGTACCAACTGATTCTTTCAAGTTACATGACACCATAATTTTTGTTAATTTAGCCCTGTTTCCTGGCATACTTTGGAGGAATCAAGGCGCTCCAATTTGTACTACCTTCACGCCGATACAGTACAGCTGATTAACAAACCAGTTAACCCAGTGATAAATCAACATCGTCCGGTTAATTATATTATGTACGAGTATCGACTCGTGACAAATGTACCAAAAGTATGCTATCCCCTAAATCATCATCATAATCATTCTTTCTACAAAACATGACTATTTTAACCTTACATAGGCTACCCTTAAACAAACCGATATATCCTAAACTTACAACCTACCTTAAGGGGATAGTATACATTTGTTAAATTGAAGTGCCTTTATTCCTCCAAAGCAAGCCCGGAAACAGGACCAGATTAACAGATTGCTTGGAATAGTTTGGAGGAATCATCTTCTCCAGGTTTACCAACAGTGTACTACCTCCTTAACCATTGACACAACAATTAAAATTTTATGTACAATATATATATAGACGTGTGTCCCATTATGATGGTGTGTTCATATATCCACGACAGCTGGTAACTGTGTACGTGACTTCTCTTTGGGTGGAGGTTGGTGGTACCGACGGTGTTCCTACCTCTCCCCCACTGGACCCCATGCTGGCTACGGTAGACACATGATGAGCCTCTGGACCCCTGGTAACCTTACCTGGGTTAGCCTCAACCAGCTCGCTATGATGGTCAGGCCTGCATCCTTCCCTGCTTGCTGACACTACAGGGTACATTCTTCCCTGCTTGCTGACACTACAGGGTACAGCTACAATAAAATAACCACCGACACTTTCCTTCCATCGTGCAAATAAATCAGTATCATATCAAAATATAATCAAACAACACCTTACGTCAACTCAACCCCCTCAATTATTATTATGAGGTGCTGCAAAATTATTCACTTGTTGTTCTTTATTACCAAGATATTTACTACGATGGAAGGAAAGTGTTGGTGGATATTTGATTATGGCTGTACATCCTTCCCTGCTTGTTGACAATATACAGTGTACGTACAGTGAAGCCTGCTGACACTATACAACACATAGGCCTACAATGAAACCTGTTGACACTATACAGCACATACAGTACTCAGTGGATATAGTATAACAATAGTACCTAGTGGATATAGTATAACAATAGTACCTAGTGGATATAATATAACAATAGGGATGAATATTAGGAATGACTGGTAGGTGTGAAGTCAATGTACAGCCACAATCAAATATCCACCAACACTTTCTTTCCATCGTTGTAAATATCTTGGTAATAAAGAACAACACGTGTATGATTTTGCAACGCCTCAAAATAATAATTGAGGGGGTTGAGTTGACGTTAAGTGTTGTATGATTATATTTTGATATGATACTGATTCACTTGCACGATGGAAGGAAAGTGTCGGTGGATATTTGATTATGGCTGTACATATCCTGTTCGGGTACTTTACCCTTTGTGACATAATTGTTTGCAAAATATAAAATAAAAGTTGTGTATTTACCGCATACTGCTTGTCTTTGTGTACCAGATGTTATTAAAGGAGTTTTCTGTTGTGGACAAAGTTGGAAGGCCACAAATTCCCCCAAACTATGCTATTTAACAGGTCTCCGTCTTATGTACTTATGCAAATCTGTTTTCGGATATAGTTTGGAGAAATGAAGAACCTTTCATTTCACTCAAACCAAACGACACTCTTATGCTTGTGTTTTAAAGGATAACTACTGAACAATTATGGCCGAAGACTTGAGATTTACCATAGCTCTACACAAAAACAGATTTCTGATGCAAGGAGTTAATTAAGACTTTCTAACATGGCTACTTCCTTCAGTACAGACTTCAGTTTGCTCATTATAATAGTAGCTTTCCTGGCCTGATTGGTAAAAAATGAGTACCTTGTGTAATATCTAAGGAAGGTAACTGTGGTAATGTGGATGATGTAATGACCTTGTTTTCCAGGATAGTATATTGCTGTGTCCATCACAGTCTCAAAAGCCAATGTAATGGAGTTGAGCACCGTGTCAAAGTGCTGTTACGTCTTATGGTTCCCACTTTATCCATTTTACTAACAAATAATGATGTACTCGCCACTGGGAATATCCTACACCTGTATTCCATTGCATGCCAGGTAACAATTTGCTAAGGATCATTTTCCATTGCAACAGAATGCTTGAGTGTGAACATGCATTTCCTGCCTCTCAAACACAAACCACATAAGGCCAGAAAGTTTCATAATATTAACCTACATTTGCGTTTTAAAAGATGTAATCAATATTGATTGATCCATTGAGTCCCTTCCCGTGGGCTATTGATTTATACCACATGACACATGTACTGACACAATTGTCTTCAAAAACATGCAGTTATTATCATTAACTCTGGTACCAATATCAGAACGTACCATTATCCTACCATTCATTGCACATTATTATATAAAACATATATACTTTCCATCTCCAAAACCACACGACAACATGTAACCTATCACTATCGAAAGCAGGTCAGCATCAACACACGTGTGAGTACATATTGACTTGTGAGAGCTGGTATCCACTTGCAGAGAGAGAATTATTATTATCGGAAGGGATATCCAGAATACAGCAACTGTAAGTGTACTAGCGTTGGTGGTCTGTGATGATGCTACTTGGAATGTTATTCAGCCAATAAAACCCAACCTTATGAAGTGCACACATAAATGGAACCTCAAACTGCTTCTGGAAACTACCGTATTAGTATAGTTAGGTAAGAACGTAAACGACTTATCCACTATCTCTTACTCTGAGATCAAAGTCACATAATTATCATCATTAAAACCTTATTGACCATTTTTTCAGGACCGAAAATAAAAAAATATCAACATACAAAGGCCCCGGTGATAAGTGATACACCCACATTTACTCTGCTTTCAAGCCGAGGAGGTTTTCAGCTCCGGCGCGAAGCTTGCTCTAATGGAGGGCTCGGCTTTACCCTAACAGCCTGAAACTGGCCCCTTATAGAGAAACTCCGATGGTGAACTTGAGCAAGTGGTGTTTGCAGTTTGAAAGCCTGCTGATGATCATGAACGTGTGGTGTCCATGGAGTCATTAGCATGCTGACTTTTGTTGAGGACTCTTTGACCATCAATCTACCCCAATGTGAAACCTTCCCGATGAGATTTCGTTGATACCCACGGGAAACTCGATGGTTGTGGATACTTTCATCGCATGTGAATGTACAGTAGTGGTCTGCTGAAGTTCTATCGCCTCTCTGGTATAATGGTGAACTACGATAATATGTTGTCGTGAATGGGACGTGATTGCTTTTTCTGATCATCATTTTATGTTTACAGTCAAACAGAAGAAACAATCAAATCTCATTCACGATAATATTATCTTAAAGTTCACCATCATACCAGAGTGGAGACAGGGAACCTTAGACAGCCACTCTACAGTTTTAGAGTTTTGTGACAGATTAATACAAACAATTGTAGCAGGGTAAATAGTTCATATTAGCTCGGTGATATTTCCAGATGAAGATTAGCAACTTTGAAAAATATGAATAATATATCAAGTGATCTTATCTCCTCTTCTAAATTTCCAGAGTAGCCTACCTGTATCCATCATAATAATGGGTCACCGTGACACCGCCAGGATATCGGGTACAGTACATCTGTTATATAACGTGTGTATTATAGTACAACATGGCAGAGTGTGTTGATGATATGAACTTTGTTACGATCCTGATAAATAAAGTTGGAAAAAATACTCCTTCCAAAATAAAAAAAACTACTGCTCAGACATTGCAAACTGGAATAGAATAAGTGACAAGGACTGAGACCAAATTTGACCGAGGGGACAAGAGAGAAAAGAACAGTTTAGTTATACAACCTTTTTGACAGAGGAGCTAGACCAGGTAAATATTATGTCCCTTATTACCTGATTTATGAATGTAACAAAGATTAACTCAAGCCTGATGTCAGGCACATAGAAAATCCCATGTATCTTCTCCAGGATTCTGTCTGTTGGGTTGGTGAGGTTTTCTGTTTGTAGGATTGGTGATGTTATCTGTTTGTGGGGTTGGTGAAGTTGTCTCTCTGAGGTTGTAAGGTTATCTGTCTTATGTTGTGAGGTTATCTGTTTGTGGTTGGTGAGGTTGCCTGTCTGAGGTTGTAAGGTCATCTGTCTGTGGTTGGTGAGGTTATTTGTCAGTAGGGTTGGTGAGATTCCCTGTGGTTGGTGTCTGTGGTTGGTGAGGTTATCTGTTTGAGGTTGGTGAGATTTCCTGAACTGTGGAAAGACTGACAGTTCACCTTAATTTCTAATTAAAAGTCATTGCGTTTTTCTTCTGTATGGCATGGTAAAGATTTCTCCTGTTACTACGCTGATATTGTTTAAGGAACGAGGGATGGGGTGACAAGCTCCGCCTTCACCCTTAATCTAAAAAAAATCGATAGACCCCATTCCAGTTCATTGTTTCAGTTGTTTGTTGTAGAGATCTGTGCCAGAGATGAGGGAGAGCGGGAGGGAGGGAGGGAGAGAGAGAGAGATAGGTTATAGGGAGGGAGGGTGGTAAGGGAGAGTACGGGTACAGATAAATATGGGTGTCGTGTAGTTAGTAGTGTTCTGAGTGCTGGTCCTGAGTACTGCCTGACTATATCTGGTGCTGCTTGTGTTGTGTTGAACATGTAAGCCAAGACAGTGTTGGCGTGAGTACTAGAGTTATTATAATATCATGTGTTTCTCTTGAGGTGATGAACTTACAATGGCTCAGCTTCTACTGCGAATTTTGGTGTGTCAGATAATAAGTCCCCTTAGTCATAAAGGTACGCATCATTGGCCTATTTATACTAACGAGAAGTCAGAAAATAGTGTTACAGTCCAAAGTGTTACTACCTCCACCAACCCAAGGGAACGTCAGCAGCAAAGTACAACATCGTCAACCAATATACTGTTAGAACGAAGCGACCACTGATGCTCTCTCTCTCTCTCTCTCTCTCTCTCTCTTTCCGTCTGCTTGCTTGTTGGGAGAGTTACATCAGGTCATTGCACCTTGGAGGAGATTGTTTGTGAATTCCTCTTGATCATTTCAGGGTTTTGTCTTCTTTGTGACAGCTGTGATATTATTCTCGATGCCATTCCTAAATGTGTGTATAAGCAACTCCTATACATTATTTGAAATACAGCATTGTTCATAAGTTTTTGCTAGTTCATTAAGCGTGTTCGAGAGGGCCTGTTAAACTTCATTGTGTGCGTGTGTGTAGGGAATCTTGGGAAAGTTATGGTTCCAGCTGAATGTCCCGCTTCATCATATAACGGAGAGAGATACAAGAGTCTGTTGTTGATCAGGGAAGGTAAGGCAAAGCCATATGTAGACTGATTATAGAGAGACAGTGACGCCAGAGGTGAGAGAGAGAGAGAGAGAGAGCGAGACGAGGTGATGTCAGGATTTGATGATGTGGGTGACTGATAAAAGGGTAACACCAGCCCTCCACGTCACCAAAGGGGACACCAATAGTAGTACACGAAACATGAGCACCACAGACCACACGAATACAACAAAGAACACGGATTGCAAGACTAGTAGCATACCGGGCAACAATAATGATATGAACTGCAAAGAAAAATCAAGCAACGTCAGCAAAACCAGCTGCCTTTCACCAAGCCAAGATAGTGGATCAGATGGCCAGGGTACAGTAGACACCACAGACACCACTAGTACACCACTCACCACTGCCTGTATGAGTAAGTCGAGCAACATCACCAAAAGTACATCGAACAACACCAACGTAGCTTGCTGTACATCATCAAACACGGTCTCGCACTTCAAAACTACAGCCTGCGTCCCAGAGTGTAGTAGTAGATCTGACAAGACCATAAACACAGACTGCAGTACACCAAATATAACCCCCACCCCCACCACCACACACTACGGTTCCAAATCCAACGACGTCAACACCAATGACTGTCGCAGTACCCTAAATGCCACAACACTTTGCAACGACAATCCAAACGCTAAGGCCACTCACTGCGACTGCACAACAACCCCCTCGCAGAAAACAGGACAGAGATGCAGTGGGTGCGAGGCAAGACGTGCCCTCAGGAGTATCAGGGCGACGACGAAGGCAAAAAAGAAGAATAAGGAGAAGGATGGAGTGAGCGCCGTTCTGGTGATACTGGCTTTAGTCCTCGCCATCAGTGGGTTCCTGAGCAGCTTTGAGCAGAGTGTTGTGGGAGTCGCCATTTTCTTCATTAGGTAAAGTGGATGGGGTTGTGTATATGACATAATTTAGGGTTGTCTGCACGAGTATTGATGATGTTGATGATAGTGTGGTACCGATACAATGACTCCTTGGCCTAGACACAATACTATAACACGATACAGAGCCATCGTACCGGCACATACCAAAGGAGTCGTCAACACCATGAATGTTCTTGCCCTTAGCAGCAAGTTAACCCATGGATGCACTCCTTTGTACAGTTGCGGACGCATATTCTGCCCCACATTTGTTTGGCATGTGGAGATATCTGCATGGCAACTCTCTCTGAATAGACAGCAGCTCATACGAACCCCAATAACTGAACCACCAATGAACTCCAGTTACGAAGAGATTGTGTGAAATTCCAGGTCACAAATCATATTCAGTAATTTCGTATGAGCTTCTGTCTATTCAGAGAGAGTTGCCATGTAGATATCTCCACATGCCAAACAAATGTGGGGCAGAATATGCGTCCGCAACTGTACGTATAGGCTAACTCCTGCATGAAATTAATTGCCATTATTAAGAAGTGTCAAGAAATTATTTTGGTAGACAAATTTATATATGTTACTCTTATTGAAACTATTAATACCTCCAAGTACAGTACGTGATGTAGACAGTAATATGTGACGGAGTGGTGTGTGTATAAAGTAACTTAGACTGGTGTATAGATTAACGCAGTGTGGTGTGTGTATGGAGTCACGCAGTGTGGTGTGTGTGCAGAATAATGTATAGTGGTGTGTGTGTGCAGAATAACGTATAGTGGTGTGTGTGTGTGTGCAGAATAACGTATAGTGGTGTGTGTGTGTGTGTGTAGAATAAAGTATAGTGGTGTGTGTGTGTGTAGAGTAACAGTGTTTTGTATGTGTAGTGTAGAGTAACGCAGTATATGTGTGTATAGATTAACGTTGTTGTATGTGTACAGGCAAGATGTACCATTATCAACAAAGTGGCACCAACTGATTGTCGGAAGTTTCTACATATCAGGTTATATCTTCAGCCTCGTCAGTGGATTCGTCTCAGGTCAGTCCATCAAAGTAAAGTACGTACTACATACATATATACAAACATATAACCCCAGGAAAATTATACAGAGAGAGAGAGAGAGAGAGAGAGAGAGAGAGAGAGAGAGAGAGAGAGAGAGAGAGAGAGAGAGAGAGAGAGACACACACACACAGACACTTTGCTCAGAATACTTAACCTCCCTCTGTTTGTGCTATGATCAGTGAAGATAGCAATGCAATGGAATGTACTGTATAGCCTACACTTAGGGTTAATTGTCCTGTCCTGATCCGAGGCACAAAGTGAATCTCTATCAATTAACCTCACATCCTCTCCTCCATAAACACGGTTGGGCAAAGATTCCTATATATTGTGTTTAATATTAAGCCAGAACTATTCAGAAACACTTCCTGTTCATATATTTCTTTGATTAATTATGCACAAATACGAAGAATATGCATTTTTAGACAATTAATATTACTAATATATCATTGTAGTAATTAATGAAGCAACGATGATTATATTATATAATTATATTTATTGGTTCTGAACGATGGTAAGAGAACCTCATACCAATAAATTCGGTCCTTAATAAGTATCTCTTTCATAATTAAACTGGTTAATTAAGGGCATACCTTCTTGTTGACAAATTGGATGCCTACTAAAATCCTCCAACTCTACCAGGAAACAAAACGACCTCAGTGTTACTAAGGTTTCTGTGTCAATGGTACTAATAGGGGATCTGTTGTTTCGTGGCATAGTTTGCAGGAATCACAGACCTTGCAATTCACCAACAAAAGAATAATTGTCTCCTTAAACTGGGGTACCAAATTGCTCCAGATGTGTTTGGTTCAATATACAACAGGTTACTAGTGTCCCACAGAGCGGTTCGGACGTCGTGTAGTAGTGAGAATGTCGAGTACCGTATATGTCGTGGCAGCCATCGTCATAGCTTCATCCTACGCCCCGTACCAACTCGTGATAGGAAGAGTCTTGGCCGGCATAAGTCTGGGTGAGTCTCTAGATTCTTTTAATATATATATATATACTTTTGGTACTGATACTCGTAAATGTCAACTTACTCTCCCACCTCTCAGCATGTCACATTCCCTTTGTATTCTCTATGTTACCTCTTCCCTCGTCCTACTGGGTCCTCCACGTAACACACACACACACACACACACACACTGTATAAACTTCAACTACAGTACAATGCCTATATTACCACATTGAGGACGACAGACGATATACCCCAATAGCATAATAACCAACCAACCAACCTGCACTATACATTGTGAGTAATTTATGACAACCTCCGATTCCACCAGGACTATCAACAACAGTAGTGCCAGTATACCTGAGTGAGATTGCACCTACTGGCTCCAGGGGTCGGGTTACTCTCTCCTACGCCCTCTTTTACGTGGTAGGCCAACTGTTAGCCACACTCCTAGGAGGGACGTTCGGTCCTCTACGCAACGGATGGAGGTCTTTTCAATTCATTACGCTCACGTGTCTGACCTCACTCTTAATTTAAGCGTCCATAAACACGTAGTTGCATTTGCACTTCTGCTTTCACGAATTTGATAACATCCTGCACACACACACACACACACACACACACACACATACGCACACAGTCATTAACGTTGTGGTATAACTGTTACATGTACTATCATACAGAAAAGAATCCTTACTCTCGTTAACGCCGAAGTTTCATAAAGTGGAGTACGATTTGAACAGTTTCGGTTTTACGCCCAAACAATATTTTCCATATAACTTAGTCCGTTGAATCTAAATGGCGCGTGTCATTTTAGTAAGGAAACTTTTCTGTATAATTTTCTGTACATAAAGTGAAGTTCTTGTTGCATTATGTATTTGTATATATTATTCCACTAAAGAATGTAGGGACCCGAGGATGGGCTACCTTATATGTGAACAATAACAAGAGACTGATGTTTCCCTAATAAGATGGTTGTGTTGTGTTGTACAGGTACCTGGTGGGTTCGGCTTCAGTGCCCGCCCTCATTCAGTTCATGGCTTTGATGGCGCTCCCAGATAGTCCCCGCTGGTTGGCTAATAAGGGCAGGTCAGTAGTCACATAATATATCTCCCAGGACTCACTTTATTTCAGTGCTCACCATTTTCAGGGCTCTCTTTTATTTAGGGCTTAATTGATATCGATCAGGACTAACTTTTCTCAGATCTCAGGGTTACTAATAGAAGATTTGTTGTCTTCAGGAATAGTATGGTGGTATAAACAGCCCTCTAATTCACCAAAAAGAGAATCTCCCTTTAATTTATTAAGTATTTATCAGCGACGTGAACTATTCCGTGTAAAAATAATGCAATGTGCTTCGTTATAAAATCACTATGAGTTACATAATAATGAGATATGTAGTTTCGCCAGGACAATAAAATAAAAACACACAGTATAACGATATCTGTCTGTCTGCTGCCCTCTCTCTTGTCTGGTGGTGGTGTAGGGTGGAGGAGGCAAGGGCGTCACTGCAGCAGCTACGCCCTCAAGGCTCTGCATGGGAGGCAGAGTTTCAGAGCATCCTTTGTGACTCAAGGGCTAACGCTGGCAAGGTGTGTCATGTGTGTCTTCAATAAACTTTCCATCTGTGTGTGTGTTCAATAAACTTTCCATCTGTGTGTGTGTTCAATAAACTTTCCATCTGTGTGTGTTCAATAAACTTTCCATCTGTGTGTGTGTTCAATAAACTTTCCATCTGTGTGTGTGTTCAATAAACTTTCCATCTGTGTGTGTTCAATAAACTTTCCATCTGTGTGTGTTCAATAAACTTTCCATCTGTGTGTGTTCAATAAACTTTCCATATATGTGTTCAATAAACTTTCCATCTGTGTGTGTTCAATAAACTTTCCATATATGTGTTCAATAAACTTTCCATCTGTGTGTGTTCAATAAACTTTCCATATGTGTGTTCAATAAACTTTCCATTTGTGTGTGTTCAATAAACTTTCCATCTGTGTGTGTTCAATAAACTTTCCATCTGTGTGTGTTCAATAAACTTTCCATCTGTGTGTGTGTTCAATAAACTTTCCATATGTGTGGGTGTGTTAAAAAATCTTTCCATATGTGGTTGTTAAAAAAAACTTTCTTTATGTGTGTGTGTATCTACAGCATAAGGATTGTACAGTAGGTAGCCTTGCAATAACTAAACTCGCCCATCGTTTTCCTTTTCTCAAATTACCGTCTTTGTGTTTCAGGGTGGAATAAAGCAGATATTTGCCAGCATCAGCATAAGACGAGCACTTCTAGTCGGCGCTCTGCTTCATCTTGCCTTTGCTACCACCGGCATCATCGTTTTCCTGTGAGTCCTTGATCTAGCCAAGCCTAACCTATAACCATATCTGACATAACCTAATCTATCCTAACGTAGCCCTACCTGACATGACCTAATTTATCGTAACTTATCCTAGCCTAACGTAACCTGCCTGATCTTGCCTCATGTAACCAATCCTTAGCGTAATGTATACACTGTCAACCTCTTGTAGCCTAATGTAACCCAACTTAGCCTAATGTAACCTAACTTAGCCTAATGTAACCAAACTTAGCCTAAATCTAAACTTGACATCATAGTTCACAAGATGATTTGATTTAAGAACAGTGCAACAACAAAAAGAATCGATATTACAACCGGGCATAAATACAGATTAATATTCTATGGTTGGCTATAAATATGATGTCATGACCTGATTAATGTCTTCATCCGGTTGCACTACATTTGACTCTTATATCATGGTTAACTATGATCCTAAGTTCTTATTTACTAACATTCCTCTTTGTGTTATCTCACGTTACAGTATTCTCAGTCATTCAGTTTTAAACAGGAATAATACGATCTCAAAAACAACTTATATGTAACCCGCGTTGTGCTGTGTTCAGGGCGTACAGCGGGAGTCTGGTGTTGATGACCGGGGTATCAAAGGGCCGTGCTGCCATCTATCTGGTATCTGGGGTCGTCTCAGTGGGTCTGCTGGGCTTGACGGTGGGGATCCTACTGGTGGAAAAGGTGGGTCGCCGTCCCCTTGTGCTGGCCTCTCTAGCGGGAGTAGTGCTGGGCCTCATCATCACCGCTGGCACTCTCAACGCCGCTCACGTCAAAAGCGCCTCGGTCACTCTGGCAGCCGTGGACCCAGCTTGTGACTTTGACACGTGAGTCCGTGGCTGCTGGTTACATGACACTCAAATTTCCATACGCCTTGTTCAAGTTGTTTCAATGAATATATATATCTCCGATTTGATTATATACGATTGGGATGTAGGGTTTAGTTACTTATGTAAATATTGATTAAAACAATTTTTGCACTACCTCCAAAAGCATACAAGTCAATTGTACTCGACCAACGACACACATACACATCACTTCCAATCCAATCATTACACACACATACACATAATTTCCAATCCAATCATTACATGATTACACACACATACACGTCAATTCTACCCAACCAACAACACATACACACACACACACACACACACACACACACACACACACCTAACCACCTACCTACCTACCTACCCGTGCATGTGTGTGTGGTCAACAGGTGTGGGGAGTGTACACACCGGTACCGCTGTGGCTTCTGTTTTAACTCAACCGACGCAGCTTGTGTTCCTGCAGACGTCCTCGCCTACAACGAGGTTAGATCAACATGTATGCTATTATTTCTTCAATTTCACGAAATTAAATTATAATGATCCACGAAATACGTATACAGTATAGATTGACAAGTAGTAAAAGTAAAAGTACTATTTTTCTTTCTTTGGTGGTTGGAAGAGTGAAACCTGGTGAGTTAATAAAGAGTCCTCCTCACCTCGAGACGTTGTTGTGTTATAGTTGGCTGAGGTGGGTCCGTGTTCCGACCCTATGGTGCTCGAGGCTGGGGACTACACCTTCGCAGACAACTATTGCCCCTTCGCTGCTGCCTGGGTCATCATCCTCGGCTTCTGTATCTTCGTCTTTTGGTTTGCTTTAGGTCCTGTCCCACATTCCGAAATGGACGGTCAACTGACTTCTCCAAATGTTGCTCTTGAACAGATCCCTTAATCGTATATATATTTTTTAAATGTGTAATCAACAATAAAAAAAATTATGATAGAAAATATCGTGTCCTCGTTCCGAACTCTGTAAATATTTGAACTAGTAAGTCGAAATAGCAGAGATAATTATTTTATAAGTCTGGTAACTGTCAGACTAGAAGGCACATACATATTCTGGTAACTGTGTCAGTCTGTCAGACTAGACGGCGCACACATCCTCCACCACCTCACCTCCACCCTCACCACCGTCTGGATTGACACAGTTGCCATGCGTGTGGAGCTATCTCTGTTGTTTCGACTTGTCTGTTCGAATATATATAAGTATATATTGATCAAAGTAATAAGGGGTCATATATTCTTGCATCAGTTTCTAGCACACCTTGTATATCGATGTTTATAATAATTGGAAAGTATTCAGTGTGTCAGTAAAACTCCAATATAAACATGTGTTTCTATGTTGTTTTTTGGCAGGAATGGGACCTCTCCCTTGGACCATCAACAGTGAGATCTTCCCCATATGGGCCCGATCCATTGCTACCAGCCTCACCACATCAATCAACTGGCTCAGTAACCTTCTGCTCACCATCTCTTTCCTTTACCTTACTCGGCTCATCTACAAGCATGGTCTCTATCATTATCGTCAACCTTATTGTTTTTGTTTCACTGTCCGTCTCTCTTCCTTCCTGTTTTTGTGTTAAGACATAGTTCCAAGTTGATAAGGAAGATCATGTATACATTGTTGGCGATAATGAATAATGAAGGTACTCTTTACACACACATAACTACCAGGGGATTAAACTGGCTGGAGTTCTGTTGCAGCTCTTTACTTCATATTACTTCCGTGATTCTTAGCAGGAGTGTTAGTAAGACAGTAGGTGAAAGTGTTCTCGTCGAGTTGTGTAGACTACTGGTTATAAACTTGTTTTGGTTATTGTTCTAACCAAGTTGCACTTCAGTTATACGTGCCCCTGGTGTGTCCCCTATATTAATCTTTCTCTCTCTTTGCAACAAGGTGTGTTCTACGTGCTAGCTAGCCTGAGCACGATATGGTTCATCGTGTTTCTGTTCATCCTGCCCGAGACTGGGGGTCGCAGCCTGGAGGAAAACGAGAAACTGTTCCAACGACCTCTGGGACAAGGGGTGCTGGTGGGGAAGAGGAGCCGCTGACCTTGGGACGCTGCATAAACTCTCACTCATTCTCCCAATCATTCATTCCACCACACATGCCCTCTCTCTCAGTTAAGTCCGGACCAAAGTCACCGCTAAGCTGGTTGTTAATGAGCCGTCGGCAGTGGCGGAAGGGAAGGTCCTTGTTTTCTCACATTTGGGTTATCATCATGGTATGAACCAACCAGTGGTGGAAAAAGATAAATTTCCAAGGCTTATGGACGGTTCAAAAATGATATGGTTTCAAGAGTATTAATGCACTCTTGTACAGAATAAATTTTCAAAAATTTATTTCAGTTAGAATTTTTAAAAGAACCTTATTTTTGTGATAGGTTACCTTTTAATAAACTAGGCATATAGTCTTCGTAACTTTTGATTAAGACTTAGTTTTAAGAGTGTACCCTAAATCCAAAAGTGTAAGTGCACAAGGAATCCGATGCCTGCAAAAAAAAAAAAAAAAAAAAAAATAAAAAAAAAAAAAAAAAAAAAAAACACTAAAGTGTTGTGGAAGGGTTTGTGTTGTGTACGAACAATGTCTTCATATAAACACAATATATGCTATACAGTATGTTAGCACGGGGATAAATGTAACTCGTTATATGGCACTTCCTGACATCAGATCTACGTGGTATGTCGGATACTAATATTCAGTAACCTTCGTACATACAATATGTTGTGCGCATACTCTCTGGATCTAGTGTACATAAATTGCACATCTGCATTCTAAGTGTAGCGAATTTGAACACAAACCTTTAAAACTTAGAACAAATGGCTGCTGCATTCTATGTAAGCCTATATTAATGCGATTAAAGTCAAGACTATTATACACGTTACAGAGAACTGCTACCCAGTAATCCAAAACACACTCGAAGGGAAAGATTATTTCAACAGTCACAAAACAGACCTGATGTAATAAATTATTGTGCTTCCTGACACAGCCTTCATAATTCAATGCCCGCGCTGTTAGCAGACAAGAGAAAAAGTTTGTACTATGACTGAACATTACTATAATAATAATAAAAAACTGTGGCTTCCTACACACAAGTCAAGTAGCCTACACAGCACAGGAAAATTCCAGAATGTTGACTTGTTTCGAGCAGGACCTGTAACGAGTGGCCAACTCCAACTCTGTTTTTGTTGCCTGCACTTTTGGCATTAAAGATGGTTTAAGATTTTCGAGTGACATTAAATCTGGTAAGGAAATAAAGAGTAAAATCCAAAAGAATTTTGAATTTCAGTCCCTTAACTTAGTAAGTAGGTGAATGCTTACGGTAAATATATAACTTAATGGGGCGATTGTGTGGACGTCACAAAATTTAGAGAGAGTACCAACCTTTATGCATAGAGTGGGGAGAGCAGCCATGGAGGATTGAATGGAATTAAGAGAAGACAGTCTAACTCAGGACAGGGATCTGCTTAGGACCGAACAGGTACCGTAACCCTAGAAGTGTTTGTTCATTTTTGCTGGCAATAACCTCTTCCGTTGTATATTCTAAAGATAACTTGTGTTATAAGAGTGCACTTGAAGTTTACATATTCCTCCAAACTGTTAAGAGTGAAGATTAAAGATCAACGCCTGGAAAACCCTGCCGACATATTAAGGGAGAAATCGTCAGATATAGGACAGCAAGCCTGGAGAAAATAGAATGAAAGTTAGGAGAGCTGAAGCACAAGACAAACTGCTTAAACAAATACCGATATCTATTCACTCTTTAGCGCCAAGGCCTACTATGCAAGAACCAGCTGGCAGAAGCCCTCCAATTTAACCACAACCGATGATCTCAAATTCACCACTAAATACAGGAAATTTAAGTACTATTGGCCACAAGAATTCGTACACACTGTTTTCAAAGGTTTATAACATAAAAAATTTAAGACGACGTACAGTTGGACACATGAATGGGTGGTACAGCCCAAGTGAAAGATGGTCAATTTCTCCCAATATCAAGTTCCTTAGTGCCAAATAGGAGACATCAGGGGCAGAAGTCTCTATTGAGGATGGTAATATAAAGCAAGTACCTGATAATAGACACTGGTTACTCAAATGGGACAAGTATCTTTCACCTGGGCTGTACCACCCATTCATGTGTCCAACTGTACTTCCAATACTATATTATTATTAGGGTTATTTTGCTAATCACCGAGTCACTTGGTAGACCATTCACTGCAGTACTTCCACATTAATGACCACTTACCATATACCCTGTGTAAAACCCTGTGTAAGAATATGTGGCCAACCGTACCTTAACTTTCAAATTCCCCATCAAGCTTCACTGGAACAAATAAAGTTCCACATTAAGAGTGCCGAGGACCAATTAAAGTTGCATATAGTATTTTCATATATATTAGTTCCAACTATTCTCTCGCTTTTCTAATTTTCAATAAATAATAGAACTGCGCTCCAGACAAACTTTCATGATATTCAAATACAGTATCATGCCAAAATTTTGTAGCACAAAATATAGGGCCAACTAAAATACAAATAATCCAGCCTCATGAAAATTCGTCGTACTTGCCAAGCCAACATTAACATTACTGTACTGCACGTTTACCATTTATAAAACTACCTACCATACAAACTTAATATTAGCCACCTTTGCCGTCGAGCGTAAAAAACCCTCCATTGAAGTTCGTGCACAAATTTTGAAATGCATTCCACGCCATTAACAAGAGGGGAAAAAACTCCTCGGCAAAGGTTCAAGTTACCCGTCAACACAAGAACATTGCATCTAGGATTCTAGGTGGTCAGCTCTATAGAAATTATATCATTATACCCAAATGTAGGGCCACCTGACTTCAATGTGTTGACAGGCTTACAATAATAAGTAGAGTGGTATCAAATTTTTTATACTGTACAGTATAACACAAAACTTTAACCGAAACATTTCTTCAATTTTAATTTTGTTCAAGGTGAAAATACAATGATAAATTTTTACAGTAACCTACGCAGACTAAACCAATCGACATCATGTACTGGAGGTTTACAGGGTCTACCTGGTTTCGCCAAAAACATAAAATAATGATAAGAGTGAAATTTTCGGCATAGTTTTGATTTCGGCTGTACCATAAGTAAATAACCAACCTGACCTATACAGTAGCCACATTTTAACTGAAGGGTCAAGGAACACATTGGTAGTCACACTAGTACCATATACACCAATCACTCCTTATGACATTTGACGAGATGAACAATGAACTAAGGATTCTACACTACAGTCGTGAAAAGAAAATATTCCCCGCATCATGCAACCACAAACCATTCCATGCATCTTACCATGCCATCATGCAACCACAAAAACATGCCATGCAATAGTGCTCCGTTACATGTGTGAGTCATGCATAAACTAAGTACTGTATGCGTTATGGGATGGATGAGAAATGACAGGAGTGATAGGTGACCGACTTTCAGTGATTGTAATCTACCTTGTACCGATGTGTTTTACATAAATATAAATAAATGAGGGAGACTTTGCTATATATAGCCGTACCGCAGCGAGAAAGTAATATATCATTCATCACCCTAAGACATAGTGCACATCATAATTCCCAGGTACTGTGGATTACGCACTTGCCAGATTAGTGGAGTACCATTTTGACGAAACAGGGCTTAACTGTGCTGACACGGGACTTTACCCCTCCACATAAAGAACGTGGGTTAACATCATGAGTATACCACCCGGGGAACTCTGCATGCGACTCAGGCGCCACTACTGTACCACAACACTAATATATAGGATAGAAGACCTTTATCAATTTTTCAAAGTTCAATCACCGGATAGTACACTCATCGAGACTGGCCAACCAATTATGTAATCAAATATTTCCATAAAAGTTCTTTCCAATATTTGCATCTTAAGTGTTTATTTTCTTCCTGACCATTTCATGTGCACATAGGATTTACTGTTATCACAAACATGAATTTTTCAACATAGCATTTTCAGTTCATATCCTTCTGCATGCATCACTGTTCGTGCCGTTTGATCGCGTAACAGAACCTGAATTAATGAGTGTTGACGGGCAAGACACTAATGAGAAGCTCCTTATAGAACTAAGAGACTGTCTGTATAGCCATCATGTTCTTCAGGGTAGAGAAGTCTTTGCTCCTGTAGGCACTAGGTGTGGTCGTGGCTGTGCTTTTTCATCGTTCCTCTTAAAATAACTACTTTTTGTTCTCTTTCTCCAATTCTTGCTCTCCTTGGCTGGCGGACACCCATGCGTCCGGCACAGTAGCAGGTAGTACCACATGCCGCCAGAGAGAAGAAAGGGAAATGACGAGTGGGAGTGTTCAGCAGATCAACGACAGTAAACACCAGGTGTACCAGAAGGAGACCCAGACACTCCTGTGACGTCAAAGCTGTTGGAAAGAGGATCATTTGTTAAGGGTTTTCTTTCTTGTATATTCTAGTTTAGCAATATATAAAAGTTCATGCATCAGAAACAATTATCTTAAAATTGTTATAAAAGATGAAGAAACTTTTTAATACCAAAACCAATACACGAGGCAAGAAAGTTTATAACTCCCCAAATAAAGAAAAAAACTATTTCACATCTTATGGAGACGTATCCATTATCAAAGGTCTTTAAATTATTCCCCCGTTCAACCCGTCCTTACCCTCTTCTGGGATTGGGAGGATTGAGAATATGTATGGATAGAAATAAACGCTGTACATACTTCTGGTCTCAAAGATACTTGTGGGAATCTCGTACTTACCAGTTAGAAAAAAGAACAGGGCGAAGTTCAAGTAGAGTGGTTCCCAGGATCAGTCAGAGGCAGGGATGGGGTCGGTATATGACATTTCCTCTTGCTGGTGTCATCTCTGCTCCATGTCACGGCCTCCTAGGGCTTCAGGTACCTCACGCCCTTGGTTCCACTGTCATCCTAGGTCCCAGACTCATCTCTGCAATACAAAACTGTCCCGTCCCGTCCCATCCCTTTTATTCCTCCATCCCAGTCTACTTCATCCATCGACCAGTGCCATTATACCCACCTTCTCCATCACCGTCCCCTCCCATGTTTCTCTCACCATCACCGTCCCCTTCCATATTTCTCTCACCAACACCGTCCCCTTCCATATTTCTCACCATCCCATCCCATTCCTTCCATTCTATCCGCCATCCCATCTCTCTCCATCATCCCATTTCTATCCCGTCTCCACAGCACCATTCCATCCCCTTCTCTCCACCACAGCACCATTCCATCCCATTCTCTCCATCACAGTTCCGTTCCATTCTCCACAGCCCCATTCCATCCCCTTTCTCCACCACTGTCCATTCCATCCCCTTATTGTAGCAGGCAACCTTTATGTATATAGTTGAACATATTCCAGGTTAGCTAGAGAACTTTATATGTAACACAGGATCACAACAATAAAGAGAAGAGACTAGACCAACACAGACTTGTTTGCCATTGACCCTAAGTGAAGATAACATAACATCTTCACTACATAGTAACTACCTGTTACATTGGTGACCCCGTAGTACCATACCATTCCATCCCATTCTCTCCATCACCGTTCCATTCCATCCAATCCTCTCCACAGCACCATTTCTTCACCTTCCATTCCATCCCTTCTCTCCACCTTCCAGTTCCATCCTTTTTCTCTCATCATTGTCCTCTTTTCTCTACCTCCCACTCTCCCCATTACCGTCCTTCACCACCGTCCCTTTCTCTCCATCAATGTTCACCTCTCATTTGTGTGTCCCTTCTCTTTCTCTCCATCAATCCCTTCTCTCTCGGTTCCATCTGCCCCACCGTCCATTCCTTCCCTTCTCTCCACATTGTCCATTCCTTCCCTTCTCTCCACATTGTTCATTCCTTCCCTTCTCTCCACATTGTCCATTCCTTCCCTTCTCTCCACATTGTCCATTCCTTCCCTTCTCTCCACATTGTCCATTCCTTCCCTTCTCTCCACATTGTCCATTCCTTCCCTTCTCTCCACATTGTCCATTCCTTCCCTTCTCTCCACATTGTCCATTCCTTCCCTTCTCTCCACATTGTCCATTCCTTCCCTTCTCTCCACATTGTCTATTCCTTCCCTTCTCTCCACATTGTCTATTCCTTCCCTTCTCTCCACATTGTCTATTCCTTCCCTTCTCTCCACATTGTCTATTCCTTCCCTTCTCTCCACATTCTATTCCTTCCCTTCTCTCCACATTCTATTCCTTCCCTTCTCTCCACATTCCATTCCTTCCCTTCTCTCCACATTCCATTCCTTCCCTTCTCTCCACATTCCATTCCATCCCTTCTCTCCACATTCCATTCCATCCCTTCTCTCCACATTCCATTCCATCCCTTCTCTCCACATTACATTCCATTCCATCCCTTCTCTCCATCATTGTCCATTCCATCCCTTCTCTCCATCATTGTCCATTTCATCCCTTCTCTCCACCACCGTCCTAAAATGAATCGTCCCTTCTCTCCACCACAGACCTTCCCATTCCATCAATTCTCTCTCCACCACAGTATTTAATCCCTTCTCTCCACCACCGTCCTATATCCATTCCATCCCTTCACCACCGTCCCATTCCATCCCTTCTCTTCTCTTCTCCACCGACCTTCCCATTCCATCCCTTCTCTCCACCACCGACCTTCCCATCTCCGTCCCGTCCCTTCCCGTCTCTCTCTCTCTCTCCGTCCCGTCTCTCTCTCTCTCTCTCTCTCTCTCTCTCTCTCCGTCCCGTCTCTCTCTCTCTCTCTCTCTCTCTCTCCGTCCCGTCTCTCTCTCTCTCTCTCTCTCTCTCTCCGTCCCGTCTCTCTCTCTCTCTCTCTCTCTCTCTCTCTCCGTCCCGTCTCTCTCTCTCTCTCTCTCTCTCTCTCTCTCTCTCCGTCCCGTCTCTCTCTCTCTCTCTCTCCGTCCCGTCTCTCTCTCTCTCTCTCTCCGTCCCGTCTCTCTCTCTCTCTCTCTCCGTCCCGTCTCTCTCTCTCTCTCTCTCTCTCTCTCTCTCTCTCTCTCTCTCTCTCTCTCTCCGTCCCGTCTCTCTCTCTCTCTCTCTCTCTCTCTCTCCGTCCCGTCTCTCTCTCTCTCTCTCTCTCTCTCTCCGTCCCGTCTCTCTCTCTCTCTCTCTCTCTCTCTCTCTGTCCCGTCTCTCTCTCTCTCTCTCTCTCTCTCTCTCCGTCCCGTCTCTCTCTCTCTCTCTCTCTCTCTCTCTCTCCGTCCCGTCTCTCTCTCTCTCTCTCTCTCTCTCTCTCTCCGTCCCGTCTCTCTCTCTCTCTCTCTCTCTCTCTCTCTCTCTCCGTCCCGTCCCGTCTCTCTCTCTCTCTCTCTCCGTCCCGTCTCTCTCTCTCTCTCTCTCTCTCTCTCTCTCTCCGTCCCGTCCCGTCTCTCTCTCTCTCCCTCTCTCTCTCCCTCTCTCTCTCCGTCCCGTCCCGTCTCTCTCTCTCTCCCTCTCTCTCTCCCTCTCTCTCTCCGTCCCGTCCCGTCTCTCTCTCTCCCCCTCTCTCTCCCCCTCTCTCTCCCCCTCTCTCTCTCCATTCCCTCCCCCTCTCTCTCTCCATTCCCTCCCCCTCTCTCTCTCCATTCCCTCCCCCTCTCTCTCTCCATTCCCTCCCCCTCTCTCTCTCCATTCCCTCCCCCTCTCTCTCTCCATTCCCTCCCCCTCTCTCTCTCCATTCCCTCCCCCTCTCTCTCTCCATTCCCTCCCCCTCTCTCTCTCCATTCCCTCCCCCTCTCTCTCTCCATTCCCTCCCCCTCTCTCTCTCCATTCCCTCCCCCTCTCTCTCTCCATTCCCTCCCCCTCTCTCTCTCCATTCCCTCCCCCTCTCTCTCTCCATTCCCTCCCCCTCTCTCTCTCCATTCCCTCCCCCTCTCTCTCTCCATTCCCTCCCCCTCTCTCTCTCCATTCCCTCCCCCTCTCTCTCTCCATTCCCTCCCCCTCTCTCTCTCCATTCCCTCCCCCTCTCTCTCTCCATTCCCTCCCCCTCTCTCTCTCCATTCCCTCCCCCTCTCTCTCTCCATTCCCTCCCCCTCTCTCTCTCCATTCCCTCCCCCTCTCTCTCTCCATTCCCTCCCCCTCTCTCTCTCCATTCCCTCCCCCTCTCTCTCTCCATTCCCTCCCCCTCTCTCTCTCCATTCCCTCCCCCTCTCTCTCTCCATTCCCTCCCCCTCTCTCTCTCCATTCCCTCCCCCTCTCTCTCTCCATTCCCTCCCCCTCTCTCTCTCCATTCCCTCCCCCTCTCTCTCTCCATTCCCTCCCCCTCTCTCTCTCTCCATTCCCTCCCCCTCTCTCTCTCTCCATTCCCTCCCCCTCTCTCTCTCCATTCCCTCCCCCTCTCTCTCTCCATTCCCTCCCTTCTCTCTCTCTCTCTCCACATTCCCTCCCTTCTCTCTCTCTCTCTCCACATTCCCTCCCTTCTCTCTCTCTCTCTCCACATTCCCTCCCTTCTCTCTCTCTCTCTCCACATTCCCTCCCTTCTCTCTCTCTCTCTCCACATTCCCTCCCTTCTCTCTCTCTCTCTCCACATTCCCTCCCTTCTCTCTCTCTCTCTCCACATTCCCTCCCTTCTCTCTCTCTCTCTCCACATTCCCTCCCTTCTCTCTCTCTCTCTCCACATTCCCTCCCTTCTCTCTCTCTCTCTCTCCACATTCCCTCCCTTCTCTCTCTCTCTCTCTCCACATTCCCTCCCTTCTCTCTCTCTCTCTCTCTCCACATTCCCTCCCTTCTCTCTCTCTCTCTCTCTCCACATTCCCTCCCTTCTCTCTCTCTCTCTCTCCACATTCCCTCCCTTCTCTCTCTCTCTCTCCACATTCCCTCCCTTCTCTCTCTCTCTCTCCACATTCCCTCCCTTCTCTCTCTCTCTCTCCACATTCCCTCCCTTCTCTCTCTCTCTCTCCACATTCCCTCCCTTCTCTCTCTCTCTCTCCACATTCCCTCCCTTCTCTCTCTCTCTCTCCACATTCCCTCCCTTCTCTCTCTCTCTCTCCACATTCCCTCCCTTCTCTCTCTCTCTCTCCACATTCCCTCCCTTCTCTCTCTCTCTCTCCACATTCCCTCCCTTCTCTCTCTCTCTCTCCACATTCCCTCCCTTCTCTCTCTCTCTCTCCACATTCCCTCCCTTCTCTCTCTCTCTCTCCACATTCCCTCCCTTCTCTCTCTCTCTCTCCACATTCCCTCCCTTCTCTCTCTCTCTCTCTCCACATTCCCTCCCTTCTCTCTCTCTCTCTCCACATTCCCTCCCTTCTCTCTCTCTCTCTCCACATTCCCTCCCTTCTCTCTCTCTCTCTCCACATTCCCTCCCTTCTCTCTCTCTCTCTCCACATTCCCTCCCTTCTCTCTCTCTCTCTCCACATTCCCTCCCTTCTCTCTCTCTCTCTCCACATTCCCTCCCTTCTCTCTCTCTCTCTCTCCACATTCCCTCCCTTCTCTCTCTCTCTCTCTCCACATTCCCTCCCTTCTCTCTCTCTCTCTCTCCACATTCCCTCCCTTCTCTCTCTCTCTCTCTCTCCACATTCCCTCCCTTCTCTCTCTCTCTCTCTCTCCACATTCCCTCCCTTCTCTCTCTCTCTCTCCACATTCCCTCCCTTCTCTCTCTCCATTCCCTTCCTTCTCTCTCTCCATTCCCTCCCTTCTCTCTCTCCATTCCCTTCCTTCTCTCTCTCTCTCTCTCTCCCTCCCTCCCTCTCCACATTCCCTCCCTTCTCTCTCTCTCTCTCTCTCTCCCTCCCTTCCCTCCCTTCTCTCTCTCCATTCCCTTCCTTCTCTCTCTCTCTCGCTCCCTCCCTCCCTCCCTCCCTCCCTCCCTCTCCACATTCCCTCCCTTCTCTCTCTCTCTCTCTCTCTCTCCACATTCCCTCCCTTCTCTCTCTCTCTCTCTCTCTCCACATTCCCTCCCTCCCCTCTCTCTCTCCACATTCCCTCCCTCCCCTCTCTCTCTCTCTCTCCACATTCCCTCCCTCCCCTCTCTCTCTCTCTCCACATTCCCTCCCTCCCTTCTCTCTCTCTCTCCACATTCCCTCCCTCCCTTCTCTCTCTCTCTCCACATTCCCTCCCTCCCTTCTCTCTCTCTCTCCACATTCCCTCCCTCCCTTCTCTCTCTCTCCACATTCCCTCCCTTCTCTCTCTCTCCATTCCCTCCCTTTCTCTCTCTCTCTCTCTCTCCATTCCCTCCCTTCTCTCTCTCTCCATTCCCTCCCTTCTCTCTCTCTCTCTCTCTCTCTCTCTCTCTCTCTCTCCATTCCCTCCCTTCTCTCTCCATCACTCCATTCCATTCCATTCCTTCTCTCTCCATCACTATCCATTCTCTCAACCACCGACCTTCCCATTCCATCCCTTCTCTCCACCAACGACCTTCCCATTCCATCCCTTCTCTCCACCACCGACCTTCCCATTCCATCCCTTCTCTCCACCACCGACCTTCCCATTCCATCCCTTCTCTCCACCACCGACCTTCCCATTCCATCCCTTCTCTCCACCACCGACCTTCCCATTCCATCCCTTCTCTCCACCACCGACCTTCCCATTCCATCCCTTCTCTCCACCACCGACCTTCCCATTCCATCCCTTCTCTCCACCACCGACCTTCCCATTCCATCCCTTCTCTCCACCACCGACCTTCCCATTCCATTCCTCTCCATCACTGTTCATTCCATTCCTCTCCATCACCGTCCATTTTCTCTTTTCACTTCCCTTCATCATCACATCACCATCCCTTCTCTCTGTCGTCACCACCATCTCCAACCCCACCGCCTCTTCCAATCTCACCCCTTCGCTACCACCACCATCTCAACCCTCACCGTCCCCAGTCTCACTTCCACCACCACCACCACCTCTCTACTACCATCATCTCCACCCATACCACCGCCACCACTTTCTTCATCACCACCCCTCTACTACCACCATCTCCACCCACACCGCCACCACTTCACCACCTCTCTACCACCATTTTCACTTCGCCGGCACCACCAAACTGCTTCCGTAGCTTCATCAAACAGGACAGTCTCTCCCTTCCTTCACCTGTCAAGAGAAGAAGCTGTAATATCTGCCCATGTATTGTTAAACCCACTCCACCTGGACTTCACACACGAAACCTTGTACCCCTGGGTTCGATTCACGGACGACGGTTTCGTTCGATTTGCCGACGTCGGTTTCGTTACGATTCACATACGGAAGGGGTACAAGAGTTTTTAGGTTTGCAAGGTTGAAACCCGCATGCCTGGCATTTCCAGACCAACAGCCCCTAGTACTCGTGAGCGAACATGCCCCTACCTAGCCGTGTGCCTAACCAGAGAAAAAGATAATGCTCAGAGTACAGGTGCAACTACAGAAAAATAAACGGGCTCCAATCTTACAAGACCTAAGCCAGGATAGTGGGTAAGCCTTAAATCTATATAATTTACACTCACGCATCATCCCGCGACGTGATGCTCCAGCGCTGGCAGTGTACAGTTAGCCAACCTGATAAAAAGAAAATTAATTAGTACAATGTAAAAGCCTATTGCATGGCAGAATGATACAATATAAAGAGTACTAAATTCATTACGAGACCTTACCACGGCTAACTTGTTCTAATAAATTCAACAGACTGTGCATTATGGTAACCCATGTTTAAGATTTGTACCTTAAATAGCCAAGGCAGTAAACACCAGAAATAAATACTAAGAAAACTTGTGGGACAAATAGGCAACACTGTACACTCAACAAAATCAGTGGCCTCAAACTATTTTAATATTGGGACATGAATTTTACAAGCACATTCACAATTACAATCAATATCTAGCAAGTAGGCAAATTAAAATCCCCTGAAAATTATTGTACCATGTAAATTACGGATTAAAGAGATTGCGACAGAGCTTTTGTTAGTGGCAAAACATTAGGCTACATTCAACAAGAAATTGGTTTTCTTACCTTTTCGATGAGAAGAGTAGGGCTGAGGGTTTATATCTTTAAAAATGGCCAAGTAGTCACCAAAGAATCTTGTAAGCAGGCCATATCACCAAATCACAATCTTAAGCAGCCTAAATCACCAAGTCGCCACCACAGAATCTCATACTGGCCAAACCACCGCCATCTTGTACCTGCCGGCGGCCAAGTCACCACCATATAGCCTTTATTACGGGCCCGTCACCTCCACAGAATATTTTAAGCAAGTCAAAGCACCGTCTAGTAACTGCCAATTCACCACAATCTTGAGAGGGCCAAACTCCAATCTTTGAGAAATATCCATTTCTGCAACAAAGAAAGGACAAATTATTAACCCATTGGAATTCCGGGAGTTTTCTAATGTTTAATTCGTTAAGGGTAGTAACATTATATATTAAGCCATCATTCATCAACAGTTTTAATTAATTAAGTGTGCTAATCTAGTCTTGTTAACCAGCGGAGGAATTCAAGGGTTATTAATTATTACTCTGAAATATGCCAAGAAACAGACCCGTACATTAGTTTTGTAACAATGTTTGGATGAATCAGAGGCCCTCCAATAATTCTATCACGACAGAGCTACCTTAATGACACTGGGATTAAATAAGCCAGAAAAGTACGTTTATTGTGGTCTAACAAATGATAATTGCTTCACTCGCTAACTATCACAATTCCATATGAATAAACTTACACAAAAATACTTCAATCCAACAGCAAACTGCCGGTTCTAGTTCTTCATAGAAAGCGGAGGTAGCCTAAATCTCAAGGAGCTGCGATATTCTGCAGATTTGAAGTCTATTTCATAATTTTCTTTGTAGACAAAATTCACAATACTGCAACACTTACTCCACATTTAGTTTAAAATACCCATCACTTCCCAGAACTCTTGAGGTGAGGCCAGGCCAGGAAACTGCACTTTAACCAAGTCCTTTAATTTTTCTCAATTAGAATGAAACCCATGATCGACGGAGGTTACACTGGCTGGGTAGCAACTAGCAAGGACCAGCCGGCTTCTTGCTTACGTTATTCTATTTAAATTAATTTTCACCCAAAATTCGGCATAAGGTAATATAATTTTTTTTCTATCCACTAATATAATATGACCATCTACAAGAATAGTAATGACAATACTTACATTTCAGTAGTCCGTGTACACGAGAGAACAGATTAATGTTACTCTCCCTCAAGTGAGTCAGCATCTAGAATGACGGTGTTGAAGTTGGGAACCTCTGCAGTAACCTGTGTAACCCCCACTTTTCCCTCAACCCCCCACTCCCCTGAACCAAAGGATTCTAGTAATGGAGGAGGATAGGCCACTCACTGTATTTCGGTATTCTAGCTCAGCTGGCTGGGACGGTGGCGCTTATCTTATAGTGGCCAACAGGAATCAACACTCCAGCTACCGTCTGCTTCCCTTTATCCTGATTATTTTAAAATCGGGTTTTCTTTACTAGTAACGCACAGGACCTTCGATAATATTTTTTTAGGTACAGAATGAATAATTATATTTATTTGTAGTGCAAGTAATGGCACCAGCTGTTATTGATTCCTATCAGCCGCTAGGTGACTCCCAAAACTCCCATAGACTCAGCCAGGAATATACAGATATCCACAAGGAAGAAGGAAATGAGATGTCCCATATAATAATTTATGAATGACTACTATCTGTGAGTTCAGGTTAGTATACACAGGAATCTATATTTAACTTATGTGTTTGACGTCTGATTAATGTTGGCAAGTGGAAGTATAGTATATGTTATAATATATAGGTTTGTCATGATAATATTATGGGAATATGTTATGATTATAACGAACAAGCGGCTAAAATACTATCTGTAAACAGATATCCCATAGAAAACAACCAAGTTATGCATAATATGAATTTTTTTAAGAGCATAGGAAGAATATGTTCAACCAAAGTTCGACCTGCCATCTGGTGGCCTTTCACCTCCCTCTTCCAATTAGTCCTACCGAGTGCTTCTCCCTACCTCTCCACCCACACATTCCCTCCACCCCTCATGTGCTCATTACCCTCCATGATCTCCATCCCACCTTTACCAACGTATTTTACTCCAACTCTTGCCAGGAGCCAATTTTTCTGTTTATAACTCAATGTAACCACGTATACGGAGGTAAATACACATTACCTAATATTTCCAAAGGGTATTGCACAACCGGTGTAAACCGTGAGAAAGTTAAGCTTTCATTCAATGTCCGTGTGCTGATTATGCCGGTGTTACAAGTAGTTGGCAACTGGAAAATGGTGCTGACAAGGGTACAGTGGATCACGCGTATCATGTGAATGATTTGTATGTATAGGTGGAATGCAAAACACACAAATGTGTAAAATATTTAAAGATGTTTCAATTATTTACATAGGTAACCCAAGTTATTAAGGAATATGCTGGTGCCACTTGTGCAATACACTACTGCTCAGTAATTTCTGTAGATTATATTCTGTCCCCCCCACCCACTCCACACAGGGGCCAGACATACCCTGGCCACACTTTCAGACTTACCCTTTCACCAATAAATTATTCGGAAAAACTATGTCGAACAGCACGAAATTCACATCAAGGAAAAGAGGATTGACGCTGACTAGACCAGCTGGAGCCTGCTAGACTATAAGTGTCGGCGACAGTACAGTCGGCGGCAAAAGTCCTGTCGCCTCACTTGCTTCACCAAGGCACGCAATGTTCATAGACTCGAGATTGTTAGGTGTAGAAAACGTGCGTATTTCTCGACTCCATGAACACTGCGTTTCTCGGTGAAACAGGTGAGGCGACAGGACTTCTGCCGCCGACTGTACAGTACAGTCACTACAGTGCCCTGGACTATAATGTTCTGTCTCTCATCCAGTCTGAACCACTTCAGGCTCGGACAACGAAACACCGAACTAAAGTTCGGATTCCCTTATCATTCCGATGCCCATCTGTTGTTTATAACACAAATTTTCATCTTGTGTTTCGTAACTTTCGTTGTCCGAGCCTGAATTGGTTCAGAAGGGTAACGCACTCCGGCACTGTACAGTCGCGATCCAATATATGTATCAAGGCTTGTTTCGAATATCCTGATCGAGTATTAGGCGACCTCAAGCAAATATGAAACAGGATTAAGCGTTGTAATTGGTTCACTAGTACGTCAAATGATTCGAAACTTCAACAATACCTGGATACAAATTTTGGATTGCGAGTGTACATACGTGTTTGTTTGCAGGATTACACAACGAGTTATATCACGTGCTGATTTTCACAAGTTAGAATTTGTGAGATATCCGGGTCTGGATCTAAAATCGGGAATATTTTTCTTTTAAATCTCCATTGGGAGGAGTTAGAAGCCACATCTTCTAAATCTAAAATAAACTCCAGACACCTAACTACATGAAGTGCTGGGATGAACAAACTCTTGAAGTGTTTCATTATTACTGTATATTACAAAAGTGTACACTTGACTGCCCTTAGTTAGGTTAGCCTTGGATAGGACCAGGTGGAGCTACTGAAAGCCCAGGAAGTCCCTTACAATGGAAAGAGATACAAAAGACTGCACTTAAATTGAGAGGTCGAAGCCGAAGGTAGAATCTGTTATGAATACTCGAAGCCCGGCAAAGTCCCTTACATGGTACAGTATAAGACAACACTGTGTTCCTGAAATGAAGCGAAACTTTCCCAAGACGAAAGAACATTACAGCACTGGTTCATTTCCTGACTTTTTTTATTTTCATTATGTTTATTCGGTCGTACAAATATTCATCGGACAAACTCTGGAATAGAATTATGTCTTATACTGTACACGTGGAGAGCGACAAGGTGACGCCTCCCAGGGAGTGAGTTGATAAGTCTCTGACACCCATCAAAAGAAAACACGAACAAATGGCATGGAGGGGAACATTCCCCCTCCATGCCATTTGTTTGTATAATGTATCTTTGAGACATTATTTTAATGTCCCAAAGACACTTTATACTATGTTAACATAAATGAGACAGACACCGGCCAGCAGTTCAAGTGTCGTTCAGTTTCACATCAAGGGCTACAAATTAAACTTATAGGCTGTACAGTATAAACAAACAACATAATTAATAAAGTGTGCCTGAGAGGTGGTCATCTTGGCGACACTAGCTGCATATTTTTTTTGTGAAAGAGCTAAGGAAGGGTAAAAAAAAATATATGTTAGGTTTCCAATGTCATTCTGATCAGAAGAGAAGGGTGAGTTGTAGGGCAATAGCTTACAGATGATTTTCACATAATGTTTTCATATAATTCATTTGTGTCTCTGTTTATTGGTTGGTGAACAAAATATTACTGGTAATAATGAGGATGAAATGTGAGTGTGATATACCCATAAAGTTTATTTGGGGTTTGGGAAGGTAGGCAGTAGAATGAGTAGTCTACCCTTCTAGTGTACCATTGCATTCTCATCAATGGATTTTTGACACAACTGTACAGTACTGACCAAATTTTGAAACCTTCAGACCTGATTAGGATAATGGAACAATGGGTTACCACCATCTCTGACTCTTCTAGCACAGCCAGGCTAAAACTTGATGGCTTTGGGAGCTTTTATGCGAAGAGTACGGACATCTTCAGACAGGTCCTCACCCATCGGGGCCCTGGGGAGTGGAGGAATATGGACATGACTTAGGGAGACATAGAAACACACACCTTACAGACATTATAAAGAATATAAAGATTATATAGAAGGAAGAAGTGAAATTAGATAGAGAATTACGTCAATAATGAGCAGAGTAAAGATGATTCATCTGAAGCATCATACTGTGTGCTAACTAGTTTTCTGATCTGCTTCTGAGAAACTGTAAAGATGTGGTAAGGCTGGCAATAATGATAAATAATAATATTATTGTGTCTACTGTAAATATAAACACCAATGTTTTGTAGGTTAACTGTTTTACCTGGGTTCAAATCTGACAGCTTCAATTTCTTCTCTATTGTAGAGCACACCTTTCTGGGCCAGCCACCTCTCCATGCCATTCCAGGCAATCATGATGCCATTGTCAGTGCAGAGATGAGGTGGTGGGACAATCAACTGGTATCCTGCAGTGTCACACAGTCGCTGCAGCGCCCCCCTGATGTACTGGTTACATGCCACACCACCTGACACCACCTGCCATTAGACAGA
Organism: Petrolisthes cinctipes; assembly: GCA_033782935.1. Classification (NCBI taxonomy): domain Eukaryota; kingdom Metazoa; phylum Arthropoda; class Malacostraca; order Decapoda; family Porcellanidae; genus Petrolisthes; species Petrolisthes cinctipes. The sequence goes on from JAWQEG010000641.1 coordinate 277,052, forward strand.
GGTACTGTATATAACATCAATGATTCCTTAAGTCATGCTAAGTCTTGCATGCACTAAAATATAATTCATTGAAATGTTTTTGAAATACCATACAGTACTTCAATGTTACTGAATGCCTCTCAATGCTGTTGCTACACACCTACGAAAGAATATAATTACTCATTTTTCAATATGTTAGCAATCTTCCATATCATTAATATTTATCTCATAGTAGTAGCAAGGTGAAATACTGATAATAAATAGATAGAAACTGCTTATCAACATAAGCTTAGTCTACCTCCCCAACTTATCATAGTAGCATATGATGATTTAAATTCCTAAAGGTTTTGACACCCAAAAATTACAAAATTAATAGTTAAGCAGGCAAACAAATATAAATGCCCTAATATATATATCAAATGAAGATAATGTATGGTAGCTAAATTTATGCTAAGCTGAACTACATAAGAATGAAACAGACAGTATCACTCACTGACATTATGTTTGTACAGTACTGGTAAAAATACAGCCATGACATGATAGAGATGAGCCTTACCAAAGTCTGAGCATGAGGAGGGAGGAGGTGCCTGGCACTGACATAGACCATGGCCTTGTGTGTCCGACGTAACAAGTGGCCTGTGATGGCGTGCTGGAAGGAGGCACACACATCATTGACTTGTGGTACAACCTGACCCCCGACCACCCCTGAGGCAATGGAAGGACACAAGATTAAAAACTGACTACACAAACAACACAAATAGTTTTATACATACACACTGTACTGTATATACTGGTATCTCTTTCTCTCCATGTATCTGGATAAGTGGTTTCCTACAGTGTAAAAATATCAAATGATTAACCAAAAGTTTATGAACTATGTGACTGATGCTTTATAAATAGATGATAGAGAATACAGTACTGTACTGTAAGAAGGCTGCGCACTAGTACTACAGAGGGGTGGAATCTTAAGACATCCTTTGTAATCTCATACAAAGTTGACTTGTAAAATACAAAGCTATATTTCTTATGCACTACAGAGCAGGGCTATTCAACTACTGTACTTTATGATGGGAGTCAGATTATGAAACTGAATTTGACAAAGGGGTCATAAGGTTTCAACTACCAATTTCAAATTCAAGTAATTACCTTCCACATTGCATAATAAGCAACAATTACAGCTTACATTCTCTTAAACTGAACCATATGATAGTTTAGCACAGAATTCTTGCATATAAACATACTGTACTGGACATGCAATAAGAAGCACCTGTAGAAATATTAGTGAGACGCATGTCACTACGTAGAATGATTCACCTCACACGTGACAGCGAGAAATCTTACCATGTTCTCCCTCCAGATTTTCAGCAATCTTGAAAAGGCATTGCTTGAGGCCGGCAAAGCTGAAGGAACAGTCCGCATGCTGGAGCAATGGAGAAGGGAAGGTGAAAGCTAGAGGATCACCACTCCTGGCCAGGTGCTCTACGGCCCGACCTCCTGACATGCTTGCACACTCTGGAAGGTTGCGGAGCTTCAGTCTTCTTGCTCCCTGTAATGACATCCACACTTAAGCATCATTGGCTCATTTCTCCACCTCACTCATGTACACCTTCTTATTCAATATAATAGAGCAACTTATATAATATAATAGAGCAATTAAAAAAATAAATGAGCAGAGTATGTGTAAATAGCACATCATTATGATATTCTTCATGGTGGTAGCATTGGTCAGTGGTTCAATACTATTCTTGTGTGGGTTTACAATCTCTCCAGGTATTATGCTGTTTTATACCAGTTTGTTATCAGGTTCAAATTTTGCTGAGGTTGCTATGAAAACATACCCATTCCTCTCTTTGGTTCTTCTTACTTTATCAAGTGCCTCGCCAGGGGCATCGTCAAGTGTACTGCCGATGATGGACCACTGGTGCAGTGCCCTGGCCAGCACCACCAAACAGTGGCCACCAGACACCAGCAGCACCAAAAATGGAAAATCTATCTGGGAAAGAAAAATGTATGTGAAAAAGATTTAGGTTTAATCATCTGCAAATATTTACCTATGACATCAGGCATTAGAATGTTACAAAACAATGGTTTCCCTTGGGCATAAGTCCGCATAACTGATCTCTCCAAACCAAGCGAGAAAAGTTAATGACCAACTTCCCCAGTCTGAAATTATGCTAGCTTGCATTGATGTTACTTTGACCTTGCTGCCAGTGTGGCTATTTCTACGAGTTTAGAATCTAGTGTACTGTACAGCCAAGATCAATTCTCACTCATTTCCACCTACTTACTCAAAGTGTGGCTTAGGGGTACATCACATAGCAAAGACATCAACTCTAACCAATTAGGAGCTAAACATTGCTTAAATATCTTTGAGTAATATTTCCCTAAAGGGTGATTTGCAGTATTAACTTTACATTGGTTTATATTAAGTCTGCAAATATAATGGCCCCCAACTGTTCCATCACACATAATCAATACATTTAAGAATACAAATGCCAAACACTGACAGAAAGGTTGTTACAGAGAAGGAAAGTACAGTATAGTGTAGAGTTATGAGCACAATACCTTATATAACATGCGTGCAGTGAGAGCATGAGCCTCCATGTGGTGTACTGGTATGAAGGGCTTATTGTGTGCCAGGGCCAGAGCTTTACCATACTGCACTCCAACTGAAAGTGGTAGTGCCATTCCTACAAAGAACATATACTTCATTATACTCGTCAATTTTATTAGTGAGAGCAGCCACATCCAGTGTAAATTTATGTGATACAAAAGTTCATACAAGTAAAAGGTAATGCAATAAAGCGGACTACTTCTAAAGATAATTTATAATTTTACCTTCTCTTCGGTAAAAGTTGTTAATTTTACATAAAAAGCCATGAACTAGGAAAGGGGAGTGAGAGTCATCAAATAATTACTAAAGCACCAACACAATACATTTTTCTCATCATCATTCTTCTTGAATATATACATCATAACTATTCAATAATATTCCTGTTCTGAAAGATACACTCCATTCATATGCACACAATATTTCAATATTTTGTTCACCTTCATCCATAGGTAATCCCCAGATCCCCTAAACACTAACATGTAAAGAAGAAATTTTTTTCACTATTGGAAGATCCCACCTGGTTTAACAGTAGCAGCAACAGCAGTGAGGTCCTGAGGGGATATCCTTGCTTCAGCTAATGCAGTGTCCACCACTTGCTGGATATTGTCCTCGTGCAACTGTCGGGCCAGGGTAGGGATGATGCCACCATGTCTAAACAAGATCAACAATCATTAGTTTTTTTCTGATGGTACAGTTACTTTCAGGTGTAAGAATATTTCTTTGCCCATGGATAACATACCATTGGACTCTGCACTTTTGATTTCTTTCCACCTAACATGCTGCAAAATCAGCTCTGGTATACTCATGGTGTTGGTCATTAAGGCAGTCAGTCCTGCTCACATCTTCTCCCAGCCTACAAGGTTGCAATCCTTGCTCTTACAGCCAGGTACCTACTTACTGCTAAGTGAATAGGGACATAGGGGGCTGTGAAAATTGTCCAACAATTCCACTGACTTGAGAATCGAGTCTGGGATCTCCCGTTTGCTAGGCGAGTATGATAACCATAACACCATCAGCACCCCCTGGTATACCACATTAACTCTTTTTCCATTTATTGATGCATACTAGATAGTGAATTTGGTAGTCACTCCCAAAAGATGAGTGAATTTCCTGATTCCAAGTAACCTTGAACCAGTGAACCTGAAACAGCCTGCACAGTGCACATATGCTTATTCTTGCCAACAAATGTTTCAGATTTGTGGTACAGAATAACCAGGGGTCTTGAGCTGTAAAAATAGCGATGGAAAAGAGTGTCTCCAAAATAGTCCTGTGATTAATCTCTAGTATCATTTTAACTTACCGAAGATGGAGATCTTGCTGTGTAGCAAGAGCCTGGCCTAAGACTTGCCCATCACTGCTTACCACAGCAGCACCAGTGTCATCGCAACTGGTTTCTATTCCCAGCACAACCTGTATAGTAACCAATATTATATCAATAACAATAATGCATCTGATTATTATGGTCATATCATATGGCACTACATAACAGCAAGGGATTGTAAACAGTGCAAAATACAGAAAAATTGTATTTAGGAACACAGAAGAGAAGATACCGGTATTAATTGGATAACAAAAAACATTTTGGCAAACGGTAACATCTATATCCCAAACTACACTACTAAGAAGTGTAGGGGCCAGAGGATAAGTTAAAAACAAACATGAAGTAAGTACTGTACATCATTTATGGCACAGTAGCCAATGTATTCCCAGTAGTAGTACAACATGATATGAATAACTAATCGGTCATCTCAAAGGCATTTCCGTTTTAAATTCTGCATTTCCGAGACATTCTCTCATTACAATATTCTTCTCTGTGGAATTATGCCATATGCCTTACTCCTATCTAATTAATATTTCTTTCTCTCTCTCTCTCTCTCTCTCTCTCTCTCTCTCTCTCTCTCTCTCTCTCTCTCTCTCTTTACAATCACTTGTCCATCTCTCTCTCTCTCTCTTTACAATCACTCGTCCATCTTTCCCTCTCTTTCTCTTTACACTCACTCGTCTATTCTCTTTCTCTCTCATCCATTTCTCTCTTTCTCTCTCTCTTTACACTCACTCGTCCATCTTTCTCTCTCTCTCTCTCTCTCTCTCTCTCTCTCTCTCTCTTTGCACTCACTCGTCCATCTGTCTCTCTCTCTCTCATTACACTCTCTCATCCATTTTCTTTCTCTCTCATCAGTGTCACTTGCCTGATTATCTGTAGTCTTTTCCTCACATTTCCTGACGGCACAAAAACGACATCTGTGTAGAACCGCTGGAGAACCCAAACCTTCTACAGGAAATGAAGGGAAAACATTAACCAATTTTCTTAAGACAGTGCGGTGACTCTTCCATAACCCTGCCATCATGTAGAATAAATTAAATTAAACGTAGGGTAAATTAAATTAGACGTGGAATAAACTAAATTAGACGTAGGGTAAATTAAATCAGACGTAGGATAAATGAAATTAGACGTAGGATAAATTAAATCAGACGTAGGATAAAGTAAATTAGACGTGGAATAAATTAAATTAGACGTAACGATGTGTGTTTTCCGATACAGTCTTTACAATGGCAGATAGTTCTCTTGGTTATTTTTCTTCTTTTCTCCTTTCGTTCGTAGTATAATTTGTTTTCAGTGAGTCTTTATAATGGCAAATCTTTTTCTTGGTTATTTTTCTTTTTTTCTTATTTCGTTCGTGGTATAATTTGTTTTCAGTGGCAGTCTATACAATGGTATATAGTATTCTTGGTTATTTTTCTTATTTTCTCCTTTTGTTCGTAGTATTTATATTTCTTTCTAATTCCGAGCCTGTGTCTGGGAACAAGATTCCAATTATTCCAATCGTTGTTGTTGTCGTTCTCTTGGTTTATGTTATGTAAACACGTGAATAATAACCATTTCGGATTTTGACAATTTCGGCTACAAATGGCGGCAATCAGAAATAATAAGTAGTGAAGAACTAAATGAGGAAACAGTAGCTAAAAAGACATGATAGCAGTAAAGAGTGTATGGTAAGATGTGACATCTTTCGTGGCTTCGAATTTGAGTTCCTTGCACTTGTCTAGTCCGCCGAACTGTGTAAAAAGGAATGATTGTGGGAGTTATGAGGTTTTGTCTTTGCAACGGCACCTATAAGTAAGTCTTCCCGCACACGGGCCACTTTTCAGTGGACCGGGGCTTGCCATTGTTTCGTGACCGGGTCCATTCTACCAGCCATGCCACGGTGGTTAGCCACTGGTGACCATTGATAGATACCGTTAATTTAAACGGCCTTCCTCACACGGGCCAGTTGTTGGTGGCAGTGTCAGCGTTGTGACATTGTTGATAGTCGTGTTGGGAGTGGACACAGCTGGATAAATTGTTATTGATGTGTGAAGTGGAGAAACGTCCGATATTATTGAGGACCCAAGCAATGACACAAGCTACCTCATTGACATCCATGATGGAACTGCCAATGCCAGTGGTTGCTATCTATTTATCTATAGCTCTGACGCCTCGTTCCCTCCGGGAACTCCCCCCAAGGGGGTGGCCACGGCAGAAGTGCCTCCAGTTCTCCCTGTTCCAACACTCCCTCCTTACTTGGTCAAGCCCTCCTCTACCCCTCACGTTTCTCTCCTTTACATACAGTGGTTGCTAAGTTGCCAAAAAACAATTTGCTACGAAAAAGTTGCCAGTGTGCTGGGTGCAGGATCCTGGGGGGTGTTAAATGTTGAAAGCATCCCAAGAAACAGTGGCAGCCACCGTCCACTAAAAAGTGGCCCATGTGCGGGGTGTTGACAGGATCCCACCACGAAAGAGTGGCAGCCACCATCCACTGAAAAGTAGCCTGAGGGTGGACTCTGAGAGGAGAATCATTGATGCAACATATACTCCTATATATCTCGATCACCGTGAATCTGCTTGCTACCCATCGATAAATAAAATAATAAAGAACGGTAGTAGCATCATATTTGATTGATCATAATTTACAAAGAACAGTCACAAGCTTCTTTTCTAAGTATCACAATTAGTCTGCACCAACACTTAATCATACAGACAGTACTACACAGGTACCACGGCTGCGATTCTCTGCCCTCATGGGAAAGAAATGGACTCTTGCTGACCGACGCGTTTCATGGGCCTAATCGGGTAGTACCGGTGTCTTATTGGTAGGCCACTGAGATTGTAATAAACACTGAGATAGTTTTAGGGTTACACATTTATTACTCTGCTCTGACCTCGATCCTTCTGTGGAGCTAGACAATAAGGCCAGTTCCCTATTTCACCAAAGAAAGAAGAAGAAAAGAAAGAGTAAATGAAGGATGCAAAAAAGCTATAAGAAAAAAAAAAGCAACTAAAGACAGAACAAGGTATAAAGTAAAAGAAACGACAAACGAAGAAAGGAAGAACAACAAACAAACAAACGAAACCCGAGAAGAAAGGAGTGAAAAGCAACGTACAACTGAGAGGAAAGAAAGTGAGGGTCAAAATGCAACAACAAAAGAGAGAGAGAGAGAGAGAGAGAGAGAGAGAGAGAGAGAGAGAGAGAGAGAAGGAAGAAGGTCGTGCCAGATCATTACCTTGGCGTCAGTCCTCCACCTTTACTTCACCCCACTAGGGCTACCGTGATTAACATTTTTACCCCACCGCGCCTGTCAACCACGCCACCGTATTTCTCCTTACCTTCCCTCCCTCCCTCCCTCCCTCCGTCTAGACTCGTGCATTTTCTCCATCAGTTCTTTCTCCTTCCCTTTTTCTCTTTCCTCTCTCTTTCTCTGTCCTTTCTTCCATGTTCCGTTCCCCCCAACTCTCTCTCTCTCTCTCTCTCTCTCTCTCTCTCTCTCTCTCTCTCTCTCTCTCTCTCTCTCTCTCTCTCTCTCTCTCTCTTACCACACACACACACACACACACATACACTCACACACACACTCACCACGATCTCCAAACTGGCCGCTACCCTAACAAGTTTCCCCTGCAGGCGCCGTAAAAAAAGTTCTGAAATCATATCCCAATACTAAAAGACTGAAATCATCTACAAACACAGGCAGGGATGTTGATTCTCGTAATGAGCAAGGGACTGGGACCGATTGCACTCTAAAGCCGTAACCATTAATAAAGTTGGTGGCATACTGGCTTGTTTTTAATGACCTGTGTGGTTCTGGTGTGGTGTGGTTGTGTGGTGGTGTGGATGTGGTTTGGTTTTGGTGGTGGTGGTGGTTCTGGTGTGTGTGATTGTGGTTGTGTAGTGTGGTTGTGGTGGTGTTGGTGTATATGGTGTGATGGCGGTG
>JAWQEG010000642.1:1430000-1432500 GCA_033782935.1 Petrolisthes cinctipes
AATAGTAATAGTAATAGTAATAGTAATAGTAATAGTAATAGTAATAGTAATAGAAATAGTAACAGTAATAGTAATAGTAATAGTAATAGTAATAATAGTAGTAGTAGTAGTAGTAATAGTAAAAGTAATAGTAATAGTAATAGTAATAGTAATAGTTATAGTAATAGTAATAGTAATAGCAATAGTAATAGTAATAGTAATAGTAATAGCAATAGTAATAGTACTAGTAATTGTAATAGTAATAGTAATAGTAATAGTAATAGTAATAGTAATAGTAATAGTAATAGTAGTAGTAGTAATAGTAAGAGTAATAGTAATAGTAATAGTAATAGTAATAGTAATAGTAATAGTAATAGTAATAGTAATATTAATAGTAATAGAAATAGTAATAGTAAAAGTAATGATAATAGCAATGGTAATAGTAACAGTAATAGTAATAGTAATAGTAATAGTAATAGTAATAGTAATAGTACTAGTAATAGTAATAGTAATAGTAATAGTAATAGTTATAGTAATAGTAATAGTAATAGTAATAGTAATAGTAGTAGTAGTAATAGTAATAGTAATAGTAATAGTAATAGTAATAATAATAGTAAAAGTAATAGTAATAGTAATAGTAATAGTAATAGTAATAGTAACAGTAATAGTAGTAGTAGTAGTAGTAGTAATAGTAATAGTAATAGTAATAGTAATAGTAATAGTAATAGTAATAGTAATGGTAATAGTAATAGTAATAGTAATAGTAATAGTAATAGTAATAGTAATATTAATAGTAATAGTAATAGTAATAGTAGTAGTAGTAGTAGTAGTTATAGTAATAGTAATAGTAATAGTAATAGTAATAGTAATAGTATTTGTAATAGTAATAGTAATAGTATTTGTAATAGTAATGGTAATAGTAATATTAATAGTAATAGTAATAGTAATAGAAATAGTAATAGTAATAGTAATAGTAATAGTAATAGTAATAGTAATAGTAATAGTAATAGAAATAGTAATAGTAATAGTAAGAGTAATAGTAATAGTAATAGTAATAGTAATAGTAATTGTTATAGTAATAGTAATAGTAATAGTAATAGTAATAGTAATAGTAATAGTAGTAGTAATAATAATAGTAATAGTAATAGTAATAGTAATAGTAATAGTAATAGTAATAGAAATAGTAATAGTAATAGTAATAGTAATAGTAATAGTAATAGTAACAGTAATTGTAATAGTAATAGTAATAGTAATAGTAATAGTAATAGTAATAGTAGTAGTAATAGTAATAGTAATAGTAATAATAATAGTAATAGTAATAGTAATAGTAATAGTAATTGTAATAGTAATAGACATAGTAATAGTAATAGTAATAGTAATAGTAATAGTAATAGTAATAGTAATAGTAGTAGTAATAGTAGTAATAGTAATAGTAATAGTAATAGTAATAGTAATAGTAATAGTAATAGAAATAGTAATAGTAATAGTTATAGTTATAGTAATAGTAATAGTAATAGTAATAGTATTAGTAATAGTAATAGTAATAGTAATATTAATATTAATAGTAATAGTAATAGTATTAGTAATAGTAATAGTAATAGTAATAGTAATAGTAATAGTAATAGTAATAGTAATAGTAGTAGTAATAGTAGTAATAGTAATAGTAATAGTAATAGTAATAGTAATAGTAATAGTAATAGAAATAGTAATAGTAATAGTTATAGTTATAGTAATAGTAATAGTAATAGTAATAGTATTAGTAATAGTAATAGTAATAGTAATAGTAATATTAATAGTAATAGTAATAGTATTAGTAATAGTAATAGTAATAGTAATAGTAATAGTAATAGTAATAGTAATAGTAATAGTAATAGTAATAGTAATAGAAATAGTAATAGTAATAGAAATAGTAATAGTAATAGTTATAGTTATAGTAATAGTAATAGTAATAGTAATAGTAATAGTAATAGTAATAGTAATAGTAATAGTAATATTAATAGTAATAGTAATAGTAATAGTATTAGTAATAGTAATAGTAATAGTAATAGTAATAGTAATAGTAATAGTAATAGTAATAGAAATAGTAATAGTAATAGTTATAGTAATAGTGATAGTAATAGTAATAGTAATAGTAATAGTAATAGTAATAATAATAGTATTAGTAATAGTAATAGTAATAGTAATAGTAATAGTAATAGTAATAGTATTAGTAATAGTAATAGTAATATTAATAGTAATAGTAATAGTAATAGTAATAGTAATAGTGATAGTAATAGTAACAGTAATAGTAATAGTAATAGTAATAGTAATAGTAATAGTAGTAGTAGTAGTAGTAATAGTAATAGTAATAGTAATAGTAATAGTAATTGTAATAGTTATAGTAATAGTAATAGTAATGGTAATAGTAATAGTAATAGTAATAGTAATAGTAGTAGTAATAGTAATTGTAATAGTAATAGTAATAGTAATAGTAATAGTTATAGTAATAGTAATAGTAATAGTAATAGTAATAGTAATAATA
>JAWQEG010000642.1:1435000-1446084 GCA_033782935.1 Petrolisthes cinctipes
TAGTAAGAGTAATAGTAATAGTAATAGTAATAGTAATAGTTATAGTAATAGTAATAGTAATAGTAATAGTAATAGTAATAGTAATAGTAATAGCAGTAGTAATAGTAATAGTAATAGTAATAGTATTAGTAATAGAAATAGTAATAGTAATAGTAATAGTAATAGTAATAGTGTTAGTAATAGTAATAGTAATAGTAATAGTAATAGTAATAGTGTTAGTAATAGTAATAGTAATAGTAATAGTAATAGTAATAGTAATAGTAGTAGTAGTAGTAGTAGTAGTAGTAGTAATAGTAATAGTAATAGTAATAGTAATAGTAGTAGTAGTAGTAATAGTAGTAATAGTAATAGTAAAAGTAATAGTACTAGTACTAGTAATAGTAATACTAATAGTAATAGTAATAGTAATAGTAATAGTAAAAGTAATAGTAATAGTAATAGTAATAGTAATAGTAATAGTAATAGTAATAGTAAAAGTAATAGTAATAGTAATAGTAATAGTAATAGTAATAGTAATAGTAAGAGTAAGAGTAATAGTAGTAGTAATAGTAATAGTAAAAGTAATAGTAATAGTAATAGTAATAGGGATAGTAATAGTAATAGTAACAGTTATAGTAATAGTAATAGTAATAGTAATAGTAATAGTAATAGTAATAGTAGTAGTAGTAGTAATAGTAATAGTAATAGTAATAGTAATAGTAATTGTAATAGTAATAGTAAAAGTAATAGTAATAGTAACAGTAATAGTAATAGTAATAGTAATAGTATTAGTAATAGTAATAGTAATAGTAATAGTAATAGTAATAGTAATAGTAATAGTAATAGTAATAGTTATAGTAATAGTAATAGTATTAGTAATAGTAATAGTAATAGTAATAGTAATAGTAATAGTAATAGTAATAGTAATAGTAATAGTAATAGTAAGAGTAAGAGTAATAGTAGTAGTAATAGTAATAGTAATAGTGATAGTAATAGTAATAGTAATAGTAATAGTGATAGTAATAGTAATAGTAACAGTAATAGTAATAGTAATTGTAATAGTAATAGTAATAGTAATAGTAGTAGTAGTGGTAGTAGTAGTAATAGTAATAGTAATAGTAATAGTAATAGTAATAGTAATAGTAATATTAATAGTAATAGTTAAAGTAATAGTAATAGTAATAGTAATAGTAATAGTATTAGTAATAGTAATAGTAATAGTAATAGTAGTAGTAGTAGTAGTAATAGTAATAGTAATAGTAATAGTAATAGTAGTTGTAATAGTAATAGGAATAGTAATAGTAGTAGTAATAGTAATAGTAATAGTAATAGTAATAATAATAGTAATAGTAATAGTAATAGTAATAGTAATAGTAATAGTAGTAGTAGTAGTAATAGTAGTAATAGTAATAGTAAAAGTAATAGTAATAGTAGTAGTAGTAGTAGAAATAGTAGTAATAGTAATAGTAAAAGTAATAGTAATAGTAATAGTAATAGTAATATTAATAGCAATAGTAATAGTACTAGTAATAGTAATAGTAATAGTAATATTAATAGTAATAGTAATAGTAATAGTAATAGTAATAGTAGTAGTAGTAATAGTAATAGTAATAGTAATAGTAATAGTAATAGTAATAGTAATAGTAATAGTAATAGTAATAGTAATAGTAAGAGTAATAGTAATAGTAATAGTAATAGTAATAGTTATAGTAATAGTAATAGTAATAGTAATAGTAATAGTAATAGTAATAGTAATAGCAGTAGTAATAGTAATAGTAATAGTAATAGTATTAGTAATAGAAATAGTAATAGTAATAGTAATAGTAATAGTAATAGTGTTAGTAATAGTAATAGTAATAGTAATAGTAATAGTGTTAGTAATAGTAATAGTAATAGTAATAGTAATAGTAATAGTAATAGTAATAGTAGTAGTAGTAGTAGTAGTAGTAATAGTAATAGTAATAGTAATAGTAATAGTAGTAGTAGTAGTAATAGTAGTAATAGTAATAGTAAAAGTAATAGTACTAGAACTAGTAATAGTAATAGTAATAGTAATAGTAATAGTAATAGTAATAGTAAAAGTAATAGTAATAGTAATAGTAATAGTAATAGTAATAGTAATAGTAAAAGTAATGGTAATAGTAATAGTAATAGTAATAGTAATAGTAATAGTAAGAGTAAGAGTAATAGTAGTAGTAATAGTAATAGTAATAGTAATAGTAATAGTAATAGTAATAGTAATAGTAATAGTAATAGGGATAGTAATAGTAATAGTAACAGTTATAGTATTAGTAATAGTAATAGTAATAGTAATAGTAATAGTAATAGTAGTAGTAGTAGTAGTAATAGTAATAGTAATAGTAATAGTAATAGTAATAGTAATTGTAATAGTAATAGTAAAAGTAATAGTAATAGTAACAGTAATAGTAATAGTAATAGTAATAGTATTAGTAATAGTAATAGTAATAGTAATAGTAATAGTAATAGTAATAGTAATAGTAATAGTAATAGTAATAGTTATAGTAATTGTAATAGTAATAGAAATAGTAATAGTAATAGTATTAGTAATAGTAATAGTAACAGTAATAGTAATAGTAATGGTAATAGTGATAGTAATAGTAATAGTAACAGTAATAGTAAAAAAATTGTAATAGTAATAGTAATAGTAATAGTAGTAGTAGTGGTAGTAGTAGTAATAGTAATAGTAATAGTAATAGTAATAGTAATAGTAATAGTAATATTAATAGTAATAGTAAAAGTAATAGAAATAGTAATAGTAATAGTAATAGTTATAGTAATAGTAATAGTAATAGTAATAGTAATAGTTATAGTAATAGTAATAGTAATAGTAATAGAAATAGTAATAGTAATAGTATTAGTAATAGTAATAGTAATAGTAATAGTAATAGTAACAGTAATAGTAATAGTAATAGTAATAGTAATAGTAATAGTAATAGTAATAGTAATAGTAGTAGTAGTAGTAATAGTAATAGTAATAGTAATAGTAATAGTAATAGTAATAGTAATAGTGATAGTAATAGTAACAGTAATAGTAATAGTAATAGTAATAGTAATAGTAATAGTAGTAGTAGTAATAGTAATAGTAATTGTAATAGTAATAGTAATAGTAATAGTAATAGTTATAGTAATAGTAATAGTAATGGTAATAGTAATAGTAATAGTAATAGTAATAGTAGTAGCAATAGTAATTGTAATAGTAATAGTAATAGTAATAGTAATAGTAATAGTAATAGTAATAGTAATAGTAATAGTAATAGTAATAATAATAGTAATAGTAATAGTAATAGTAATAGTAATAGTAATAGCAATAGTAATTGTAATAGTAATAGTAATAGTAATAGTAATAGTAATAGTAATAGTAGTAGTAGTAGTATTAGTAGTAATAGTAATAGTAATAGTAATAGTAATAGTAATAGTAATAGTAATAGTAATAGTAGTAGTAATAGTAATAGTAATAGTATTAGTAATAGTAATAGTAATAGTAATAGTAATAGTAATAGTAATAGAAATAGTAATAGAAATAGTAATAGTAATAGTAATAGTAATAGTAATAGTAATAGTAATTGTAATAGTAATAGTAATAGTATTAGTAATAGTAATAGTAATATTAATAGTAATAGTAATAGTAATAGTATTAGTAATAGTAATAGTAATAGTAATAGTAATAGTAATAGTAATAGTAATAGTAATAGTAATATAAATAGTAATAGTAATAGTTATAGTAATAGTAATAGTAATAGTAATAGTAATATTAATAGTAATAGTAATAGTAATAATAATAGTATTAGTAATAGTAATAGTAATAGTAATAGTAATAGTAATAGTAATAGTATTAGTAATAGTAATAGTAATAGTAATAGTAATAGTAATAGTAATAGTAATAGTAATAGTGATAGTAATAGTAACAGTAATAGTAATAGTAATAGTAATAGTAATAGTAATAGTAGTAGTAGTAGTAGTAATAGTAATAGTAATAGTAATAGTAATAGTAATAGTAATAGTTATAGTAATAGTAATAGTAATGGTAATAGTAATAGTAATAGTAATAGTAATAGTAGTAGTAATAGTAATTGTAATAGTAATAGTAATAGTAATAGTAATAGTTATAGTAATAGTAATAGTAATAGTAATAGTAATAGTAATAGTAATAGTAATAGTAATAGTAATAGAAATAGTAATAGTAATAGTAAGAGTAATAGTAATAGTAATAGTAATAGTAATAGTAATAGTTATAGTAATAGTAATAGTAATAGTATTTGTAATAGTAATAGTAATAGTATTTGTAATAGTAATGGTAATAGTAATAGTAATAGTAATAGTAATAGTAATAGAAATAGTAATAGTAATAGTAATAGTAATAGTAATAGTAATAGTAATAGTAATAGTAATAGAAATAGTAATAGTAATAGTAAGAGTAATAGTAATAGTAATAGTAATAGTAATAGTAATTGTTATAGTAATAGTAATAGTAATAGTAATAGTAATAGTAATAGTAATAGTAGTAGTAATAATAATAGTAATAGTAATAGTAATAGTTATAGTAATAGTAATAGTAATAGTAATAGTAATAGTAATAGTATTTGTAATAGTAATAGTAATAGTATTTGTAATAGTAATGGTAATAGTAATATTAATAGTAATAGTAATAGTAATAGAAATAGTAATAGTAATAGTAATAGTAATAGTAATAGTAATAGTAATAGTAATAGTAATAGAAATAGTAATAGTAATAGTAAGAGTAATAGTAATAGTAATAGTAATAGTAATAGTAATTGTTATAGTAATAGTAATAGTAATAGTAATAGTAATAGTAATAGTAATAGTAGTAGTAATAATAATAGTAATAGTAATAGTAATAGTAATAGTAATAGTAATAGTAATAGAAATAGTAATAGTAATAGTAATAGTAATAGTAATAGTAATAGTAACAGTAATTGTAATAGTAATAGTAATAGTAATAGTAATAGTAATAGTAATAGTAGTAGTAATAGTAATAGTAATAGTAATAATAATAGTAATAGTAATAGTAATAGTAATAGTAATTGTAATAGTAATAGACATAGTAATAGTAATAGTAATAGTAATAGTAATAGTAATAGTAATAGTAATAGTAGTAGTAATAGTAGTAATAGTAATAGTAATAGTAATAGTAATAGTAATAGTAATAGTAATAGAAATAGTAATAGTAATAGTTATAGTTATAGTAATAGTAATAGTAATAGTAATAGTATTAGTAATAGTAATAGTAATAGTAATATTAATATTAATAGTAATAGTAATAGTATTAGTAATAGTAATAGTAATAGTAATAGTAATAGTAATAGTAATAGTAATAGTAATAGTAATAGTAATAGTAATAGTAATAGTAGTAGTAATAGTAGTAATAGTAATAGTAATAGTAATAGTAATAGTAATAGTAATAGTAATAGAAATAGTAATAGTAATAGTTATAGTTATAGTAATAGTAATAGTAATAGTAATAGTATTAGTAATAGTAATAGTAATAGTAATAGTAATAGTAATAGTAATAGTTATAGTAATAGTAATAGTAATAGTAATAGTAATAGTAATAATAATAGTACTAGTAATAGTAATAGTAATAGTAATAGTAATAGTAATAGTAATAGTAATTGTAATAGTAATAATAATAGTAATAGTAATAGTAATAGTAATAGTAGTAGTAGTAGTATTAGTAGTAATAGTAATAGTAATAGTATTTGTAATAGTAATAGTAATAGTATTTGTAATAGTAATGGTAATAGTAATAGTAATAGTAATAGTAATAGTAATAGAAATAGTAATAGTAATAGTAATAGTAATAGTAATAGTAATAGTAATAGTAATAGTAATAGAAATAGTAATAGTAATAGTAAGAGTAATAGTAATAGTAATAGTAATAGTAATAGTAATAGTTATAGTAATAGTAATAGTAATAGTAATAGTAGTAGTAATAATATTAGTAATAGTAATAGTAATAGTAATAGTAGTAGTAGTAGTAGAAATAGTAGTAATAGTAATAGTAAAAGTAATAGTAATAGTAATAGTAATAGTAATATTAATAGCAATAGTAATAGTACTAGTAATAGTAATAGTAATAGTAATATTAATAGTAATAGTAATAGTAATAGTAATAGTAATAGTAGTAGTAGTAATAGTAATAGTAATAGTAATAGTAATAGTAATAGTAATAGTAATAGTAATAGTAATAGTAATAGTAATAGTAAGAGTAATAGTAATAGTAATAGTAATAGTAATAGTTATAGTAATAGTAATAGTAATAGTAATAGTAATAGTAATAGTAATAGTAATAGCAGTAGTAATAGTAATAGTAATAGTAATAGTATTAGTAATAGAAATAGTAATAGTAATAGTAATAGTAATAGTAATAGTGTTAGTAATAGTAATAGTAATAGTAATAGTAATAGTGTTAGTAATAGTAATAGTAATAGTAATAGTAATAGTAATAGTAATAGTAATAGTAGTAGTAGTAGTAGTAGTAGTAATAGTAATAGTAATAGTAATAGTAATAGTAGTAGTAGTAGTAATAGTAGTAATAGTAATAGTAAAAGTAATAGTACTAGAACTAGTAATAGTAATAGTAATAGTAATAGTAATAGTAATAGTAATAGTAAAAGTAATAGTAATAGTAATAGTAATAGTAATAGTAATAGTAATAGTAAAAGTAATGGTAATAGTAATAGTAATAGTAATAGTAATAGTAATAGTAAGAGTAAGAGTAATAGTAGTAGTAATAGTAATAGTAATAGTAATAGTAATAGTAATAGTAATAGTAATAGTAATAGTAATAGGGATAGTAATAGTAATAGTAACAGTTATAGTATTAGTAATAGTAATAGTAATAGTAATAGTAATAGTAATAGTAGTAGTAGTAGTAGTAATAGTAATAGTAATAGTAATAGTAATAGTAATAGTAATTGTAATAGTAATAGTAAAAGTAATAGTAATAGTAACAGTAATAGTAATAGTAATAGTAATAGTATTAGTAATAGTAATAGTAATAGTAATAGTAATAGTAATAGTAATAGTAATAGTAATAGTAATAGTAATAGTTATAGTAATTGTAATAGTAATAGAAATAGTAATAGTAATAGTATTAGTAATAGTAATAGTAACAGTAATAGTAATAGTAATGGTAATAGTGATAGTAATAGTAATAGTAACAGTAATAGTAAAAAAATTGTAATAGTAATAGTAATAGTAATAGTAGTAGTAGTGGTAGTAGTAGTAATAGTAATAGTAATAGTAATAGTAATAGTAATAGTAATAGTAATATTAATAGTAATAGTAAAAGTAATAGAAATAGTAATAGTAATAGTAATAGTTATAGTAATAGTAATAGTAATAGTAATAGTAATAGTTATAGTAATAGTAATAGTAATAGTAATAGAAATAGTAATAGTAATAGTATTAGTAATAGTAATAGTAATAGTAATAGTAATAGTAACAGTAATAGTAATAGTAATAGTAATAGTAATAGTAATAGTAATAGTAATAGTAATAGTAGTAGTAGTAGTAATAGTAATAGTAATAGTAATAGTAATAGTAATAGTAATAGTAATAGTGATAGTAATAGTAACAGTAATAGTAATAGTAATAGTAATAGTAATAGTAATAGTAGTAGTAGTAATAGTAATAGTAATTGTAATAGTAATAGTAATAGTAATAGTAATAGTTATAGTAATAGTAATAGTAATGGTAATAGTAATAGTAATAGTAATAGTAATAGTAGTAGCAATAGTAATTGTAATAGTAATAGTAATAGTAATAGTAATAGTAATAGTAATAGTAATAGTAATAGTAATAGTAATAGTAATAATAATAGTAATAGTAATAGTAATAGTAATAGTAATAGTAATAGCAATAGTAATTGTAATAGTAATAGTAATAGTAATAGTAATAGTAATAGTAATAGTAGTAGTAGTAGTATTAGTAGTAATAGTAATAGTAATAGTAATAGTAATAGTAATAGTAATAGTAATAGTAATAGTAGTAATAGTAATAGTAATAGTATTAGTAATAGTAATAGTAATAGTAATAGTAATAGTAATAGTAATAGAAATAGTAATAGAAATAGTAATAGTAATAGTAATAGTAATAGTAATAGTAATAGTAATTGTAATAGTAATAGTAATAGTATTAGTAATAGTAATAGTAATATTAATAGTAATAGTAATAGTAATAGTATTAGTAATAGTAATAGTAATAGTAATAGTAATAGTAATAGTAATAGTAATAGTAATAGTAATATAAATAGTAATAGTAATAGTTATAGTAATAGTAATAGTAATAGTAATAGTAATATTAATAGTAATAGTAATAGTAATAATAATAGTATTAGTAATAGTAATAGTAATAGTAATAGTAATAGTAATAGTAATAGTATTAGTAATAGTAATAGTAATAGTAATAGTAATAGTAATAGTAATAGTAATAGTAATAGTGATAGTAATAGTAACAGTAATAGTAATAGTAATAGTAATAGTAATAGTAATAGTAGTAGTAGTAGTAGTAATAGTAATAGTAATAGTAATAGTAATAGTAATAGTAATAGTTATAGTAATAGTAATAGTAATGGTAATAGTAATAGTAATAGTAATAGTAATAGTAGTAGTAATAGTAATTGTAATAGTAATAGTAATAGTAATAGTAATAGTTATAGTAATAGTAATAGTAATAGTAATAGTAATAGTAATAGTAATAGTAATAGTAATAGTAATAGAAATAGTAATAGTAATAGTAAGAGTAATAGTAATAGTAATAGTAATAGTAATAGTAATAGTTATAGTAATAGTAATAGTAATAGTATTTGTAATAGTAATAGTAATAGTATTTGTAATAGTAATGGTAATAGTAATAGTAATAGTAATAGTAATAGTAATAGAAATAGTAATAGTAATAGTAATAGTAATAGTAATAGTAATAGTAATAGTAATAGTAATAGAAATAGTAATAGTAATAGTAAGAGTAATAGTAATAGTAATAGTAATAGTAATAGTAATTGTTATAGTAATAGTAATAGTAATAGTAATAGTAATAGTAATAGTAATAGTAGTAGTAATAATAATAGTAATAGTAATAGTAATAGTTATAGTAATAGTAATAGTAATAGTAATAGTAATAGTAATAGTATTTGTAATAGTAATAGTAATAGTATTTGTAATAGTAATGGTAATAGTAATATTAATAGTAATAGTAATAGTAATAGAAATAGTAATAGTAATAGTAATAGTAATAGTAATAGTAATAGTAATAGTAATAGTAATAGAAATAGTAATAGTAATAGTAAGAGTAATAGTAATAGTAATAGTAATAGTAATAGTAATTGTTATAGTAATAGTAATAGTAATAGTAATAGTAATAGTAATAGTAATAGTAGTAGTAATAATAATAGTAATAGTAATAGTAATAGTAATAGTAATAGTAATAGTAATAGAAATAGTAATAGTAATAGTAATAGTAATAGTAATAGTAATAGTAACAGTAATTGTAATAGTAATAGTAATAGTAATAGTAATAGTAATAGTAATAGTAGTAGTAATAGTAATAGTAATAGTAATAATAATAGTAATAGTAATAGTAATAGTAATAGTAATTGTAATAGTAATAGACATAGTAATAGTAATAGTAATAGTAATAGTAATAGTAATAGTAATAGTAATAGTAGTAGTAATAGTAGTAATAGTAATAGTAATAGTAATAGTAATAGTAATAGTAATAGTAATAGAAATAGTAATAGTAATAGTTATAGTTATAGTAATAGTAATAGTAATAGTAATAGTATTAGTAATAGTAATAGTAATAGTAATATTAATATTAATAGTAATAGTAATAGTATTAGTAATAGTAATAGTAATAGTAATAGTAATAGTAATAGTAATAGTAATAGTAATAGTAATAGTAATAGTAATAGTAATAGTAGTAGTAATAGTAGTAATAGTAATAGTAATAGTAATAGTAATAGTAATAGTAATAGTAATAGAAATAGTAATAGTAATAGTTATAGTTATAGTAATAGTAATAGTAATAGTAATAGTATTAGTAATAGTAATAGTAATAGTAATAGTAATAGTAATAGTAATAGTTATAGTAATAGTAATAGTAATAGTAATAGTAATAGTAATAATAATAGTACTAGTAATAGTAATAGTAATAGTAATAGTAATAGTAATAGTAATAGTAATTGTAATAGTAATAATAATAGTAATAGTAATAGTAATAGTAATAGTAGTAGTAGTAGTATTAGTAGTAATAGTAATAGTAATAGTATTTGTAATAGTAATAGTAATAGTATTTGTAATAGTAATGGTAATAGTAATAGTAATAGTAATAGTAATAGTAATAGAAATAGTAATAGTAATAGTAATAGTAATAGTAATAGTAATAGTAATAGTAATAGTAATAGAAATAGTAATAGTAATAGTAAGAGTAATAGTAATAGTAATAGTAATAGTAATAGTAATAGTTATAGTAATAGTAATAGTAATAGTAATAGTAGTAGTAATAATATTAGTAATAGTAATAGTAATAGTAATAGTAATAGTAATAGTAATAGTAATAGTAATAGAATAGTAATAGTAATAGTAATAGTAATAGTAATAGTAATAGTAATAGTAACAGTAATTGTAATAGTAATAGTAATAGTAATAGTAATAGTAATAGTAATAGTAGTAGTAATAGTAATAGTAATAATAATAGTAATAGTAATAGTAATAGTAATAGTAATTGTAATAGTAATAGACATAGTAATAGTAATAGTAATAGTAATAGTAATAGTAATAGTAATAGTAGTAGTAGTAATAGTAGTAATAGTAATAGTAATAGTAATAGTAATAGTAATAGTAATAGAAATAGTAATAGTAATAGTTATAGTTATAGTAATAGTAATAGTAATAGTAATAGTAATAGTAATAGTAATAGTAATAGTAATAGTAATATTAATAGTAATAGTAATAGTAATAGTAATAGTATTAGTAATAGTAATAGTAATAGTAATAGTAATAGTAATAGTAATAGTAATAGTAATAGTAATAGTAATAGTAATAGAAATAGTAATAGTAATAGAA
>JAWQEG010000643.1:0-46596 GCA_033782935.1 Petrolisthes cinctipes
GTGGGGGGAAAGAGGGACTGGGGTGAGAAACGTAAAGAGATGGAGGGGGAGAGGAAAGGGGTTAACAGTATGTACATGGAAAGGTTAGGGGTGAGAGAGAGAGAGAGAAAGAGAGAGAGGGAGAGAACTGGACCAGGTCAGCAATGGTTGGCACTTTCTCTACCTCTCTCTCTCTCTCTCTCTCTCTCTCTCTCTCTCTCTCTCTCTCTCATATAAATAGATACGCATAGATTGAAAATTGGTAGATAAGTTGACAGATAAGATAGATGGATACACAAAGATACATGGAAAACTGATAAAAGATAGATGAATACACACATATACAGACAAAAGACAAATACATGAAAATGATAACTCGAATCAAATGTAAACAAAGAAACGTAGCTACACATTATTACTCTGTCTTATTTAATATAGTGTGGAATGTGTACCAGTCGTCTTTAGTAGGCTACACTGTGTACCCTACATGTTGTGTTGTGTTAGTAGTACCGGTACCAGAGGGGAGGGGTGTGCCAAGGTTGTGTAGTAGGTACGATAGGTATGCTGGCAGGGGATATGAGTAGGTAGGTAGGTAGGTGGGGAGAGGTGTAGAGGGGAGACGAAGGGTGGGAAGGGGTAGGATAAGATTGTGTATAGGTAGGTAAGTAGGGTGTTTGTTTATTGTAGTGGGTTGAAGGTAAAGAAGGGAGGGGCAAGGAAGGATGGGATCACTTTTCAAAATGCTATACTTTCTCTCTCGCTTGAATGACTATGATACTCCTTTCTATTTTCTCCCTGTGTGTGTGTGTGTGTGTGTTCTTATGCAGTTATCCTGAATGCTGTATAATAATGTAATCACACCTTTTCCTATCTTTATCTCGCCTCATGTAGTCACCACCTCACATTTCCCACCACGTTCTGTCCTTCACTGATTTTACCCCTTCACTTCCTTCCTTCCTTCATGCTCCTTCTTTTTCTTTCACGCTTCCATTAGTATCTTTCTTCACTTCCCTTCTTTTCCTTCCTTCTTATCTTCCCTTCTCTCCCATCTCACTTTCGTATATATCCTTTATTCTTATCTTTCCTCTCTTCCCCTGTTATCTTCCCCTCTTATATATCTATTCTACCCTCTTTCTGTCATTCTTCCTTATGTCTTCTTATCTCTCCCTCCATGTATTTCCTTTTATCCCTCCTCTTTGCTCCTATTCTCCTTCCTTCCTCTCTCCTTCCTTCCTCCTTCTCTCCTTAGTATTCATAATGTGTAGTAATATTTTCGGCTGGCGGGCTCTCTCTCTCTCTCTCTCTCCTCTCTCTCTCTCTCTCTCTCTCTCTCTCTCTCTCTCTCTCTCTACTCCCATTCATCTCTTTCCATTCCTTCCCCCTCTGGCCCTTGTGTTCCCCCCTCCCCGCCTCTACCCCCCCACAATCCCCCCTCTCCCCCCACCGGTAGCTGTGGTCAACCTTAGCACTTTCTCCCCTCCCTTCCCTCCCCTCCCCACTCATTATGCCTTTCGCCCCCTCTTCCTCTATGTCTTTCCCCCTCTTACTCAATCTCTACATCCATTTGTCTCGTTCTTTCATTTTCTCCTAGCAATTTCTATTTTTTTTTTTTTAATCTTCAATCTCAAATTTTCTCTCATTTTTCTATTCTATCCCCCCCCCCATTTTTTATTTTTGCATTCTTTATTTTCAGTACCACCAACAAACACATTTTCCATCTCTACTGTCACTAACACCACCACCATCATCATCATCATCTTTTCCTCCACCACCACCATCACTACCAACACACTACCAACATTCTCATCACCATCACCACATCTTTCACCACCTTCATCATTTACCATTTTCTCCTGCATAAACCCCTGCTATCTCCCCTCCCTCCCACCCACCTCTTACTCCTTTTATCATCATTCTTCTCTCCTTTATATCTTCATCCCACTTCTTCTTGCATTATTCTTGAATTTGAATTTTTATCTCCCCTCTCCTTCCTTCTTTACATCTCTTTCTTATTAAACTCTTTCGTAGAAGTCTATTATATTATTTTCTTGCTTACCTTTGAACTAGTCTCTCTCTCTCTCTCTCTCTCTCTCTCTCTCTCTCTCTCTCTCTCTCTCTCTCTCTCATCAATCACTTGGTCTCTTCACTCCATCATTCCTCTCGTCTCCCTCTCTCTCCATCAGTTAGTTCCCGCCCCACTACCACTACCCCCTCTCCTCCCTCCACCCACACATCTCTCCCCCCTCCTTCCCTCTTCTCACTCACTTAAAGAAAAGCCAATAAACTCTCTCTCTCTCTCTCTCTCTCTCTCTCTCTCTCTCTCTCTCTCTCTCTCTCTCCACATTTTCCTTTTTGCATTGCTTTTTTCTCTTTTCCTTTTCACCTATTTTTGTGAATCCTTTCCTCCTATGCATTAACTGCTCTATTGCCTGTATTTGCTATAAAATTTACATCGTTTCTATTTTTGAGGCCTTAGTACTCCCACGTTGATCTCTCTCTCTCTCTCTCTCTCTCTCTCTCTCTCTCTCTCTCTCTCTCTCTCTCTCTCTCCTCCAGTGGTTAGTTAATGGTGTCTGTGTTTATGAGTTGTAAAGTCAGTCCACCTCGTTTGCATCGTTATGGTGTGTGTGTGTGTGTGTTGCAAAGCTACAAACACACAGACACACACACACTCTTTTTCTCTCGTCCAGTCCCTCCTATCCCATTCTATCCATCCTTTCCCTTCCCTTCCCTTCCCTGTCACATCCCTCCTCCTCCTCCTCCACCCCTCCCCAGCGTCATATTTGTTTTCATTAAGGGCGTGAGAGATACAGAGTCGTTGGAGGGGGATGGGGAGGGGAGGGAATGGAAAGGAAAGTGGGGTGCGAAGGGAGGGAGCTACACAGGAGGTTGGGGGAAGAGAGGAGACTAGACTAGGTTGGTTGCTAGGGAGGGGAAGAAAATGTAACGGGAGGAAAAAGAGGAGTTGGAGGAAAAGGAACGAGAATGAAAAATAAGATGGGAGGAAGAGAAAGGCTAAGGAATGTGTGAGAGAGGGGAAGGAATAAATAAAGAGGATGAAGGGAAGAATAGATGAATGAGTGAGAAAGTGTAAGAGGATATGGATGAAATAAGGGAGCAAGGGAGGGGAGAGTGTATGTGTGTGATGAGAAGGGAAATTGGGGGCGAGTGGAAAGGTTTGTAGAGGGAGCTAAGAAAACAATTTGAGGGTGGGGGGAGTAAAGGGTCAGAGAGAACGATTGGATGGAGGGAAGTTTTAAATAGGGAAAGAAAAGAGAACTAGGATACGTGTTCTCTCTCTCTCTCTCTCTCTCTCTCTCTCTCTCTCTCTCTCTCTCTCTCTGTATATACTGGTACAACTTTATGACCCTCCTGAAATGTCCTTTCATCCTTCTTCCCTTCCTCTCTACCTCACTCTTCCTTTACATCCATATTTCCTTCCTTCCTCTCTTCCTCCTTACTTTCCTCGTAAATTCCTTCCTTTCTCCTCTCTTTTCCATCCTTACTTACCTCTCCCTTCTACCTTTTTCTCCTTTCATCTAAAACGACGTCCTTCTTTCCTTCCCCCTTCCTCCTTTCTTAGTTAACTACTCCCTTCCTAATTCCCACTCTGCACCTCATTCCTTATCCATTCCTCCCTCCCTCCCTTGTAAGCTAATTCATTCTTTTCTTTCCTTATCCTTGTGTGTGTGTGTCTCATGTTCCTTCATATCCAATTGCAGTCTGGTAAAGAGGCTTGGTGGTATCGATTTGGGCGAGTTGCGTGCTCTTTATAACAAGACTTGTGTTGATTCTCCGTCCCTCACTACAGAAATACTCTTTTTACCAAAACACAGGATTAGGCGCAAAAAAATAAATATTATGCCGAAATTAAGGGTGAAACAACTGAACTGCAAATATTATTAATACTGTGTTAGGCTACTTGTACAGTACCAACACCAATATTAGTATCTATCACGTGCGTGCGGTGATGAGGTGGACAAACTGCTGAAATCAATGCTGTTTTTTTTTTTTTTTTTATCAACGGAATTGAAAGATAATAGTCAAGAACGTAAGCAGCTCCTATTTCAAGCAAATGCAAACGTTAATTCAACCATCACAACACTACCCACTTGATTTTCCCCACAAATGAAAGACACACCTCATACACCATAAAAAAACAACCGCTATTGTTATTTATTTCCTTCCACCAAGGCTAAAATATTACTACATCGGGCATAAAACATTGATAAATAAAATGAGGGTAAATGCTTTGAAGTTGAGTGGTGCTCGCGTGTTGCTAATCCTTTCCGTTCTCTTTTGGTGGTAGTGATGGGTGGGTGGAGGGGAGGGGGGGGGGACACTCAACAAGAGATGATTGGCGCTTTGTCGGTTGTTTATGCTCTTGTCCGTGTGTGTGTAGTACCGTAGTAAAATATGCAGGAGGTATGTGTATGTGGGTGTGGTGTGCAGTTGTGACCGTGGAGGGGGTGGGAGGGAATATTGAAGTACTGTACTATACTGAAACAACACACACACACACACACTCTCTCTCTCTCTCTCTCTCTCTCTCTCTCTCTCTCTCTCTCTCTCTCTCTCTCTCTCTCTCTCTCTCACACACAGCCATTTGAAGCTGCATTTAATTAGTGTCACCGAACAGGAGGCTGATGATGAAAGCACACCTGCTGTCGATTCCATTTTAATTTTTTTCGTAGTTTCTTTTGGTTTCTTCTTTTTACCGGTTTGGATTGTCTCATTTTATTTGTGCTATGCTTTTTCTTTTTTTGTGTTGCTTGATATTCAATATTTTCTCTCATTTAACTATTGCTCTATCATACTACCTGTCAATTCCTGCTTCGTTCTTCGGCGCTTCTTTTGTTTCCATTTTTTTAACGGATCAAATGGTCTCTCAATTTTCCTGCCGTGCTTTACTTCTTTGTGTTGCTTGTGTTCGACTTTTCATTAATTCTCTGTCAGTGTTTGTGTGATGTAAACACTAAGACCCATGTGGGCAGATGTAAACAAACTGTTTTAATGCAAAAATTTTTGCACCTCTAGACACAGCACATATGTAAACAACCTTATCCTATATCACACACATACACAATGCACGGAGTGTGTGTGTGTCACATAAATTTCCCCAAACCTCTGTCTTGCGTTGTCAGTTACAGCTTTATTAATTTACCCTAATAAAAATTGCGGACATTATTACGCTAATATTGGAGGATTGTTAGATGCCTTTGATTGTTCAATCTTGTCGTATTTTCCGAGCCAGAATGGCTGTTGTTATTACAGTAATCCAAATTCGAGCACATAACACTTAATCTATGATGATAATCATAATGTGTTTGTGTTTAATAATTAGGACTCCCGCGCACTTCCTAGTTCTCTGACACTCCACGCATGTAGGACACACTAGGGCTGGGCAGGACAGGACATGGCAGGGTAAGAGAGGTGAGGAGGGGTAAAAACTAGGTCAATAAAGAGAGCATACCGGGACAGTGCGAGGGAAGTGAAAAGTAGGACAGATCAGGGAATGGAAGAGAAGGGAAGGGAAGGAGAGGTCATGGAAGGTGAGGAGAGGAAAAGATAAGTCTGGGAAGGACACCATAATACTGTAAGGTAAAATGGCAGGGCAGGGAATAGTGTACAAAGGACAGGGAAGGTGAACGTTTTTGCTGGAAGAAAAGAACATATATATTGGAGAGAGAGAGAGAGAGAGAGAGAGAGAGAGAGAGAGATGCTGGCAATGGTGCTAACTAAGTAGTGGGACATGACACAGCATCTTGAATACATACCTTGAATCTTGTTTGTTTGTTCGTGTGTGTGTATATGTAGGATATAAATTTCAAAGAAATTTTATGTAGTTTCTTCGTGTGAGTGTGTACGTATATGTGTTAACGCGTGCGTGTACGTGTTTGTTTACACATGCAGTACGTTTACTTGTGTGTCTATCGGTGTGTATGTTGATGTATAAGTATGCACACGTCTTCTTCTACCAGTGCTACCGTTGGGTTACACGACGTAGTATATTTTTGTCCTTAAAATTGCACAGTGATGCTCGTGATTTAAGGGGATACTCTCTTGATGGTAAATTGGAGTTATTAAATCCTCTAAACTATGCCAAGAAACAAACTACCTCAATTTTTATTAATAAGGGACTTGTTCCGTGGCATAGTTTGGAGTAATATGTAGGTAGCCATTCAATTCACTAATAATACTGCATATATATTCTCCCGTTAACTTGTGCCACGGAGCCGTAAGGAGCTAATCGAAGAAGTACAGATTCCTTTTAACTATTTACTTTCCCTCACCCTTGTAGGTTAGTTAGAATAGCAAAATCAAGCAGCCTCGAAATGGCCAGCAGGTCTGATGCTGTTTGAATGTCCTTTGTATTCCTTTGTATAACATGATAATTTATGTATTTTGTATACCTGTATGTATTATCTGGGTTTCGTTTTTTCTAATATAATGTCTTTTCTTTCAGGTGAGTGTGTGTTTGAAGTAGCAAGTAGGTGAAGTGAAGTGAGAATGTCGTCAGTCGGCTGATGAAGTTGACTCTGACCCAAGACACACACCAACTGTACATACAAACCCGTCAGTCAGTCACCTTGTGTTGTGGTGGTGGTTAGTGTACATGGGAGTGTAAGCTGCCTCCGGATTCCACTTGGTCCAATCTGTAGCGAGATAATAATAGTATGGTTATTTGATAAAAGTTGAAGGAGGAAGGGGGATAATCTCATGTGCTGGGTCGAAATGAAGTGCTACAGATTCCGCCAAACATGGCCACGAAACTAGATCCCTCATTATTGATATATTTCCGTTAATGTTTACCCCATAAGTAGTTTTTAATTTCACCAACATTTACAGCAGTAAAAATAATGACATAAATAGAACCTAATACTTCTCCGCAGGAATGATATATATTTTATAATAATTAGGTCTCGTCACAAACTGCTCCACTCATTTGCATATTTTGCGTGCGTGAATGAATTATAAACTCCTATTCAGTGCAGTATATTTACACATCAGCTTGTATTCACTCCCAGTATGTGTTTATTTTTATGCATAGTTATTTTTTATTCTATACTGTGTATCATACGTTTAGATGTGTACATGAGTGTAAAGGATATATATTTTGCTATATATGAGAGAGAGAGAGAGAGAGAGAGAGAGAGAGAGAGAGAGAGAGAGAGAGAGAGAGAGAGAGAGAGAGAGAGAAGTGGTTAGGAAGAAACCTCATTATCTAATCTAGTAGAGTTACCATTAATTCTCAGCTGACCCTGAGAGAGAGAGTTTTATACTACTGTACTTATGTCAGTGATGTTTATAGTAAGCTTTATAGTTCCACATTTATGAAACACACTGTACTAGTCCCATCGCCTCTCAGGCTTGATGGTGGACTTTGAGAGAATAATGTGTGAGATGTAATTGTTTTGTTTCAGTTGTATGACTGACTCTCAATCGGGAATATAACGGTCAGAAGAAACAATCACGTCTCATTTACGATAACATTGTTCTCAAAGTTTACCACCGCACAAGAGAGGCGACACAAATTTTAACCGACTGTACAGTGTCTTTTTTGGAAACGTTCGACCAATTTCTGTTATCTTGAATATATAATAATTTGGGGTGTAGAAATATACCACCAGCTTTGAAAAAAACATAATAGGATGTAGAAAACCTCTTTTCTTTCGTCAGATAGGAAAACAAACGGCCTGTATTAATCTTCTTTACTCTCGTTTATTTACTTTCGCCTCCAACAGTATTTTTATTTCAATTATTTTTATTTTAGTCTAGGTTTTATGTAGGTATGTTATCCTCCATCCAGCTTTTTTTTTTTTTTTTTCATCCAATTTACTGAGCTGGGAGTTTAATTTAATTGTTCGTGTTGTTCCGTTTTCTGTCTGTCTTCGTTTTCTGTTTTTCTACCCCGTTGTTTGTTTACTTCCGTTCTTTGCTAACAATTTAATTGGTCCAGCCAGCCAGTTAGTTAGTTCTGTTTGTTGTGCACTTGTTTGTTTTGTTATTTTGCAGATTTTGCAGTTGTTTCTCTATGTTCGTCTATTACCGTGCCTGTTCGTCTTCAAATAGTAACTTTTTTAAATGTAACCTTATTTGGTGTGTGTGTGGTGTGAAGAATTGAAGCGAGTTTTCCCAACTGGTCTTGGAATCTGCAACACAAATGAAATCTTTAATCAATTGAATTACACACAAACACACACACAAGTAGAATAGTCACATGTCTGCATGACTACAGGAACACATTCGCAGCTGCAATTATCCATGGCATGTTTCTTACAACATACACATTTGTAGCCTCTCGTATCACTTCATTCAGTCTTCTTGACAGCACGTATTTAGACTTGCACTTAAGCTAACGTCTCTCTCTCTCTCTCAGTGGGTGTCAGTAACTCTTGATTAGCCAACTTGTTTCTGTCTGTGGCTGCTCTCAGACCTCCTTTCTCTACCTATTATCCTTAACGTTTCACCTCCACGTTTCCTTCGTACTCCTTCACCTCTTCCTCTCCCTACCTTTTTCCCTCATCCTCTTTTCTCTTCGTACCTTGTCACCTCTTCCCCTTTCGTCCTTCATCCACACGCCTCCCAAAATAAATCAGAAACAAAGGAAAAACACAAATTAGAGTGGCTCGTGCCGTAGGTAGGTGGTTCTTTCTTATGTTTTGTCGTCCTCTTATTTTTCTAGATTGTCTTGCCTCAATGATTTCCCTCCTTTTTCTCTCACCATGCTTTTCTGATTTTTCTCTGTGTCTTCCCTTTTCATCTTCTTATCGTACGCCACTTTTTTCTGATCTTAACATTTCTCACTTACCGCTTTCCTCTTGCTCAGTTTTCTAGTTCTCTTCTTTATCCACTCTTCCTCTAATTTTTCTCAACTTTACCTAATTTTTTATACCACTGTCTAAGACTTACAGTAAAATGGCAAAATTGCAACTTTACCTTATTTTTTATACCACTGTCTAAGACTTACAGTAAAATGGCAAAATTGTGGTGCATTAATCTGCCACATTCTCGTTACTGGTTCATCATAATTTGGCTAGTTAGCAGTTCAGATGTGGAAATCTTTGGAAGGTTGCGGGTATAGAGAAATCTAAGCTTCCACAAGCATAATATTGTAAAGAACTATAAAACAGAAAGAACTCTGTACATTGAGAAACTTATAATAATGTTTGGCTAAATTTGGGCTATTTCTGGGTGGTAGTTGTGAGGGATGTGCAGTAGGGTGGCAACTTTGCCCGGAGGTGTGGGTTGTCAGTACCGTATGTTTTATGACAGGCGATTTCATCTCAAAGTGACCTGAGGCGGTGTAATGAAATAATTTTATGTTTGACAGTAAACATGAAGAGATCTATTGAGGCTCCCGGCAGCGAGCAGGTTATTATATATATAAAACATTTATTAATCCTACTTCCTTAGCTCACTGTCACTGTTGTTTTTGGCGGGAACCCAAGAGTGTTGGCTGATGTCCACACCAGGCCACAACAAGTATAGTGTGGCCAAGTGCTGGGTGGCGTCATTCTCTTACAAGTACAGTCACGATCAAAAGTCCTGCATCGGGCGAATAAAAATGAGCCATTTAGGCGTATATTTTAAACCATTAGCCTATGGTAGAGACCAACAATTTTAATTTCGTATAATTTTTTTAATTAGTTTTCGTCCTAAGGCATTGTAGGACTATTGGCTGTGACTATATATATATATATAAATAAATAACAGGTTTATGTGCAGAAGTACAGTCGCGGCTAATAGTCCTTGACCAGTCAGTGATGGGAAAACGTGGCCAGTTGTTTCGAACTGTGAACACGTGCATTCGTTGCTTCAGTCAATTGCCTGATGATAGTAAGGGTATAAATGTTTCAAGTTTTTGGACGCTCCTGTGTTAGTCACAGCTATCCATTTCTGACTGGTCAAGGACTACTTGTCACGACTGTACTTTGCCCATACAAATATATACTTGGTAGCTCCGTCTGAACCCGAACCTGGTAACCCGGAGTGAGTGTGATGACCGCAAACAGTTACTTATATTGGGGGGGTAGTAGCAGCCGGGAATACTTTTCTTCCATACCAGGTTCGTATGCTGAGAGATATTAAAAAAGGATATTTACTTCTGTTATTTCACGATTTGGAAAGGTCAGTGTCGAGGTGTAGTTAAAAATAGACAAGCATGTATACAGTTAAAGTAATGCGTGATGTAATGAGTGACCAGAATATCACGAGCTTGACTGAATGTTGTAAAAATACTTATGTAAGAACATATACATACACAATAATGTGAAAAGACTGAGTGTGTGTCACTTCCATCTGTTGTGTAGTTGGAGTGACCTTGGGTTTCTCTGCTCCTTCTCCCTTCGCTCCCTTTCCTACCCTTCCTTCTCTCCCTCCTCCTCCTTTCACTTCTCCAGTGCTGTGCACATTTTTCTATTGTGTGTACAGTGTCAACTTTGTACTAATGTTTTGCAAACTTCCTACATTTTTTTGCAAGTTTGTTGTTCATTTTATGTCCTTTACTGCACATGTGTTATGTTTGGTACAGCATACTAACACTGAGGTTTCTTTCAGATGGATTCCTTCTTAGGCAAGACGCGGCCATTCTTCCAGGGGCTGCCTTCGTCCACCCGGGGTTATGACGGCAGCCCCGATGACCCGGCCCATGCCCAGCCCAACCCCACTCCCCCGGTTACCCCCACACTCACCCACGCCCACGCCTACCACCACGCCTACCATCCTGTGGCTGGGGGCGTCATTGGATCGGCCGCCACCACTAGTCTACCTGGTCTTCTTCCTCCCAGTCGACCTATCACAGCCTCCACACCCTCACACAAGAGCAGTGGTGGTGGGGAGCATTATCCCACCATCACAGGTGCAGGTGGATACAGTGTGTCGCCCTTATTGCCGCCCTCATCCAAGTCCTACAGTGATGTACCCTACCACTATGACCTGCTCAAGCATCCAGCTGTGGCAGGGTCCAGGGCCACCAACCCACTGCCAGACCCACGCACTGCACCCATCAGCCCTTACAGCAGCAGCCAGGCTGCGCTCATGCTGGAGAGTCGCTTCCCCAGTCGGCCTTTCAGTGTCCAGCCCAGTTCCAACCCAGATAACCGCTCGCTAACCCGGCCCTATACCACTCAGACTCCATCGCTGGCAGAGGCTCGCACTTCACAACACTATAGCACATACTCAGGCATTAAAACAGAGCCGAGGTCACCAGTGAGACCCTACATCACCCAGGCCACACCAACGAGTGACTTAAGAGCATATCCTCATCCCTTCAGTCCTCCGTCACTTGCTTCTGATGTACGTAGCATAGATACTAAATACTTACCCAGAAATGAGGGCCGATCAAATCTGAGAGCACCAGAGGCTCGATCGAGTGTAAGAACAGATTTTCATTCTCAGCAATGGGGTCAACCTTACAGAACACCAGAAGCCAAGCCCCTGGAGAACCTGGCCCCATCCGTCCAAATATCAACAACCCCAAATACTGTAAATGGCTCCAAAGATGCCTTGTATTTAGGTAGAAAACAGGATGATATCACAAGTCATAGACGTTCAGATGATCCTTATGTTAGAAGTGTTAAAACATTACAACTCAATGGATCCCGTGACCCGCTCTACCCAAATGGATCACATCCATACTCCTCCAGTACACAAAGAGAACCATCATTGGAAAGACCAGTTGGCTCCCATACCAAGGAAGATTCTGCTTTAGATCTGTCAGTGAAAACAGTGAAGCAAACTCCAGACTCAACAGCTCCAGAACCTGAAAAGAGCAGCAATGTTTCATCTATGAGTACCCCTGGCAGTGATAGGTTAGCACAGGGCAACTCAGTCAAGTGTTTGTCAAACTCTGTTCCTACGTCCTCTCCGAGCAGTAGAGCAAGTAAAGACCCATCTCCATTACCCAGGGGCACTCCAGGCATTTCAGGGGCACCAAGAGTCACTCCCCCAAGCCACATTCCCTCCCCTTATGGCATTAATGGCTCTCCTAGTCCTCTACCTTCATCTAACCCTCTGGGGAGAGTTCCTCATATTCTACCACCAGCCAAGCGTCCGGGAGACCCAATGTATGCTGAAAACTGTGCCAAGCTGCCAAGAAGAAGCCACTCCCCTTCTGCTTCCTCTTCCCGGCCACCTCCTCTTGAGGCTCATTACCCAGTTCATCCCAGTGATAAATCTTTATATGCTGCTCACAAGGAACAAGCAACAGAGCATGACATTAAATCTTTAAGAGAAACTTTAGCTGATAAAAGACAGTTGAGTGTAGAAAGAAGAGACATGGGCAATGAGTGGAAAGATCCAAATATAGAAAGGAGAATTATTAGGGATCCTAGTATAGAAAGAAATGATTTAAGTTATGAAAGTAGAGACCGAAGTGCAGAGAGAAGAGGCCTCAGTCTTGAAAGAAGAGATATTAGTATTGAAAGAAGAGATATAAGTATGGAAAAGTGGAATATGAACTCGATGCTGGATTCAAAGTACTTACAACACACCAAACATGCGGAAAGCTACGACTCGTACAGAGCCTTGATAAACCCTTCTGAGCAGTCTAGAGCAAACAGTAGCAAAGCAAAATATCCTGCCTCCGTCCCAACCACCTTACCTCAGCATGGAGCTACTAGAGTGCCTCCTGCCCAGCCCCCCCACCACCCGTACTCCACCTATAACCGGCCACCAGACCCCTCCAGCCTACCTCACACCTCGCCACACACTTACCCATCCGTGCCACAGCAACATCATCCGCAGACACCAGGCATGGGTCAGACAGTGCAACAGAGTAAAATATACCAACCACATACTCAGCAGGGCAGCAGCAGAGGACCGCACACTCCTGTATCACATCCAGGCATTAGTCATCCCTCGTCCCAGTCCTCGGCCATCACCACCACCACAACTACCACTACATCGGGTATTCATTCATACCCATATCCGTACACAACAAGTCAGACAGCAGCATCAGCTCATTATCACCAGCAGCTGCAGCAGAAGCAGCAACAGCAACTTCAACAGCATCAACAACAGCGCTCACTAGCTCATTACCCACCGTTCACCATGCCACAACCCACCAAACCCTCATCTCTACCACCTCCACACCATCAGTCCTACCCATATCCCTCACACCGCACTGATCCCACCTTGGCACTGTACCCACCCAAGCGCTCTAACCAGATGTCTCCCCACCCTTCCAATTCCCCTCATCCTTCAATTTCTCCTCATCCCTCAGCCTCCCCACATCTTTCAGCATCATCACCTCACTCATCTGTTTCCCCACACCCTTTGGCCCCCTCCCCTCGTCCCGGAGTCTCACCACACCCATCCCATCAACAAGGGTGGACCCCCCATTCCTCCCCACATCCCGCTCACCGCCTCCCAACCAGTTCCCCAGTCCAACTTTCTAGCCATGCTTACCCTGGCAGCCTGCCACCCAGTCCCTACCAAAGCTACTCCAACCCTCCCTCAAGACCATCTTCTGCCACAGGTCCTCCACCCCCTCCCTCACCCCACCACTTCTCCAAATCACCGGGAGCAGCAGCAGCAGCCCACCCACTCCAGCCACCGCCTCCACATTCTACTCGACCCACGGACCTTCCTCCACAAGAGCATCCCTCTCAAGCGCACATACAGCAGTCCATTTCCACTCTCAGACATCTCTCACAGGCATACTCCTCTCATTTGCAACAAATCCAGCCTGGTTCAAGCTCATCCTCATCATTACAGACACACCCACCAAGTCCAGCAACCTCAGCATCCTCGCAGCTACCAGCTACCTCTCAGATACCTCCAGAGGGGTCCCAGGCACACTCATCATACTCATCTCAACAACAGGGGCCATCTGATCCTGCCCACATCCCACCTCACTCCCAAGGCTCCACTCCAACTGGGCCTCATGTCTCTCCCCAATCATCTCATGCTTCTCCAGGCAGCATTTCCACTAATGTCACATCTCACACTCCCCCCAAAACTACCCAAGCTCCCAGTCACACTCCACCTTACTATTCCACATCGTCCACTACGACTTCTTCCTCCTCCTCCTCCTCCTCATCATCAATTCTACCCCCACAGTCAGGTCACACTCCCCCAACTAGCACTGTGCCACGTCCTCAGTCCCGCCCCACTCATTCTCCCTCACGCTCTGTTGCCACTACTCATTCTCCGTCTCATTCCTCCCGTTCTCCATCTCACTCTACTCACATCCCACCACCACATCCCTCTGCACATTCCTCCGATTCCTCTCTCGTTCGTCCACCCTCCACAACTCTCGCTTCTCCACACCCTGCACAGGCTCCACCTCAACAGAGTTACGTTCCATCACACTCTACAGCAAGTGCCTCTTCCCGTCCACCACCCATGTCTCATCATGCTCCACCCTCTCATGGCTATGCTCCTCATTCAAAAACTGGGCCATCTTATCCTTCTCATTATCACCATGGTAGCTACACATCTGCTCATTCTACAACAATTTCTCCAACACAATCTGTTCAGGCACCTCCTCATGCCATGCATGCTCCATCCAGTTACTCTCATACCTCATCTCAGCAGCCTTCCTATGCCATGTCACATCACACAAGTGGAGTACCTTCTTCCCCTCACGCTCCATCCCGCTCAGCTCATACAAACTCATCCTCATACTCAGCTCACACTCCTCGTACTACCCATGCCGGTCCACACACCACCCTTGCTCCCTCTCAGCCTACTCATGCTTCTACTCACTCCACTCATGTCTCAGTCTACCCCAGTCACTCTGCCCCACCTCATCCATCCCGTGCTCCACCTTACCCACCCCATGCCCCATCCCACTCCTCATCGTCCCATGCTCCCAACATTCATGCTCCCCCACATTCCACTCACGCCCCGGTGCATTCTCCTTACGTCTCCCAGCAGAGCTATGTATCCCCACGCACCACAAATGCTCCAACACAGCCCCCTCATGCAGTCTCCTCATATTCATCGACGCATGCTCCCCCACAGTCGCCTCAGCATGCTGCCCCACACACCACCCATGCTTCATCTCATCCAGGCTACCCTCCACACCCAGTACATGGCCATCATCATCCTTCTTATTCATCTCATGCATCATCCTATCCACCTCATCCATCTCAAGTGCCTCCCCATCCATCATATCCACCCCACTCCTCCACACATCCATCTCAGCCTCTGACCCATTCCTCCCAAGTGCACCCTTACCCAAGCCAGACACCAACACACCCCTCCCAGGCAGCACCATACCCTCCCAGTCATCCATATGCCCAAGCATACCCTCATCCATCATATCCATATGGCTCCCACTCTCAAGGGCCCTCTCATCCACCCATGGCTACCCCCCGATCATCCACCCAGGCCACCCCCACTACCCAGTCTCCACAGGCATCCCCTCGCTCAACTCAGGCCCACCCCCACCCTACCGCTCCTGGTCACCATCCGCCCCACCCTTATCCCCCACACCCCCAGTCCCAGTCCTACCCACACCCTGCCCAGTCCTACCCACACTCCTCCTCTTCACAAAGTCAGGGGCATCCACCAACTGCTCACCCACCTCGGAGTCACATCTCTCAGCTGTCTGCCTCGCAAAGGTCTCATTCTCATGCTATGCCTTCAGTGAGACCATCTCATCATACCCAACAGCCCAGCTATCACCACCAGCCAAACACTTCCTCCCAGTCTCATCTAGCACACAGACCACCCACTCACCCACCACCACACCTAGGCACTCATCATCCACACTACCATCCACCTAGGTTCCCACATCCACCCATCAAGACGGAGGATACAACTGGAGGCTCACAGTACCCAGGATATGGCAGCTTCCCACCCCATCAGTCTGATGTGGGAACAGCCAGAAATCAGCAAGACCCAACAACAGTTAGGCAGCCAGAGTTTACAACATCCAACTCGAGAACTTCTCAGGATGCAGATCAGTCAAGGATACGTACCAAAGGAGAACAGAAGTCATTCGATCCCAAAAATGCTATGGTTGGGCCAACCTCCATCAAGCCTGATCCCTGGCCTGCTTTCCCTGCAAATGGTCCTGCTGGTAGTGTCCCTCAAAATCAACATACTAACAGAGTGAATGAGAGTCTGCCAGATACAGCAAAGAAAGCTCCTGGCCAGCTGCATTCATCTCAGTTATCAGAGCCTCGAGAAGGTCAGAAGGTAGGAGTTGCACTTGATATCAAGGAGGAAGAGCATGGTAAGCAGGATCAGTCCATTAGTAAAACATTAGAACCAGGCAAAGCAGCACTGGCAGAGAAATTGCAGAAGAAAATACAACGAGCAGAGAGTCTAGAGTCAATTCCAACCAAGAAGGAGGCTCCACAAGAAAAAGCAGAAACCAAGAAAGAAGAACCACCACCAGAGGAGAATGAGTGGGACTCAGGCTTCAGCAAGTTGTTGGAGGACCTTGCAACGAATCCAGAAGGCGTGACCAGCAAGAAGAGCAAGACTTTAGGAAGAAGGTATCTCCAGAAAGTTCAGATACAACAGGCAATTGACAGTGATCTTATAGCCCCACCTCCCTCATATGTTATAGAAGAAGAGGAGGAGGAGAGTGAACCAGAGCCTCCGGTGAAATTCAGAGGGAAATTCAAAAGCATCAAGGACAAAAAGGTTGAGCGCCTGATCCTAACATATGCGTCTCACTCAGATGAAAGTGCAACAGAAATGATTCCCGACGAAGATGCCAGTGACTTTGAGGAAGAGCTGAAGCGAGAGATCCGTTCCAAAGACAAGAAACGAGGCCACACCAAGAAGCCCAGTAAGAGCTATGATAGCAGTGGAAGTGAAAGCGGGAAGAAAGAAAAAGGTAGTCGGAAGAGTGGTGGCAGAGGTCGCAACAAAGAAAACAAACCAAACAACAAACAAGATATGGACTTTTCATATAGTAGTAGTGGCGGCGGTGGCAGTGGCAGCAGCAGCACAAGCAGCAGTAGCAGCAGCAGTGACAGCAACTCCAGTGATGGGTCAAATTCCAGTAGCAATTCTGACAGCGAGGAGTCAGAGGTGGAGGAGATCATACGGCCACGGAGGAGAGGAAAAAATAGCCGTAAGTGGGAGACTGAGAGCAGTGACTCAGAGGAAGAGGTAATCCCCAGAAGGAGGACCAGGAGAGGCTACCAGTCATCAAGTGAGGAGGATACCAACAGGCAGCAACAGAAAAACAAGAAAAGGAAGAAAAAGCAGGAGTCCAGCGATTCGGATGATGTGCCACTAAAAGCCAGACGAGGCAAGAGGAAAAAGAAATGGGACTCGGATGAAGATGAAGAGTTTGTTGGTACAAGGAAATCCAAGAAGAAGGGCAGAGTCATGAACAAAAAACAGCAGAAGAGGAGAAAGCATGATGCATCGGATGAAGAATCAGATAACGAAGAGATTGTGCTGAAGAAAACACGGGGAAGGAAGAAGAAAGTTATAGAGTCAAAGAAACCCACCAGAAGGAAACAGCAGCAAGAAAGCAGTGACAATTCCTCTTCTGAATCTGAGGAGGAAATAGGGGCAAGGAGAATGAAGAAGTTGAACCAGAGAAAGCGAGGTACCAAGAAACCTGGGAAGACCACTGAAGAATCCAGTGAAAACTCAGACATTCAGACAAAGAAGAAGATTCTCACCAAAGGAAATCGCGTTATCGATAGCGACGACAGTGAAGACAACAAACAGAAGAGTGATTTGGAGAAGGAAGAAAAAGATTCAGTGAATGCACAGCTCCCAGTGAAGGAAAAAGATGTTGTGGAAACTTCGATAAAGAAGGAAGATATAAAAAAGGAACCAGAGGAGGAAGTGGAAGAAGCACAAGAGAACAACCTTGGCAAACTTGTGGAAGAGGAGGAGGAAGATGACATGAACCTCACAAATGACTCGGTTGTAGAAAAACTGAGAAAGACGAGAGACGAAGAACTCAACAGAGAGGATGTTAGGGAAATGCAGTCGTGGCTTAATGAGGTGAACAGTGACATTAAGAAACAACTGGGTGGTCTTCGAGAACTCACCATCAGACACTGCTGGAAGAAGCCCCAATTTGGAGCTGGGGATGACTTCCTCCAGGGGTGGCAAACAGATGTCAAGAAATATAAAGAGCTTGCAGGAAGGTTCCCCAAAAAACTGTGCCAGGCGACCAAGCATCATGTCACCTCGTCAACCAAAGGCTCGCCGAAGAAGGGTAGAGGAGACCGTGATTCTGGGAAGGACTCACCGCTCAGACAGGGGTCTTCGTCTCCGGCCAAAAACACCCGCAGTAAATCTGGAATAATCAAAACCAGTATGGCAGTAGCTGAGGATAACAAGTTGAAGGTGCCAGCTCGACCAGAGATCAGCAGTGTCATGCAGAAGTTCTTTGAGAAGGTCCTTGCAGATTCCAGCAATGACTGCACCAAGATAGGACTGGCAGCAAAGAAATTCAACCTTGGGCCATACTCAAACTTTGGAACCCAGCGAGTGCCCACAGGCCTCACTCCAACGCCATCTGTAGCACCCTCGATGATGGCCAGTGATGATTCTGATTTGGACTCCCTGGCCAGCCTCAGAACAGACTTGCCAGCATCAGACAGCATCCCAGTGTCCAAGAGGTCCATCGCCAGTAGCCTCCTGAAGAAGATTGGCCGGAAATATAATGACAAGAGGCTCAGCTCCCTGTATCAGAGCAAATCTAGGTCAGTATTAGAGGCCACAAACAAGCCACAGCTCCTTCCCACCCCTGGTATGCCCACCACAGAGAAAGACCTCAAGGACATGTCTCCAGATCAAATAAAAATAGCAACATTCTTCAGGAAGGAGACTGTTAGCAACTATCGAGACAACTTTGAAGTCATTGTGACCAAGAATGGCATAAACGAGTTCACCCCAATCCTGTACCAGTCCAGAACACGCAAGAGGACCAAACAGATCCAGGACGCTGCCACAGTAAGATCAGTGTTCGGGTCTGACATTCCACCGCACCTCGTCAAGAAGGTAGAAGAGAGCAAGGCAAGGAAGCAAGTTAAAAAGGAAAAGAAGGAGGACGGGAAAGGTTCAGTGAAGGACGAGACTTCTCCAGTTCCTATCAGCCGTGCTAGTACCCCCGCTGGCTCTGTGTTGGCAGCAGGGGATGATGACGACGATTCTGAGCTTCGTAGCGAACGCTCAGAGTCTGTCCTTGGGGAGTCATCGGTGCCCCAGACTGCCAAGAAGGCTCGTCGAAAGTTCCGCAAGTTCAGGAGTGGCTTTGATTACATACGCAAGAAGAAGAAGGTGAAGCCTGATGATGAAGCTACTCCTTCTAGAAAAAGAATCGTAAGTGCATTACAATATCCATTGTTTCACTGATTATTTAAAATACATGTACAGTTTCCTGAAACATTCACTTTATACACCAACCTATGATGAAACGGACAGTGAATGATTACTTATAAAGATGCTCTGACTTGGGTTGCATAGTATTGTGGACTTAAAATATTGAAATTGTGTCAAAAATAAAAATAAAATGTCTGAACTACTGTGTAGAGAACTACCACTGTCAGACATTTTATTTTTATTTTTGACACAGTTCATTATATATTATTCACACTCATTGCATCTATCAGTAAGTCAGTACACCATTGAGTTTCCTTCATTTGTGTGTGTATAAGCTCCATGTGTCCCCACCAGCCTGTGCGGAGACATGTCAACTGGCCTGAGGAGAGTCGTGACGTGGCTGCCGAGGTGCGCAATTGGGTAGTCAACAAGGGGCTGGGGGAGACCGTTCTTCACAAGGCTGCTCGGTTGCAGTACCATGTAAGTACCCGCTACACACATAATAAAACTTGTTTTCTTTGATACCATCTGCATATGAAAATAAGTTACCGGTACAGTTAATCTTGCCATCGACTATACATAAGTGCCTAAATCTCGATATGGTTTCAGGATGTGGTTGTCTACTGTGCTGAGAGTCCTGACTTCGACATCAATGTGAGGGACAACGCTGGGTACACTCCCCTGCACGAGGCCTGTAACCGTGGACACCTCGACATAGCTCAGGTACTATACCTATACTTATTTAACATTGTTTGAATATGATAACTAATTGAATTAAAGGTTCCTGTTGAAAACAGTAGTGTTTTGGTATGCTGGAAGGTAAAAGGAACGAATCGTGGCTTAATCTTAGTTTTCATCATCATTGTAAAAGGTCCCATACACGCTTAGTGGAACTGCGCAAAGTTTGTACAGTACAGATTTTGCATGTGAGGGTAGTTTATGTAACTGCACAGGCCTCGTGCAGGTACTGTGCAAATTCAGGGGTTGCCTGAAAAATCCCTTGCAGTGCCAGCACTATGCAAGCCTAGTTTTAGCATGTGTAGGGAGGAGTGACACTTTTTGCAGTGTGAGCGCCAACAAAGTAACAACAACATCAGCGTTACTGTCAATTAATCAGTCAGATTTTGAGCTAGTGTGAGAGATGGCAAGACAGGAAGTGCATGAGTGAGTAAGGAGGTTAATAGAATGC
Source organism: Petrolisthes cinctipes (assembly GCA_033782935.1). Lineage (NCBI taxonomy): Eukaryota > Metazoa > Arthropoda > Malacostraca > Decapoda > Porcellanidae > Petrolisthes > Petrolisthes cinctipes. The sequence continues at coordinate 20,429 of JAWQEG010000643.1, forward strand.
ATTTCAAAAAGGTTACACTCTCATTCACCACCCCTTTCAAGCTCATGAAAAAACCAAGCCCCTTTCACCACCTTTAAAAAATAATCACCTACACTTGGAGAATGGATTAGTGTCATGTTAGTTCCCTACACCTTACAAAATGAAAACCTTGGACCTTATCCCTAGTTATTCAGGAAAAAAGTACACCCAAAACACTGCCATTAGTTGGAGTAAATATTGTATTGTCAGGTTTGTGGTATATGTAGTTATATTTAGGCCCTTTCCTCAGGTTCTCTAGAAAGACTTATTATAGACCTATAGGTTTTTTAATTTTTTGGCTTCCAGGTGTCAAATTTGGTGTGATATAAGTATGGTTCAGAGTTACATTGTACTATCCAATGCCAGGATATTTGGTAAGTTCATCTAGTCTCGCCAAGCATTTTACAAAGACAACAGTGATATTATTATACTAACGGGGGTATTATTGCAGGTGTTGTGTGCTCATGGAGCCATTGTCAATGCCCCGGGGTACAAGGGAATGCGTCCACTCCATGAAGCTGTGGAGAACGGACATGGTGAGCTTGCACGACTTTTGCTGGCATACGGAGCTGACCCGGCCCTCACGACCTACGCTGGCCAGACCTGCCTTGCCCTCTGTGCTGACATCCACACCACCCGCTTGGTTGAGGGCTACCTGGCTGACCTCAAGGGACAGATAGGGGAGACATGGCACTTCACTGGTCCAACCAGGTTTTTTGGTGAGTTGTACAAACGTTTCATTTGTTCTGTAAGTAAACTATGAAAGTGCAAGCACAGCCTAGGCAACCTCTAGGCCAACATTCAGAAACATGGCAATTAAAATTATCCCACCACAACAGTCACATTGTTTGTCAGGTGTCAATACAATATTATTCATGCTATGTTTTTTTTTATACAGCATAAGCTTGTGACACTCGTGCACTCATAGGATGTTATCACATTGCAGATCCTGAGGAGCAAGGATGTGATGTCTTCTCAAATATCCCTGCTTCCATGACTTCACAAAACCAAAATAAGGTTAAAGATGGTAGCCTCCAAATCACTGCCACATCACAGTCAATTAACACAGATGTTGGTCCTTGCAGCTCTAAACTCAGCCAAGATTTGCCTGAGAAGGATAATAATAGCAGGGGACAGTTACCTGACGAATCAGAGAAGCTCACTGTATGTCCACAGGAGGCTTCCTCAGAGGTTACTCTTTCACCCAAGAAGGAAGTTGTTACAGATAGTGAAGATAAAGATAAGGAGACAACAGATACAGGGAAGGAGTCTGAAGTGAATTTCAGCAAGCAAAATGAAATTAACAGCCCAGTCAGTAAATGCATCAAGGAAGAATTAACAGAAAAGGAAGATGAGAAGAAGGAAGACAGTGATGATGATGACAGCAATGGGAAACAGATTATATTAGCATGGAGCGAAAGTCCACTCTTGGATCTGTACCAGGTTAATGGACGGCCACACAGTTACTACCTCATGTCCCAACTCCTGGACGTTCTCGCCAAGACACAGACAGAGCTGGTGATGGCAGCCCGGACAATTGAGACCCTGGAGCTGGACATTGAGGAGTTTGAGGCCTGCACACACAGCTGCACTCTGGGGTCCTCAAGTCGAACCGTAGTTGAAAACCAGTCCACAGTGATCCTGGTCCGTGTCACCCCCGCCGTGGACCAACTCCTGGGTATTGAAACATTGACCATTTAGACAAAACGTCATGACAACAATACCTGTCGTAACCAGAGTGTAAAATGTTACAAACCACGGTATTTATTCTCACCATATAATTCTTGACACTCTACTATAGTCTGTTTTTCTATAGTTGCAGGAAAAAAAAAATAAGAATATGGACCTGTGCATGACTGCAACCTCCAGGTGATGAGTTTTGACCAATCACAGTTAGCCTTTATAGTATTGGCTGTGAACATAACTTTCAGCTCCAGGTAAACAGACTATAGCCAGCAACTTTACAATGTCACCTCATTGCAAAAGCTGCTGTGATTCTCATAACCAAACAGGATACAGCTATTTATTCCCGACTTTGACATTAAAAAAATTTTACTTGTCAACACTGAACTGGTGATGTAAGAATTGTGTGACCTGAATAATGTAATGGCTGATTATGGCTTTGGGTTGTGTGCCCTAGATCATATAACCCAATATAATAGGATTTTTTATAGCATTTTTTCATGAGATGCCACAGTGTGGATCATATTGGTCTGTTGGATCTTGTAAAAAAATGATTTGTAGATAACTAATTACTTCAACAAATATCTAATAATTCAGTGTTGATATTTTAATCAGCAATGAATTCTAGGGTAATGATGATAATTGGCAGACTTTTTCTTGTAGAACAAAGAAGAGAATGATGATAAGATACCGACTTCATAACATGTCACATAATTATGTCTGACATTTAGCAGGTGTCATTTTAAAATTCTGTCTATATACGTATATGCCTATATTGATATGATAGTATATCAAAATTTCCCCATCTCCCACAAGAGATACACTGTGAAAATGTATTATTTTTCTCTGTAAGAGATAATGAGACATTGATCCTTTTGTCCTACTCTGATGTCCTCTGTCTAGTTATTTTGCAAAGAAGGCAAGTTTTATAGGCTGTATTTAAAGTCGTTTTAATGTGTAGAAATTATTATCTGTACATATATATGTATATAGACAATTGTGTAAGTATTTACATATACATGTGTATATATCCAAATAATGTACTGTAATTGTATGTTATGAGAAATATTAGTCTGTGCAGAGACATCCTCTGTGATAAGTTTTATCAAAGATAAACATTAACTGTGATAACTGTGATAGGTTTTGTGGGAAGCCAGAGTGATAATGCCATCAAGTGTAGTAAAAAAAGAAGGAAAAAAACAAACAAAAAATTCCAGTTATGATCATGTGCAGCATCACTGAGGAGCTTCATCAGTGCACTGTAATAGTAACTAACATCTTTTCTTGTACTCTACATTGCAAGCATCAATGAATATTTTTTTTCAAGTGACTGGGATACATCGAGGTAACCCAAAAATGACTTCGTACAAGTATACAAATGGTTGGGATTTACTCCAGTTTTTCTGCTCTGAATGTTTACAAAACGGTCATTCGTCTGTTTTATTGTTCTAACTTAATGCTCCTCACAGTAGTATGTGATGTAAATTTGGAATTATTACGTGGAATTTATTACATAGGTGACATGCTGCAAGCTGATTATACACAATTGGAAGTATTTTTTAGGAGAATTTGTGTGCAATGAATTGTTGCAATTGGTGTAGAGTTATCACATTCATATATCTCAAAATGGTAGTGTTTGAGATTAATTTGTACAAATGAAGCTTAACAGATAGATATATTGTACATAATATTAAAAAAGTGGATGTTGTTAGTTTTCTCAGTACGCCGTCAGACAGTAGCAGAAGAAACAACTTATGACCAGATTATGTATAGTTAAGGTTTTGACTAGGGTTATTATTACAACTGCTGCTGCTGCCATTTTAATACTGGTGATTCGTCCTGCTTCTGTGTGTGTGTGTGCGCGCGTGTGTCTGTGTGTGAATACGGTACGGTACACATCTTTGTAAATGGAGTCTCGTGCAATTAACTTAAATATATTTTCTATGTAATGTATTGCCATGTAAATAAATATTCAGAGGTATATCTGCTGATGATTATTTTCATTTAAGCTAATATTTATTCAAAGTAGTAGTACTGTAGTAAGGGGTAAAACAGCTCAGCACACAAGAGGTATGGCTAAGGTGTTGGGTGATAAGGAATTGCTTGGATTCATATTTATCTCCCAGACCTTGATTGCTGGTTACAAAATATATAATTTATCTTTCTGTCTCCTATAGTTTGGGGTATCAGGCCAGTCCCAGTAGGAGGTTTTGAGAGAGTGAGAAGGATAATTCTGTTGGGTGATACGAATGGAAAAAGGTTGGAAGTGAAAGGGTTGGTAGGATAGTTGGCAAGTGGGGTGTAGATGGAGTAAACGAGAATGGTGAATTCCTAGTGGATGTGTTTGCAGAGGGGCTTGTTCATCTTGAACCTTCTTTGAGCATAAAATAATCCACAGGTACACGTGGAGAACAAATGAGTCTGATATATTACATAGCTGGGGAGGGGGGGGGGGGGGCAGTATTGGATCAGATTGCAACTATATGCAATTTAACTTTGCAACAGGGAAAAGTGCCAGAGGACTGGAGAAGAGCAATCATTGTGCTTCGATACAAGGGTAAAGACACAATTAAGAAACCACGTCCACAGTGTATAAGCAATATATCTGACCAGTGATGGATTATCCCCTAAAGACCACAAAAGCATCTCGATTTCTTGCCCCCCCAGCGGCAAAAGATGGCCCATTTTTTAAGTATTACATACATAAATTTTGGTATTACAGATTTATAGAGCTTGAATTTTCACACCAGAATCTGAAAACCATACTCTCCTTAGTCCACTGGTTTGCGTATGACAGCGCGTCAAATTAAAAAAAAAAAAAAAAGTTACCCCTAAACATGTAAAAAAATGATTGTGTACGCAATTTAGTGGTTTGCAAGGCATAATATATGTGTAATTGTATATGTCTGAACTCGTCTGGAGTAAACAAAACATCAAAAATATATAAGAAAACAGAATTACATCACAAAACAGCACACCACTCTATTAAACACATTATGGAAGACTGCAATGTACTGTACACAACCACACTCACCAACAACACAACATACACTCTCTGAGGGCACTGTGGGAAAGCCCGGTTCAAGCCATGGCCTTCCTCAGGAGCTCGGGGCTGCTTGGCCAGACAGCTTGAGGAACTCAACAACAACATCACAAAACACATTACCATGCATACAAGAGGGTACATTTGCATATATACGTGTGCGGCCGCGTATGTGGCTTATCGTAAGTACTCCTGCACTCCAAATACATTCCTCTTTAACTGGACAAAGGGAGGGGAGGGAGGGAGAGTCACACATGGTCTCAGTAGGGGAGGGTAGTTTTGGCTGGAGAATGGGAGTATGGTCTAAGCTCCGCACACAGGCTAAAGTCAGTGTTACTATAGTCAATCCTTTAGTTCTAGCCCAGGCCCTTCCAGTGGTACTATTGCCATGGCATTATATGGCCCATGCTCGATCGAGGCCCGTTGTCTTCTGTGCACAATACGGTATATCTAGGACATTGATAAACACAATACGATCTTTAGGGGTTACGCAAGCCCTGCCTGGGCCTCCAACCTCATTGAGAGACACCTCAACACCCTTCAGACTGTTTCTTAAAGACAATTACAGGCTGCACAGCTACCACACGTATAGACCACCTACACCATGAAACCAAAGTCCTCAAGATCAAGAACCACCTTGACATGAGGCACACAAACACTTTCTGCAGCCTCCTCAAACCCACGCCACCCACTAAACTATAGTCCATGCGCTTGAAGGTGTCAGTTCTGGGTGGGGCAGACTGCATGATTAACACTAGCCATGCTGCCAAATCAACCTTAGTACATGCCCCTCTCTCTCTCTCGTATTCCCATCTACTGTATTTGCTTGTTTTTTTTTTTTTTTTTTTTTTTTTTATATACAGTAGTAAAGGAAGCTGTACACATAGTAAAATGAGCTTCATTTGAGAGAGAGAGAGAGAGAGAGAGAGAGAGAGAGAGAGAGAGAGAGAGAGAGAGAGAGAGAGAGAGAGAGAGAGAGAGAGAGAGAGAGAGAGAGAGAGAGAGAGAGAGAGAGAGAGAGAGAGAGAGAGAGGGAGGGGAGAGGGAGAGGGAGAGGGAGAGGGGAGGGGGAGGGGGAGGGGGGGGGATGGGGATGGGGATGGGGGGGGGATGGGGATGGGGGGGGGATGGGGATTTTGGGGGGGGATGGGGATGGGTAGGGTGACAGTGACATTCCGATAATTGGTGGTCAAATTGGGAATGTCGCACTCAGGTGAATTCCAACTTCTGCCCCACCCAGAACAGACACCTTGGAGCGCAAGGACTATAGGCCTACATGGCAGAACACCCACACATGCCAAGGATCATCACAACAACACCCAGTTCATGTTATCATACACAAATATCATCATCTCTTACACCCTGCCCACCCCAAACCAGTCTCCAGAAACATATCCATACTCAACTTGCTCACCAATCCATCCAACCACTCAAAAACAACACTCAGCTGCTTGCATGGCCCATGACATCCACCCATCTGAATCCTCCCTTCCCTGTGAGGACAGAGTCCACCGGGCCAGGCTGCGATGTGGCCACCACCCAGTCCTTCTGACATATCAGAAGCTGGATGGAACCATTGTGGATGCCTGTCCAAGGATTGAAACTTTTGTTGACGACCCCTCGAGATGCTCTGGACTATTGCCTGATACACTGGCCATCAACTCTTGCAACATTCTTGGCCTTTCCTTCAACTTTTCATCTGTCGAACATCCCCTCTTCTCCTATAAACCTCATCTTCTCTTCCTCAACGAAACTCAGATCTCAGCAACAACCGACAGCAACACCTTCTCTGTCTCCTTTTACTTTCTCTATCCTCAGTTTTGAGCCAAATGCAAATGTTGCGTAGACGTACAACCTCACTTGTTCTTGTGTTCCTGAACTTGATTCTTTTGAATTCTCAACCCTCTGGCTTTGGCTCACCTGTTACTCTCAAACTACAGTAAATACTCTGTATCTGTGCTGTATATCTCTCCCCTAACTATCTCACCTCAAGCATCGAGCAACAAGATCCATTTGAGATTCTGGAGCGTGTGAATGAGGTTGACGTAGCACTACAACCCCAAGAACAGCAACAACCACAATTGCAAAATTTGGAGATCGAGTTACCCGTAGGCAGACTCAGCCACATTCTCTGTGCTCTGGATAAGTTCAAACACGAGTTGAAGACTACAGAAACTTCCAAGCAGTGAAACGATGAAGTAATATTTGGTCTTGACAAGTATTTCAAATATTACACTGACAAGTACAACACTGAAATAAGCAAGAGGAAACAAAGCCTAATCACTCGTTACCAAGGCGGCAACAGGCAGAACAAGAAGAACAAGAAACACAAGAAGAGATCAATGATGATAATTCAGTTGTGTCCACCCTTGACTTTTAAGGGTTTATGGACAATGTGAATGTGATCAACAATGAACGCAGTGCTAGTGGGAGTGGTGGTGTGGTGGTGGGTGAGGGTAGTAGTGGCGCGACATTGGGAGGAACAGTGGGGACCCCGATATAGTGTCACAGCCAGCCTTGGAACCCCATCTGTGTGCTTTTGTACTGCTATTTCTTTGGTAAGAACTTATATTTCATTGCTAATGTGACTCATAATCAATTCACAATTACCAAATACTGTACTGTACCCTACATATTGGCGTATATAATCTCTGTAAATTGTCAAAGTGAAGCAGTGGCCGCCCATAAGTAATTTTCCCCACATAAATTCATACAAAGCGATTTCAATCAACGCAAGCCCCTATGTCGCCCAAATAGGCGCGCAATATGCGAACCTACTGTACATGAGAAGAGAAAATTTTTGGAACAAGAAAATAGTGGTAGTTTAACTGTAAAGCAAAAAAAAAAAACCTATCATACCAAGGAATCAAGGAAAATGTTTAAGTGTCATTTCTGTGGTAAGACAGGACACATTAAAAAGAATTGTTGGCACTTGAAAAATGAGAATACTAGGGGTAGGCCTAGCAGTTCTAAAGAAAAGCCAAACAGTGCTGAAACCAAATATGTAAGTGATGAAAGTGATGAAAGTGTAAGTCTGTTTGCTGCCCATGCTATGTCAGCTTGCGATAATAGTATATCGGCTGACACATGGATTGTAGATTCTGGTGCTACATGCCACAAAGAAAGTGTCTTTGTGGCATCAGGTGATGGTTATTCACTAGAAGCTGTTGGTACTGGCAAAGTAGCAGTACAAATGTTATTGCCAGATGGTAAAATGAAGAAGTTTACTCTGTCACATGTATTGTATGTTTCAAAGCAGTACAAATGTTATTTCCAGATGGTAAAATGAAGAATTATACTCTGTTAGATGCATTGTATGTTTCAAAATTATCTTTTAATTTGCTCAGTGTCTCTAAACCTTCAATAGTTGGAAATGTCATGAAATTCTATGATAATGAGTGTAAAATTTTTAATGGTCATAATAATCTGATTGGTACGGTATTGCTGAAAAGTTGGGTAATTTGTGTCACTCAAAATGTAGTTTGTATGATCACAAGGTCAATACTGTATGTAACAAGGTTAGGTCAAAGCTCAATGAAAATACTTGGCACACAAGATATGGCCATTTAGGTGTAGATAATTTAAAGGCTTTGGTTAGCAATGGTCTGGTAGAAGGATTCTGATTTAAAAAGAACATTGATTCTGTGAACCATGTGAATAAGGAAAGAATAAGAGAAGTTCATTTGATTGTAGTAAAGTAAAATCTGCTAGAAAAACACTAGTAATTCATAGTGATTTATGTGAAAAGGTTGGTAAAAAGTCCTTAGGCAATGGTGAATACTTTGTAATATTTATTGATGATGCAACTCGGTATGTATGGGTATATACAGGGTGATTCAGAAATGCGTGCCGAAAATCCGCAGGTGTATTCCTGGCACATAATTGAATGTAAATTAGTCAATAACGATTTTGGAAATTCTCAATAGTTTATAAGTTATAGTGCCTTCAAGGTTTGAAGAGTGTGTTTAAATCTAGGGATTGTACCATAATCTTTCAGACATTTTGCTGTGACTGTACACTCTACAGCTTTTGTCATATTCTTTAGTAACTTTTACTGTGTTTCCAATGCCTTCATGGGAGTTAAGTAATTTCACACGTGTCTGAAAGATTATGGTACAATCCCTAGATTTAAACACACTCTTCAAACCTTGAAGGCACTATAACTTATAAACTATTGAGAATTTCCAAAATCGTTATTGACTAATTTACATTCAATTATGTGCCAGGAATACACCTGCGGATTTTCGGCACGCATTTCTGAATCACCCTGTATAAGCATGAAGTTTTTGCTAAATTTAAGGAATGGAAGAATTGTGTGGAGAACCAGAAAGGTAGGAAAATTAAAATCCTACGCACAGATAATGGAGGTGAATCCACATTAAATGAATTTGAACAATATGTAGCGGATGAAAGTATTAGACATGAATATACCATTCTGAAAACACCAGAACAAAATGGTGTTAGTGAAAGGATGAATAGGACACTAGTAAAACAAGTTAGAGCTATGTTGATAGATTCAGAGTTGCCTCATAAATTTTGGGCAGAGGCATTATCAACTGCTTGTTACCTAAAAAATAGAAGTCCTGCCAGAGCACTCATGGGAAGAAAGCCAAATGCAGAGCACTTGAGGATTTTTGGGTGTATTTGCTATGCTCATGTCCCTAAAGATGAGAGAAAAAACTTGAACTCCAAATCTGTAAAATGTATTTTTCTTTGTTATGGTTCTCAAGTCAAAGGTTATAGGTATTATGACGCTGAAAAAGGAAAGTTTTTTTAGTAGAGATGTAATTTTCAATTAAAGCCAACAACAATAGTGAAATGGCCTTCCTCAGGAGCTCGGGGTTGCTCGGCCAGACAGCTTGAGGAACTTCAACAACAACAACAATAATGAAACTGAGCAGCCTCAACCAACATTAAGGCCTTCAGAAAGAGAAAGACGACTTCCAACTAGGTATGGTGAGTGGGTTACAGTTGGCCGTGAAAAGACAACTGAACTTACAACTGTGTCAGAAGCACTTTTGAGTGAAGATAGAAAACATTGGAGGAATGCTATGGAACAAGAAATGAATTCAGTTCATGAGAATGATGTATATGGCTTAGTTGAACTTCCACAGTAGATGGGTGTTTCAGAAGATAACCATTTGTGATGGTGCTATTGAACGTTACAAAGACCGCCTGGTTGCACAAGGTTGTTCACAGAAATTTGGTGTAGATTATGATGAAACATTATGTTCTGTTGCTGGGTTTGAATCTATTCGTACAGTTTTTTTTTTTTTTTTTTTTTTTTATATATGTTCCGACATTGGACATAGGCTTCATCAAGCCCGATACCGTGGCCCAGGTCAACTGTTGCTCACACACACACGTCACGACTTCCGAACTGGTACCCAGCCACAGAGGGAGGGAAGTGAGGGTAATTCCCAAATACTGCAGCTGTTAAGGTACCAGCGAGGGTGTTTTACGACGTTCGGTGGCCTTATAGTTAGTGCCTAACACTCAAATCGGAAGAGTAAATAATCTCAGGCCCACACCTGAGAGGATCGATCTCCCGACCTCTAGGTTATGAGTCCAGAACACTAACCACTCGGCCACCTCCCCTACAGTACAAGCATTAGCCACTCAGAAACAAATGAAACTACATCACATGGATGTAACCACAGCATTCTTAAATGGTACTCTAAATGAGGAAGTACACCCTACTGCATGCACAACCCCCTGACATCCACCCATCAGAATCCTCCCTTCCCCGCGAGGACAGAGTCCACCTGGCCAGGTTGAGAAGTGGCCATCATCCGGCTCTTCTGACATATCAAAAGAAACTAGATGGAGCCATCACAGATACCTGCCCAGGATGCAACACAGCACCCCATTCTATTAAACACATTATGGAAGACTGCAACGCACACAACGACACTCGCCAACAACACAAGATACACTCACTGAGGGCACTGTGGGAAAGCCCGGTTCAAGCCATAGCCTTCCTCAAGAGCTCGGGGCTGTTCGGCCAGACAGCTTGATGAACTTCAACAACAACAACAACAACAACCAGAAGGGTTTGTGGAACATGGTAAAGAGAATTTGGTATGTAAGCTCAAGAAGAGCATTTATGGTTTGAAACTATCACCAAGGTGTTGGAACCATTCTTTGGATGATAGTTAGAAAGAGTTAGGTTTTACACAATCCTCAGGTGATCTTAGTACAGTATCTATGTAAATTCAGAAGGAGAGTTTTTTATCATAGCAATGTATGTGGATGATCTCATACTAGGATGTAAATCTGAAAGGAGAATAGAGAAAATTAAACTCTCTAGCTTCACAGTACAAATTGAAAGATCTGGGTGAGCTTCATTACTTCTTAGGTGTAAAGGTGGTTCAGGATACCTCTCAGAGTGAAATATGGATTGGTCAACCTTCCTATACAGAAAAAGTTTAAAATAAATTTGGTACGGATGACTGCAAGCCAATTGATACTCGTGTTGACCCAAACCAGAAGTTATGTAAGGCCACTGATTTATACCACCTCTGGATGCTGGTGTAACTTTACGCCTTCATTTGCGCCTGTGACGTCATCAATGAGGCGCAAATTGTTTTTGTGGATACCAGTGTAAACTGGATGGAGGAGTATCTCTGGTTTACGTCAGCGCAAGAGCTTTGTGGATCCCTGCCGGAGACTATACAGACCACATAGATAAAGCACGTTCATTATGATTATCCCTCATTAAGTCTGTTTTCAGGATAGGTTTCACTGTCAGACAAAATCATCATTCAGCGACCCAGGTAGTAAGATTTACACTGTTACCAGATCCAAGTGGTTGGGAAGGGACTAAAACTGGCTGTAGAATACGCATGAATTTTTTTATGCAATAGTACATTGAGGTGATTCAGAGATGGAGAGTTCACAAAGAAAGTGTATGAGAGTGAGGTGGAGGGACCTGAATGAGAAGCAGACCACCAGTCAGGTGGGTGAACAAAGTGGAGTACATGAGGGAGAGAAATGACCAAGCAAGGAGAGTGTGCTGGAACAGGGAGAACTAGAGATTCTTCTGCCATGGCCACCCCCTTGGGAGAGTGAGGCATCAGAGCTATAGACAGATAGATATACCAGGTATTTTTTGACATGTGAGCTTTACTAAATATTTTTCTCACAAACACATTCATGTTCAAAATAATGTACCTGTACTCACCTTATATCCACAAGATTGACCTTCAATGTTCGTGGGGAGAGACGAGAGAAGAACAAGAGTTACAGCTGCCGATAACACTGGTCCATAACAATATAGGTCACTACTCTGACTATGACTTCAGCACCCACACAGCTGTAGGAGGCAGAATTTAAATTAATACAATGTCTGTCTTTAACAGTGATGTTCTTCTAGTACAACCACTCCACTTCCAACAGGAAAGTCAGCATCATCACTTCTCTCTGCCTGTGAGGTGTGAATCTACGGATTATTGACTCCTCACTGCACTGAGTTGATTAGAAGGAAATCGGGCTGCTGGGAATTTGAGTTGACACTATCGTCCTTCATTCCATGGAGAAGTGTGACAATGCTAACTGTTCTGGATGGAAGTGTTTGTAGGCTACCAGGCAAATATCTGGCACTGTCTCTGAGATGGAGGCTTTACACAATGTTACAGTAATGCTTCAACTGTAAATAATAGTAAGTACAGTGAAAATCTACGGATATCAAAGCCACTTCCATTTTACTTTTTAATAAATGTTTTGTAACCAAATTATTACTTGGACATTTACAAAGTAATTAAAATCCCTATCTCCACCTTTTACTAAATCTATTACCCAATAGTAAAATACAATTTACAAACCCTATTGCTGGTGCTGATTAATAGTACTGAGAAAATTGACATAGCGCAGAGCGTCGAAACACAAATTATACACCATAGAAGATTTTAACTTCAGAAACATAAACTGGTCGGATTAGACAGATTACGACGAGTCAAACTAGATTCTAGAGGCAAAACAATCGCCCTAGGTTGGGGATGGTGAAGAATGTTGTTATGCCAGATATGAAAACCATTGTATTGAAAGCCTCGGTTAGGTCCCAGTAGTTTGCCCCAGTTAGGTCCCAGTAGTTTGCCCCAGTTAGGTTCCAGTAATTTGCCCCAGTTAGGTCCTGGCTGTCTGCTGCAGTCCAGGTTAGGTCAGGTAAGGTCAGGCTAATTCCCAATTTCCCTATTTCCTATGGAAATGCCATAGATGAATGGTCTTATAATAATGGTACAGTGGGATCTCGCATCTAGCGAGTAATTGGTGCCAAAAAAACGGCGCTAGATGTGAATTCGCTAGATGCGAATACATAAACTAATGAGGAAAATTATAATAGGTGAGGTGAAAATTGCCGATCTTCATTTTATTTACTTTATTTTCGCCTATAACATTTTAATTTCCATTTAAATAAACACAAAGTGATGCACAATATATAACAAAGAAAAAATTATGAGTGGTATTGTAATTTGAGTGATAAAGTGTGTAAGTGTGACGAATGTCCATTTGGTGGAGGGATGGACGGACTGGCAGCCACCTCCTCACTCAAGCAACCTCTCCCTTCCCCTCCCCTCCTCCCTTGTCCATGTTACCACCACCACCCTCGCCCTCCTCACCACTGTTCACGCTCTCTCGCCTGCCAAATGGGAATTTTTTTTTTAAATTTATTATCTATATTTTATATACTTTTGTCTATGATATCGCATAATTTTCATTATGTTGTACACAAAGTGATACACAACATGAATTCAAGAAGAAATAATTAAATACAGGATTCACTATTTACTCGTGAGTAATGAATGAAGTGACGAACTGCTGGTATCTGAGGCGAAGGGACAGGCTAGTGCAGCGTGCCACAGCCTCCCTCCTCACTTGTCTCCCGCTCACCACCACTCTCTCCCGCCTCTCTTGATGCTTGAATTAATTTTGTAATTCTTTCATCTGCATTCTCCTCCTCACGCTTAAGGTCGGAGCGGGTCAAGAGAGGTCTCGCACGTGCGCAACAAAAACGGAGACTGAGTTTTTAAATTGGGGAAGGACTAGGAGTGGCCGACTGGCTGCGTGGGTGGTGACGTGACGCCACACGATAAACAAAATACAGGTAGCCGCCGTGGCGGTAAATCTGCCACCCTCGAATTTATTATTATTATTTTTTAATTTTCTTACATATTTATTTCGCCAGATGTCAATTTTGTTCGCTAGAAACGAATATGGGTAGAGGTTGTATGGTGTCGCCAGATACGAATTCGCAAGTTGAGAACTCGCTAGATGCGAGATCCCACTGTATAAATTAGTGGGTAATGATAATAGAACAACAGTACGGTACTAGAGAATGGCTATTAAGCACAAATTTTCTCAGTTATGCCCTGTAAATAACTCTAAATAACTCGAGGGTTTGATGACAGGTCAGATGAATGACGTTGTCACTTCTACACTTACCTACCGAGAGGGTGGAAAGGGAAATATGGCCGCGACTGTAAATATAACCTGAACCAGTTTGCAACGTCTGGTATACAAGATTTGTTATTCAAATTGTTTCTCATTTGTTTTAGGCAAGTCACTGTACACAATAGTAGTAAGTACCCTGTCTGTATGTCACCCAAAATGAAGTAGCCTATATCCTTACATCTTGTCTTCATTATAAATTCTAAGTTATTATTGGTCCACATTCAAATTGGGTTGTAAAATAAGATCTAAGATTAATGTCAGTAGTGTAATACTTTTAAAATCTCTTCAATAATAACATTCTTCTCTCCTACAACAGTACCCTTTCCAGCAGTGTCATTTGGACTAAAAATAAAAAAACACCTTTCAGCAAATTCTACCTTAATTAATGAAACAGGAGGAAATTAAGGTATTTATTGAAAGAATTACCGTTTTGTAACAGTGTTGCCAGATCCGACTAGGTCCCAGTATTTTGCCCCGGTCATTTCCTGTACTTTACCACGGTTATTTCCCGGTAGTTTGCCCAGGTTAGGTTCCGGTAGTCTGCTGTGGTCTAGGTTAGGTTAGGTCAGGTCAGGCTAATTTCAAAATGCCCTATTTGAATATGCCCTATCTTGGAAATTTGTGGCGGAATTGCCATAGAAGAAAAGAGTCTGAGAATTGTCTGAATAAGTGGGTAATGAAGGTAGAAAAACCGTACGCAATAACGGTAATTCTGTCAATATTTACCGAAATTAATGAAAAGGGAGAAAATTAATGACGGAGGAGAAAATGGTATTAGTACAGAAGTGGACCTGAATTCAGCAGTGTTGCCAGATCCGGTTGGGTCCTAGTATTTTACCTCTGTCATTTATTGTACTTTATCACGATTATTTCCCGGTAGTTTGCCCAGGTTAGGTCCCGGTAGTCTGATGCGGTCTAGGTTAGGTTAGGTCAGGTCAGGTAAGGTCAGGCTAATTTCAAAATGCCCCATTTGAATATGCCCTATCTTGGAAACGGGGCATTTGAGGAAGAAAAACCATAGAAGAAAAGTGTCTTAGAATGGTCCAAAATAGTGGGTAATGACAGTAAAATATCTATTATACAGTAAGGTCCACTTCTGTACCTTTACCGAGAAAATTAATGAAACACTTACGTGAGCAAGTGAATCAATTTGTATAGTCACGGCACAAAGTCCAAGAAAATGCCATAGAAGAAAAGTGTCTTAGAATGTTATAAATTAGTGGGTAAGGACATTGTAATAGGAACCGGCAATAGAATAGATAATTACCGAATATTCATGGTGTATACGACGGCGTGGTACCGGTAAGATGACTCTGTTGTTTGTTGATGGAGCCATCGTACCGGTACCACACCAATCTTATGCACCACAATAATTGTTCTTGCATACGACCCTATATATCAATACTATCCTATCTAAATATTCTTGCCTTTTCTCTCTGTTCTTTGTCCAATTACGGTGTTATGGCATCTTCAACAGCCATAAAACACGACAAAAAGAAAAATACACGACAAACACACTCACCCTCTGTCAAAAAGATAGTATTCCAGAACGTAAACAAACTCCTGCCCAGTGATTGGCTGCTGTTAGCATGTGATTGATGAGGCAGCCAATCACAGTCCAGATATACACATTTTCTTTCACCAAACATCAAAGAAAACAAATATTTTTTTAATATTAGGGATGACAGTGCAAATATTGAACATAAGAACATAAGTTCAAGTTCAAGTTGTGGGTCCCGCAGAGGGCCGTTCATGGGCAGCATAATATGCCAGGGTTGTGCGGGGAATTTAAGGATCCAAGGGAGGATTAGGAAGGGGGTTAGGATAAGGGTGGATTGGGTCAGGGACTGTGGGTTGAGGATTAGGATTTGGGAGGTAATGATTGATGATCCTATTTCTAAACGTGTCAAGAGTGGGGCTATTAACTACGTGAGATGGGAGATTATTTCACTCTTGGATGCTGCGGGGAAAGAATGAGTGCCTAAATATATCAGTGATTGTCTGGTATGTATGGTATTTTAAGTTGTGGCTGCCTCTAATCTAGTGGATCGAATACTTGTAGGGTGTAGATATGCGTCTTTGTCAACTAACTTTTTTGTGATTTTGTATATCATCTGTTGTCTGTGTATCTGTCTTCATGTTGTCAATGGGTCTACTTTTGTGTCTTGTTTAAGCAAAGTGAGTGATGTAGTGTGTCTGTAATCACGTCTGGCCCATCTTGCAGTTTTATTTTGTATGTAGCCTACTCTAATTTATTGATATTATTGTTAGTGTGTGGGTCTAAGACGGTGTCGCAGTACTCTAAGTGTGGCCGAACGAATGTATTATAAGCAATAACTTTGATGTCTGTGTTACATCTGCTGAGGTTCCTGCGCAAGAACCCCAAGACCCGATTAGCTTTGGCCCTGATGCTACCTATGTGTGTGTTTCATCTCATGTCCGCTGAGATGTGGACGCCCAAGTATTTGTGGGAAGTGACTGTGTTGAGGTTGGTGTTGTGTAGCTGGTATGTATGTGGAATGGGATTATGGGCTCGGGTAAAACGGATGTGATGGCATTTGTCTGGTCTACATGTCATCTGCCACTTGGCTTCCCAATCTTCAAGTGCGGTTAGGTCGTCCTGTAGTCGAAGGCAGTCATTCCTATCTTTAATCGGTCTGTAGACTAAGCTATCGTCTGCAAAAAGTCTAGTGGTAGAGGAAAGTGAGAGTGGGAGGTCAGTAATGTATGAAAGGAAGAGAAGGGGACCCAGGATAGTGCCCTGGGGTACCCCAGAGGTCACAGGAACAGGTGGAGACTGACTACCGTCAAGAACTACACGTTGCTTTCTAGTAGTCAAGAACGTTCTAATCTAGTGATGAAGTTGTCCCTGTAAGCCACTTTGGGAAACTCCAGAAGGCCTGTTGGCCAAGTTCTTGGCAGCTCCTGATTCAGACCCATCCCTTTGAGTCCATGTATGTATGTATGCATGTAGGTACAGTTGTTGGCAGCTCCACATTTAAACCCATCCCTTTGAGTCCATGTATCTGTCTAACCTATTTTTAAAGCCATTCATTCAAAGCTGGTCAAATAATTCAATAATGATAGTGACACACATCGCTCGTGACGCACGTTAGTAAGGTCAAACTATATATATATACAGCATATATATACAGGGTTATTCAAAATTATACCGACAAAATTACAGGATGAAGTCCTGACATGATATTAAACATATTTCCATATGGATTTTTCCCAAAAATAAAAGGTTAATTACAGACATGAAAGCCAAATCCATTACCGTGGGCGAACGATCGAACACTTCAAAATCAACCACAAACCCCGCCACATCACCCCATATTCTATCTCGGGTAGGTGAGGAAAGTTATTACAACGTATGAAGTAATGAACCCTTACCGATCACGGGATTAAAACAGATCCGTAATCATTGAATCGATCCCAAGGCTTCGTGTTTCATATATATATATATATATATATATATATATATATATATATATATATATATATATATCAACAGTATAAACATTGTGAGGTATATTGTGTTAGGTTGATCTTATATATATGATCAACCTAACACAATATACCTCACAATGTTTATACTGTTGATTAATTTGGCAGTAAGTAACATTATTTTGAGGGACCCTGTGATCGTGTATGAGACCTGCTGGTGACTTCTGATTCCTCCTGACTAAGCCACTAAACAAGCTCCTTCAATGTAGGTGGTGTAGGTGTCCTGGCAATGTTTGAAGGACTCACTAACCTCTAATTATTTTACTACATTACGAGGGTCCTCAAGTGATGATATGCAAAAATGAGTTTGTAGCTACAAGGACTCGGACGTGTGTGTGTGTGTGTGTGCTACAATGAGAGGGCCTAAGCCAGAACTTGCTACTTCAACTTTGCCGAGAGTGAAGTGAAGCGAGCTAATGATATGCACACACTAACCTTACACTTCACACCCTGCATGGCTTGTCCACTGGGTACTGCCTCTCTCTCTCACACACCCACCACCCACCTTGCACCCACCCACCTCAGTAGCAGCCCGAGATCTGAAGCAGGTGGTTTCTAGACGAGATCCCACCCAAACCATCACGAGGCCACACACATTTCGAACCAATGGAGGCTTTGGGTAGGATGTCGTCCAGAAACCGTCTGCTCCTGTTGCGGGCTTCGACTCAGGTGGGCTAGGGATTGTTGGTGCGCGACTGTACACTCGCAATCCAAAATATGTATCCAGGTTTGCTTCGAATAGCCTGATCAAGTATTAAATGAGCTCAAGCAAATATGAAACGGGATAAGCGTTGTAATTGGTTCACTACTATGTCAAATGATTCGAAACTTCAACAAGACCTGGATAAAAATTTTTGGAATGGGAGTGTACGGTACCTCACTTCACACGGGCCATCATATTTTCACGTTTCAGGGCCAAAAGCATTTGAACCGCGTAGTCTAAATGACTTATGACTAAGTGAATTATTTGATAAATTTGGTGGGTAATGATCGTCAGTATCAACCAACTTGATAGGTTGTGTGAATATGAATCCGAACCTAACCCAAAAAAAAAAAAAAAAAAAAAAAAAAAAAAAAAAAGGAATCCAATAATTATAAGTAATATAATAAGATGATATATTTTCTTATTGAACCTTTGCGTAGGTCTCCTCGAGTTAAGGATTAGAGCTGCAGCATTGTAAACCTGTGCTACCATGGATTGTCATACGTACTGCAATTAATTATAACATCTACTTTTATCAGCTTCCTATGTTCCCTTTTGTTGCGTCAGATATGTGGTAAGGTGCCTGTGTTGGCCATTTTTTCGTGTCAGAAGTAAACAAACAGGATAGGCGTCGTGTAAATACTAATAATCTAATCTTGCCCCTGGCAGCCTCTTAATTTTCCAAATATTTTAGCAGTCACATTTTATTTTCCCCGACAACAAGCACTTACATCACTGTCATTCTTGCACTAGCTATTTACACTGGTGATTCTAATGCAAACTTGGTCTGTGTGTAATCCCGAAGTATTGCTTTCGCTCTTACACTGACCCGGCAAAGGGTGCATGTTGTGTGTTCGTGTTAACGCCGCTTAAGTCTGTTATGTATGCAACAACGCTTTCAGTGGAAGTGAGGTGAGAGTGAGGAGGGCATGATGTTCGCCTCGCTTGTTGGCCATATTTGTGGTACTATAATGACCATCATTAGTTTATTCTTACCAACCCTCGTTAGGCTGCCTATCCATTCTTTGGAGAAAGAACTGTGTGTGGTATTACTTTGTGAGAGAATGTCTTCATGAGCGAATTCAATCTTTTTAATGAAAGAGATGCCTATGGAGTTTCACAAAAGAATTCAGAAAAACAAAAAAATATGGGAAGATGAAAGAGAAGTGGGTTTGGAACAGGAAAAGTTTGAGTCACATAGTATTTGGATGGTTTAAGGCTGATGTAAAGAAAAGCTTAAGAAAAGTACAGTGGTTCCATTTGGAGGTGAGGGGTTGGTAGGATGGGAATGAAGGGTTGGTAGGTTCGTAGGATGGGGATGAGGGGTTGGTAGGTTGGTAGGATGGGGATGAGGGGTTGATAGGATGGGAATAAGGGATTGGTAGTTTGGAGGTATTGAAGAAAAATTATATATTTCTTTTCTTTATCTTGTTACTAAACCGGAACAAAGATCAACATGCAACCCTCGTCACCTAGTCAGTCTCACCCCTTTCCTGTCCGACTTCATGCAAGAGTTAACTACAACTATCAATCATTCATATACAGCCGAGGGCAGCTCTGGAACTCTCTACCTTCATCCATCTCTACTCCTAATTAAAACGACTTGTGCTTCTTTAAACTCAATGTGTCTAGTCATCTAAAATAAAATTGGATATGATATTGGACCTTTCTCACTCTTTTTATTACACAGTAGAGTACGTTGAGTGGGCCTTGTGCCATTAGTCCCTAAATTTTATCAAAAGAGAGAGAAAAAAAAAATTACCAAGTATGCAGGAATTTGTTGGTGTGAGAATACTAACTCAGAGTAGTAATATCATGTTTCTCTTTACATCTTTTCCTACTTCTGTGTAGGGTCGATGTGATGAAATGGTTTCTGAAGATGGTTTTACGACCGGATGTTAAGGAAGGATACGGCTGCAACCAGTTGTCAACATCGTCACTAACAGTTGGAATGAGGATCAGATATATTTGTGGGTGAGTCCTTCACAACCCACATATTATTACTACAGCTCACAGGGGCAATGGGTGTGATATGTTCCGTCTGTAAAACAAACCTCAGCACCTCTAGGATTGAAACCAAGTTCGCTATATCACTGACTGACTGAGCCACGGGACACCCGACAATTTGTTGACAGTGCAGATATAAAATTCGTACATTATGCTACATTCTTTTATAAAATTTATTAAGTTGCTTTTTGTGAGTTGTACGTTGTATCTATTCCGTACTAAGATGGGTGTAGGCTCAACCGCAATAGTTATAAATTTTATATGAATATTTAGATAAGCACAGTATATAATTGCATACAATATGTATCTACCCACATATTGTTTAGGTTGGAGTATTTTGATTTGGTAGAGAATGATAAGTTCTCTTTGAAGTATTATTTTTATGGAGTAATGTTTACTGTACTGGACATCCAAGCAATGTCAGTAAATGGGGCGGGGGGTGGGGGGGGGGGGAGGGAGGGGGTGATAGTGTGTGACTTCTAATACAATATTTGAACGAAACTATTACTGACAAATAAAGCGAGTGTGTGAAGTTGTTGACACTTAAGGTGGTAATTCTTTTTTTGGTACATTGGAGTGCCATGATTCCTTCAAAGTATGCCAGGAAACAGGACCAGAAGAGCAAAATTAATGGTGTTCTGTTGCTTGGAATAGTTTGGACGATTCGGT
Organism: Petrolisthes cinctipes; assembly: GCA_033782935.1. Taxonomy (NCBI): domain Eukaryota; kingdom Metazoa; phylum Arthropoda; class Malacostraca; order Decapoda; family Porcellanidae; genus Petrolisthes; species Petrolisthes cinctipes. The sequence goes on from JAWQEG010000643.1 coordinate 41,512, forward strand.
TGCTCCAGATTTACCAACACAAAACTTCCCCCTTAAGTTACATGACATATGGGCGGGACTTGCTAGTTTACAGATAGAAGGACAGGTCAGCTTTAAAGGTTTTACGACCCTTGAGGTTGGCACTCCAAGCTATCACACTCCATCAACGCACTACAAACACTGCATACGGTGCTGTTTCATTATTTGTAGCCAAATTTATGATGGAAAACGATATATTTTACCCAGTAACACAGGTGAGTATTGTAGGTCTATACTTACTCCTTCTGTACGTGTTACACTCTCCTCTCTCACTCTTATTTTATCTCCCTCAAAGACACCTCTAACATGAAGCCAAGCACCACACATCTGTTCTGTATACTACTACTACTACCACTACTACTACTACTAACTACTACATACTAACTACTACTACTACTACTACTACTACTACTACTACATACTAACTACTACATACTAACTACTACTACTACTACTACTACATACTAACTACTACATACTAACTACTACATACTAACTACTACTACTACTACTACTACTACTACATACTAACTACTACTACTACTACTACTACTACTACTACTACTACTACGATGATATTAAATAAAGTAAAGTTATATGTAAATTTCGCTGAGCATCAAGCAATAAAAACTACGCGTCGCACAGCAAAACTAAAAACATCTTCGGAATCAGTACGCAAAAAAGTATATTCCTGTCATATTCCCCTAAACGTATGCAAAGTGTACAGTACATATGAATTGACCAAAGAGAGGTTAAGTTCTCCCCTTATCGAATGCAGAAAGTATATACACGTGAAAGCGAATAAATCCCAGTGTATATAAAGTTAGTGGATGGTGAGGCTACATAGGCTATATACTGATGCCGACCCACCCCAGTCTGGCACTGGTTGGTTGGTGGGGCGTGCTTTGATGTGGAAGGCTGGTGATGATTTACATGCAGATCTACCCGACACACACACACACACACACACACACACACACACACACACACACACACACACACAGGGGCCGTCGTAACATTCTCAAATACTAAAATACACACACACACCACACACACACACACACACACACACACACACAGGGGCCGTCGTAACATTCTCAAATACTAAAATACACACACACACACACACACACACACACACACACACAAGCCATCGTAACATTCTCAAATACTAAAACACACACACACACACACACACACACACACACAGGCCGTCGTAACATCCTCAAATACGAAAGCACACACACATAGAGAGAGAGAGAGAGAGAGAGAGAGAGAGAGAGAGAGAGAGAGAGATGCTCAGTTATATAAAGCAGTACAGTATAATATTTTTCACACCACCACCACAACAACAAGAACAACAACAACAACCTTACACAATATACAGCTATAGACTACCAATGCATTCATATGTTTGTTAACTCACACATCTTTATTTATAAGTATACAAATGCATACACTCAAACATACATGCATACATACGGTAGGCTACATACATGAACTTAGGTACGACAGCTATCAAAGGCATCCATCCATACATACTCATACAGTTCGTAGGCATAAATATACTCACACTCACACTATAATACACTTCCGCACTCAGAAACACAATATATATACATACTCACACTCACACTGATACACTCCCACACTCAGAAACACAACAATAAACTGCTGGATAAAACTTGTCATAGTATTGTATATTTTCTCAACTCGGGTATAACTGTAGGTTGGGTAACTTTCTCTTGCCCTCCCTTTACTTTATCTATCCATTCATGTCTTTCCTTCCTACTCTATCTCTCATTTCCTTCATTTTATTTCCCCTACTCTCCCCCCAATTTATCTACATTTGTTATTATTATCATCTTCTTTCCCCATTGGTTTCAGTTTCATATACAATTCTGTATAGAATATTCATGCTCCTCTATTTTTCTTATCAATTATATTCGAGACATCACGCGCCAAAACATCTATTCATTTGCAACAAACTTAATGCAAGACCACATCAGAGTAAAATATTAATGTTAAAATCAGGTATAAGCTACATAGATAGGGTTAATTAATCAGTTATATTATATACATATAAAATATATATATATATATATTAGTTGGATACCTTAGAGATATACTGTACAGTATATATCTTTAGCTACGAGTTGTATAACCAAAGTTAATTACCAACTATATTCTATTATTTACCCTCTATACTCGTACCAGGTATATTCTATGGTCAATGTTAGCTTTTACAATACAGCTCGGATAGCTTCATGAAATACAGTACACCAGGCTACATACATAATGTTATAATCGTATTAATTAACGTTATTTAGCGAGTTTTCCTTTATCCTTCACACTAGGGAACTCACCTAAACAACAGTAAGGCAGATTATAGTTTGCCTTTATGTATGTGACTGCCTCACTTAATTAAGGACCCTGTGATGGTGTATGGAAAGTGGAGGCTTCTGATTCCTCCTGACCATGCCTCGAAACAAACTCCTTCCATATAGGTGGTGTTTCGTGGCAATATTTGAAGGATTCATTTACCTCCAATTTTCTGACTACATCACAGGGTCCCTTATTAATAGAGTAGTATATAGGCTTCTTTTGGACAGTCAAGGGCAGGTGTGTAGGAAACTGTTACTACCTTTCCCAGTGTATTATTGACTTGTATCCCCAGTGATTCTCTCCTCTATAGGCTACATGGGTTCTCTACAGTTTATAGGGCCTGCCAACCCCTTGTATACCTCCAACCTACTAAACCCTCATCCCCATCCTACCAACCTACTAACCCATCATCCCCATCCTACCAACCCCTCATTCCCATCCTACCAACCTAACAACCCCTCATCCCCATCCTACCAACTCCTCATCCCCATCCTAACAACCCATCATCCCCATCCCTACCAACCTAACAACCCCTCATCCCAAACCTACCATCCTACCAACTCCTCATTCCCATCCTACCAACCTACCAACCCCTCATCCCTATCCTACCATCCTACCATCCTACCTACTCCTCATTCCCATCCTACAATCCCAACAACCCCTCATCCCCATCCTACCAACCTACCAACCCCTCATCCCAAACCTACCAACCTACCAACCCCTCATCCCAAACCTACCATCCTACCAACCCCCTCATCCCATCCTACCATCCTAACAGCCCCTCATCCCCAACCTACCAACCCCTCATTCCCATCCTACCATCCTAACAAACCCTCATCCCCATCCTACCAACCTAACAACCCCTCATCCCCCCATCCTACCAACCTAACAAACCCTCATCCCCATTCTACCATCCTAACAAACCCTCATCCCCATCATCCCCATCCTAACAACCCCTCATCCCCATCCTAGCAATCCTTCACCTGCAGATGGAAGCACTGTACTTTTTTTAATTAAACCTTTCTGTACATCAGCCTTAAGGGGAGATTCTCTTGTTGGTAAATTGGAAGGCTACTGATTCCTCCTAACTACACCAGAAAACAGAAGAAGCCCTCAATGGTACTAAAATGGAATCTGTTTCGTGGCACAGTTTGGAGGAATCACAGAAAACACCTTCCAATACACCAACACAAATATAATATATCTTCCCTAACCACGTATACAACTCTAGCCTACCTGTCCCTCCTTTCCTTAAATTACTACATTATATTATATTCTGTAGATGTTTTCCCTTGGTTGTTTTCATCTCTCCTCCTCTTCCTCCTCTACCTCCTCTTCCTCCTCTTCCTCCTCTTCCTCCTCCTCTTCCTCCTCCTCCTCTTCTTCCTCCCAATGCTGTACCACTTTCCTTCTCCTTCTTTCTTTCCTCCGTTTCAACATGCCTGTATACATTTTGCATACTGTTGTACCATCCATTCTATTCCCTTCAACTGTTCCATCTTTCTCCCTCTGCCTCCCCTTCTCTCACCCTGCTCACTTTATACCCAGTCTCTCTCTCTCTCTCTCTCTCTCTCTCTCTCTCTCTCTCTCTCTCTCTCTCTTTTATACCCAGTCTCTCTCTCTCTCTCTCTCTCTCTCTCTCCTCTCTCTCTCTCTCTCTCTCTGCTCACTTTTATACCCAGTCTCTCTCTCTCTCTCTCTCTCTCTCTCTCTCTCTCTCTCTCTCTCTCTCTCTCTCTCTCTCTCTCTCTCTCTCTCTCTCTCTCTCTCTGTGTATTTTTATATAATGTATATGATTATTATGTATTCCCTTTCCTTCTTTCCTCTCTTCCTTCTAAAATGATAATATTCAATCTTCCCCTTACTCATTATATCAATGTAAGATGTCTCCTCCTCCACATAATATATATGTTATATTGTATACCGTATAATATATATCATAATAAAAATAATGATAATTAAGATAAAAATAAAAATAATGATAATTAAGATAAAAATAAAATAAAAATAATAATAATAATAATAATAATAATAATAATAATAATAATAATAATATAATAATAATATAATAATAATAATAATAATAATAATAATAATAATAATAATAATAATAATAATAATAATAATAATAATAATAAATAAAAGTGAATGTGTGTGTGTGTGTATATCTGTGTGTTAACGATCTACTGTACTATACAGTACTACCATAGTTTTAAATATAGAGAACCCATACCTGGCATGCATACTAAATGTGTGTGTGTGTGTGTGTGTGTGTGTGTGTGTGTGTGTGTGTGAAGCCAAGCGGGTACCTTTGTAACCACCAAATATAGTCTATGAACATTACCAACCCATACTTCACCCTCATATTTACCAATATTTATGGGGATACGCCATCTGTTATATATATGTATATATATATATATTCCGGTAATATGAAAAAAAATTCCAGTTTTGAAAATATGTAATTGATTTTAGGACAGCATTTTCCTTAATGATTGATTCAGCAGTAAAGCTTAAAAGTCAGATTGAAGCGCGACTTTTAAGCCTGTAATAATAAAAATAAAAATATAAGTAAAAATAATATTAATAATAATAACGATAATGATAATAATAATAATAATAATAATAATAATAATAATAATAATAATAATATATTCCCTATAATTCTCATTAATATTTTCT
>JAWQEG010000644.1:0-2500 GCA_033782935.1 Petrolisthes cinctipes
GAGGGGGAAGGACACCACAGGACACAGTAAGGACAGACAGACATAGGAGAGTTACTGGGTCGTAGAGAAAGCGATGACCGAGGTATAGTAGGCTAAAGGGGGTGGAGGAGGGCACCGTCAGTCAAGGAGAGGTGTTGTATGTGTGTGTTTTGTTGTTGTTGTTGTGTTTGTAGGTGGATAGATGTGTGTGTGTGTGTGTGTGTGTGTGTGTGTGTGTGTGTGTGTTGTTGTGTTGTGGTTGTAGGTGGATAGATGTGTGTGTGTTGTTGTTGTTGTGTTGTGGTTGTAGGTGGATAGATGTGTGTGTGTGTTGGTGTTGTTGTATTTGTAGGTGGATAGGTGTGTGTGTGTGTGTGTGTGCGCGCTCGTTTATTTCCAAATATCAAAGTCTTAACAGTGAATAATAACTGCTGGAGTTCCATAGCGTCTTGTCAGTTTAATACCTCAGCATCTCTAAATTCCTACATGTGTAATATAAAATGATACTCAGGAGAGAAGTATTTCTGTCTATGATTGAAGTAGGAGACTCTGATAGGCTATGTGTGAACAGGAAGGAACACATGTGAGAGTGCTTGAACAGGAAGATATTATGTGTATGTAAACAGGATGATGTATGTACGCATGGCTGTGTGTATAGTTCAGCAGGAAGGTGTATGTATGTACGTAGCCTAGATGTGTGTGCCGGAAACTTCAACCGTACTGATAAAAAACTGATATAAAAGTGGATTCGCGTATTCAGAAATGTAAGCAGATTGACGATGAACCGTATGTTTAGTAGCTTGGGTTGGATTTTTCAACACCTACCATCGGGTTTGGTTATCGTTAAGGGGATTGTGATGTCTTTAGTTAGTAATAGAGGGACAATCATGGGGGATGGCGCAGAAAGTTCCCTATCAATGACACCTACATTTTAGACCAGAAACCCATTAACTGAATATCTTGGAAATCTTAAGTCTTTCCTATTCAGCAGTGTGTGTGTGTGTGTGTGTGTGTGTGTGTGTGTGTGTGTGTGTGTGTGTGTGTGTGTGTGTGTGTGTTGATAAATGGCCCTCACAGTCAGCCTCATGCAGTCCAAAAGATAGCCTAGTTTAAGTCATGGTCAATCGAAACGTGTTAGACATTTTGGTTCGTGTGTGTGTGTGTGTGTGTGTGTGTGTGTGTGTGTGTGTGTGTGTGTGTGTGTGTGTGTGTGTGTGTGTGTGTGTGTGTGTGTGTGTGTGTGTGTGTGTGTGTGTGTGTGTGTGTGTGTGTGTGTGTGTTTGTGTGTGTGTGTGTATTTGTTGAGTATCGTGGATATAGGTTCACGTTTGTAGAGCCTTGGGTCAGCTTTGGGACACCTCTCTGAATGTGCCGACCTTCCCTTACCTCCACTCTTTGCGAGGAATCAGACTTGCAAGGTTTTATGAACGAGAACACACACACACACACACACACACACACACACGACACACACACACACACACACACACACACACACACACACACACACACACACACACACACAATAAAAAACAAGAGTTGAAGGTCACAAACACGTAAACAGTTGTACAAAAAAAAATCAGATAATAATGTTTTACTCTGGCGAGAGATTTACAAAACATATAAGGGGGTCGATTATCTGTGGAGGGTTAATTGAAAGACTACCAGTTCCTCTAAAATATGCCAGGAAACAGGCTATGCACTTAATTTTATGAGTGTGGAGTTTTGTAGCATATTATGGAGGAATCATGGTCTTATTGGATATCCAGTAAGTCGAAAACATTATCCCCTTTAAGTGTTCTCCCTCCTCTGCTATCGTTGACGTCAGAATGTGTTAGGTGCATGAAGCTGTACTATGTGTATATATATTTACTCCCTGGTTTTGTAACTTTGTTTGGTGAATTAATGTATTTGTTCGATGCTCATTCTCTATCATAAACATCTTTCACGAAGCGGTTGATGGTGCGACAGCACTTTTGTTGGCTGAATGTACTGTACAGCCATGGCTGAAAGTCCATGAGCATGGGCTGGTGCATAGTCACAGCCGATACTTGGGAGAGAGTTCGAACAAATTAAGTTTCCACATCCCTCTGACCGTGGTAGCTCGCAGCTGAACGAATTGTTAGTAATGTTGTTTTTGACATTTATTGTTCTTAGAATTACAAGAGATAGCTGTAGCCCTTGCTCATGGACTTTCAGCCATGGCTGTACATGTTACATACGTACTGAAGGTAATACCGGGTGTGTTGTTGTTGTTGTCATCACTGTACTGTAGCTTAACACAAAGAGATTAATAAGGACTCATTCCATCTTAATTGTTTCCCAATGTAATCCTTAGTATTTTTCTTCATGCCTGACATAATGCGTGACTAATATGTTTGTGTGTGGTGGGGGGGGGGGAGGTAAGGTTAGGTGCAACTGTATAGAATATATGTGTATGGATGTGTGCCCATTCATTATAGTTTTTTCCTTCCCTGTTCATTCAGTAAAGTATATACAATAAAAAAAAAAAAACTGCCTG